>JANBXA010000031.1:26460000-26837500 GCA_030556225.1 Cricetiscus sungorus
GTAGCCACAGCCCATTCTGTTGAGGGCCTTGTGAACAAAAAGAGAGAGGGACCTTGATATGGGATTTTCATCTGCACACTGCAACCTAGATACTCAGTGCTTCTAGCCTATGAGTTGAAGAATTTGACTCACAGCAGCCCTGTCAGACCAGACCTGACTAAACCCAAGTCTAATGCTCTGGGTCACAAACTCAGAATGAGCCAGACCCATGAGGCTAATTCTTTTTGGTTTCTTTGGTTTCTGGATTTCAAGACATGGGTTCCTTTGTTTAGCTAAAGCTCTCCCCAAACTCACTCTGTAGACCAGGGTGGCATCCAACTCACAGAGATCTCTGCCTCTATCTTCAAGTGCTGCAATTAAAACAAGCGCCACCACCATGTTCAGAGACAATTCTGAAAGCTGTATATCTCTGAATATCTCACTGATTCTCTTACTCACTCTGCCACATTTTGAAGCTGTGTTAGTGCGAATGCCTATACACAGTTCCTGAGCATTTTAGATGTGAAGAGAACACACACCCAAATAGGGCCACATAAATGCACACAAATACAGTAAATGCAAATGTAATAAAAGTTTGAAAATTAGAAGAGACTGCAAATGTCACCTTTATTTTTTTCTGACAATAAGCTATGAATGGACCTACTGCTTCACAAGGAAACATAATACTATTTCACAACAAGGCATTGTCATGAATGCTTGATAGAAAGGTGCAGGTACACAAGAGGGCCTGACTGCTCCAGCACCAAATTCTACACTGACCTGACTAGGCATTGCTACTATCGTATGTCTACCACTGTCCCTCCCCAGGTGACAATTTAGTCTCAGGACACACAGCAATGGTAATGAAATACCTTTTCAGTGCTGGTTCTAATATCATCCTACAGTTCATTGCCTAGAAGGAAACAGTGGCCAGAAGCTTTGCTCTTTGAGACTCCAGAGATGATCAAGGGCACAGAGGAGTGCCCACATTCACGACTGCGGAGTCCTTTCCAACCCTCTGCTAGGCTTTCCAAGCGTTGGCATCTATGTCCACAGCACAAGGACCCTTGATGGCATGTTCTCCAGAACAGATTAGATGGCCCATTTCTAGCAAGGCCCCATAGAGAACAAGACCTTCATAACCACTGGTTTCAGCCAACTGCAGTTGTGTGTACTGAGCCCCACTGTCAACACCCCTACTGGATGCCTTGGGCAGAAGGCTTTATTTAGGCCTTGCTTCTGCTTGTTTCCATGGTTCGTAGTCTGCAGCCATTTTTTAGTTCCTCTCCTGTGGAGGTCACCCAGACTTTAGCATCCACAGCACTGATTCTTGTTTGCTGCCCAACATCAGGACCTCACGATCTCAAACCAAGCAGCCCCCTTGTCCACATAAACTCTTATGTCAATCCATAATTTAACTTTGTCTTTTGTCAGGGATCTCTAATCAATTATGATTAGTCTTATACTCATGATCATCCAACTCCCAATATTTCGTAATGCCAGGGTGGTCTCCCTGTGTACCTACCTGCTAAGAATGGTTCCTTTCTGTCAAAGAGTTGGCAATTGCTTTCCTTACATCAGAGATTAACTGCACTGTGATGGAGAAATAACTCCACATAGCTCCATTCATGAGGACCATGTCAATGCTCAACATCACACACTTCTATTACTTCCATGAACCCTTGTGGGAAACCATGGAAAATGTGTGCCTTGGGCCTTAGTATCTTACTGATTTCCTTTTGTTAATTGCATTATCAGGTTGCCTGCTGTTGGTGTTGGCAAAGTAAAGCCTAGTGGCCAAGTCTAGTCCTATCCCTGCCTCTGGAAACAAATCACTGTTGGAACAAATCAGCAATGTGTTATCTATGATTACTTCCTCCCAGACACAGGCATGAGTACTAATACCACATTGTCTGTTCCTTCCCAGACAAAGCTCTTCCATCCCTGATCTAGAGACATAGCGAGTTTAGCTTTTGTGCTGTTCAGTCTAGACACCATGGCAGGGGACATTTAAAATGCGAACTTCAGTGCTCCCTAATTGCCTACATTTTAGAAATAGTGGCACTTGCCCTGCCTATTTCCTAGTCCAGTGGTTATAGTCATCATGTAAAACTTGATGTATATGACTGAGGGTTTTCACATCTGCTTTGCAGTCTATCCTGTATCCTCCACAAAAAATTCACTATCACCCTCTATTAAGTAGTTTTTCTTCTGCCTGCAAAATCTTATAATAGAAGCTGTCTCATCTTCTGTCATATTAGGCCAGCGACGTCTAACCTTGTGAGTCTCTAGAGGACTGGAAAGACTTTGTTGTGAATGGGTTTAGAGACTATTTGTGATAGTCTAGAAAGCACCTGGCTGCTTTCTACCAGCCAGATTTGAGTGCAGGCAAATTGAATATAATAGACTAAGTTTTCTGTGGAAGCAAATCAATACAGCACAACATTGAAGTTGGGGTCTTGTAGCTCACTGTTTTTAGATTTATAGCAAAGGAAGCAAAAGACATGAAAACTTGCAGTTTGGTGAAGAAAAGGCTATAAACAGGGTTAATGTTGTACACAGTGGAGACAAGGTCAGTGGTATGACAATAGAGAGATTGACAAATAAGGGAAACCCTTTCCATTGCACCTGAATAAGAAGAACATCATCTAGAAACTAAGAACCCAAGTTTGTACAGCTTAAACATCCAGTCTTTCTTGAGCCTCAGGGTAGAATGCAATTCATTGGGACAACTTCTATTCTAGGGAAATGTTTCCCCAGTTTCATACAGAGAGGTGTTCAGACACCACTTTGGCTGTGGTAGAAGGAGCTTTTGGCTGTACCTCAATCTGTAAACAGAACTCTAGCATCATCCACATGAGGATGATTTTGAAGGGCTATAAGGCATACCAATAAGAGTATGAAAGAGCTCCTGCTAACTTTCCCGAAAGCTCTGAATGCATGCAACATGAAACTCTTGTATGGGCTGTGCAGGAAGCAGTGAGGAGGAACCCTAAGCTGCAATGAAACTCAGGATATTGGAGGTGCCAGATATGTGGGTGTCTGCCAAGGAGAGATACAGGTGATGAGCAGAACTTGGTTGATAGAGATACTGCCCTGCAATCAACAGCCCTAGAGAGGATGGCTTTCTCAAGCGCACTGAGCCCTGATGATGCCATCTTGAGCTCAAGATGCCAACCAAACATGGAACTTAATAATTTGATATTTGCCCATCTGAGTTCCAGGCTTTCTTTGGTCTGACCGTCATTTACTGTATTTCTGTGATGGTAGCTTGTGATGGTAGTGTCAACTTGACACTACCTAGGATCATCTGAGAAGAGTGTCTCAATGAGGTATTGTCTACATGTGTTCATCCTGTGGACATGCCTGCATGTGATTAGGTCTTGATTAAGTTCATTGATATGGGAAGACCCAGACCACTGACATTCCCCAGTTAGGGAGCCTAAATTATTACAAATGAATGATGCAACTGAGAGAAAGCAAGTGAACTTTGGTACATGATTCTGGTCTAGATTGTAGATACGATGTGGGTAGCCATTTGAACTACCTGACTTTGATGTCCCCTCAATTTGTATAGGCTGTCATTTGGAATTGTAAACCAAACACAAACTCTTTCCCCCTTAGTTGATGTTGTTGGGCTATTTTTTTTTTTTAATCACAGGAACAGAGATGAAACTAGGACAGCATCTATTCCTCACTTTCAGATTGCACACAGGTACTCTGAACCTTTGTAGGTGGGAAATGCATAACTTGGTGTTTTCTGTTTATAAGGATTCACAGTTAAGAGATGGCCTTGGGTCCCAGAAGAGACTTTACACTTTGGAACAGTCTTGTAACTACTAAATCAATTGAACTTTTAAAGTGAACTGTAAAAACCTTGGAATGTGATATATCTGTGGGCTCACTGGGGTCAGGGACAGCTTGACATGGTTTTTATGAGAAATGTCCACAATGGGCCAGCTCATGTATTTGAGCAATTGGTCCCCAGCTGATGTCTCTGGACTTTGAGTTAACAGGACATCATATTAACTCTCTTCCATGTTCACCACAGTCTGTCCGCATCTGTTTCTTCAGGATACTCAACTTTTATCTGCCCTTACAACAGTAGTACACCTCAACTTTGCCCCAGCAGTGTAGGAATGGCCTGGCTGATGTTCCTGGGTGGATCAACAGTGGGGTGTGAACTCATAGCCTGTGATGGACAGACAACATTAGAGGTCAATTCCAGTCCTGATCCCTGTTCCCATAAGACTTTGACAGCTATGACAGTGGTGCCTCAATAACTGTACACAGATTTTCCTAGAAGGTTCTCCAGGCCTCCCTTGTCCAGCTACCTAAGTCCAGAAAGGAAATGGGAGTGTATAGAAATACCTGCCTGACATTAGGTAAAATCCGTGGTAGGGGGTCCTTATTGCTGGGATCAATCTTTGTTACATAGGACCTCGTGTAAATATTGTCAGTCTTTTAAAGAATAGCCCATTGTGTTAGAAGAATAGCTACTTTCAGTCCCAACTTCCTGGTATGTAGAATTTGAGCTTACAGGAATGCAGTTAGGTTATTTATCAACCCCTCCTCCAGAGGCCTTTTCAGCCTGCCAACATCCCATTTATTTCTGCCTGCATTCCCCCTTAGCCAATATCCTGCTCACCTTCAGTGACCCATGACTAAGAACCTTCTAAGGTCCAGTGACCAGGCAACAACCTCTCCCAACTGAATCCCTGCCCTACCAAGATTCCTGCCCTAATCACTTTATGATATGCTTCAGAAAAATAAAAATTTGCAGCTTGATCAGAAATCCTTGATCAGAAATCAGAAATTATTGTCTGTTTGTGTTTCCTGTCCCTTTCATTCAAGATCCTTTGAGGTTTGGGCTCTTTGCTGCCCTGCTGGCTGGGTACATTATTTGGTAGAGGTCAGCTCATATGGTGGCTGTAGTCCCTAGAAACATGGAGGACATATACCAGCTGCCATCTATCTGGCCCCAGCTTCTGATGCCAGAAAAGTCCATGGTGGACATGTACAAATGGAAGCACATGTGTCAGATACTGGGCTAGATGGTCAAGAGAAGTTTTTCCTTCAGGATGTTTACTGCCAGTTACTTCATCTTGCCCTGTAACCCAGGGTCTGTGTTTGTTGTGTCTGTGAAGGAGAATGAACTCCCTGTCCACCAGCTCAGAGGCAAGCAGTCACTGGAACAGAAAACGGATTAAGCAAGGCTTAATTTCAGAGGCACTGGCCAGGCAAACTGTGGCAAGACCTGCCATGGTTCTTACGGAAGCCAAAGAGCATGTGGGCTGACGGCCCATCCAGAGACCACAGGAGTCAACACAAGAGGTTAACAAGGAAAACAAATTTATTAGAAGGGTCCTGCAGGGTACCGAGATTTCAAGGCATGCTCCAGGTCTGTCTGCAGATTAAAGCAGGCTGAGATCTGTGAGAATGGGAACGGTAAGGACCATGAAGCCAGTGAGGAACAGCTCAGTATATCTGTGTCTTCTCTCACTGGATTTTCCAGGAAGCTCTTTGAACCTTGGGATGTTCGGCCCACCCTCATTGCACAAGTTCCATTTGCAGCACCTTGCGTATATGAAGGGCAAGGGTTTTTGGACCACAAAGGGCTTAGGCTCAGGAGGTACATCAACAGGCTGTTTCTGCTCAAAAACTTCAGGGACCGGACAGACTCTGGTGCACTGTTTTGAAGAACGGTAGAAACGTTCAAATAATCCTAATAGGAGAGGAAGGAAAGAGTTCAAGGACCTGCTAGCAGAGCCTCTCTGGATTATCTACCTGTACCCCTTGAGACCCTGTTAGATATTCTTACTCAATGAGAGCATCGGTCTGAGGGTAGGAACTACTACTCAGGGGGAGAAAGCTGCACTGCTCTGGGGGGGGGACTGTGTGGTCCTCCCCATGCTAGGGGGACTGTGCCTCTATTTGGAAACACAATAGTTGAGGATGCTCGATCCTCAACTATTAAAGCACAGCACTGACTGAAGCACCTGAAACAGACAGGCATAGATGGAACTCTGGTCATCCTGACTTAGATCCAGCTGAGAGGCTAGCCTTTGAACATCATCGTGCATTGCACAAGACAGTTTTTTTTTCTTTTTTTCATATTAAGGAATAAGTTCCTGTTAGCAGAGCCAAATCCTGTCTGCTGCCCCACCATCCTACTAACTGTCCAGAACACAGAGAAACACACAGGGGTGTGTGTGCGGTTGTGCTGGTGGGGCTCAATTTGAATGCCCGAGTGCTGAAAAGCCTCACAGTAGGTAGGATGGTTTGGGTCCTGTGGATCTATTTTGGGAAACCCTTCTTGTATCCAGAATTTCTGTAGTTAATCATGGGGGACCGAGTCAGTCTGCAAACCCAAAGCAAAGGCCACTTCTCCAAGGCTATACATTAAGCTGTAACTGTCCCTTACAAAACCTACCTAGAAGCTAGTCTCAGTAAGGCATTTGCCATCGTCAGAGTTTTATATTTTAAAAAAGAATACAGAGAAATCTCATTACTTTTCCAGCATGCTAGCCCTGCTGCCCCACTGTGCTGTTGTATGCTTTCCTGCCTGGCCTATGCTTCCCAGCACTGAGGCCAGCGCCTGCGTCCCCTGGCGTTTCCTCTTGAGCGTTTCTGTTGTTTGGTTTGGTTCTGTGTTTTTGTTATTGTTGTTACTGTTGTTTTGATTTGTTTCTTGGTGTTTTTAATGGTCCCTTTAGATTGACAGCTCCTCTTCCTGACAGCATTTGTTGTCCTGCCCACAGCACCCTAGGAAGGACCCAGAAGGAAGCAACACTTACGAATGGCAGCCATCACACAGAACTGTTTCTCAGGAGGACACACCTGTGGATTCGTGCAGTTAAAGCTGTTCTCTATCTCACAGACGTGACAGGAGATACGCTCTGAAGTGAGGGATTAGAAAAGAGAGAAAATGGACTGCTGTTCCTCCTGCAGTACCAAACCTGTCATCCAAGTGTCTGCCAAGTCCAGGGAGTCCCAACTCTCCCATGCCCACAGTCTCAGCATCTGTCTGGAGGTTCCCTCACCTGTCTGCTGGGGATTTCATTTGGTCTTTCACATTTGGGCATACTGCGTGACCCACACTCTAATCAGACACTGTAGTCTTCAGAAATTCAGAAGAACATTCATTTCCACACTTCCCTCGTCCCTTTTCTTTGAACACCAGGGTTCCACAGCCACCCTTTGCCCTGGTCTACCCTCCTTGTTTCTATGTCCCATCCTAGATGTGCAATATAAAGTCTCTTGGCCCAGGATTAGGACAGATCCACAAGTACCCCATCCTCAGACAGTGCTGAATCTGAGAGGTGAGGGTGGCCTTGGCTTTTTTTTTTTTTTTTTTTTTTTTTTCTAGTGCTTCCTTTCAAGAAGGAAGAGTGACTGGAGAGACAGGCCAGGGTCCCTGCAGAATGAGTAACCCAAGCTGGCCTTAGGGCGAGCTCCAAATCAGAAGCACAGTCCCCCTTCCCTCACCACTATACCCCCACCCTTCTGCCCCTGGTATCTGCACTCCTGTCCATGACCCCAACTCCCAACCATCCTTTATCCCTCATGATCTCCGGTCTCACATTCTTGGACTTTAGTATACCTACCACAACGGGATTCTGGAACCACTAACTTTTAGCATCTTGTTCCTTTTAGGGGCACAGGAATGCAGCACTTACCTGCTTGCCTGGTCCTGACCTTGGTCTGTGCCAATGGGAAGCCCACGGCTGTGAGCAAGGCTAGCAGGACCACCATCTCCAGAGGGTGCCTGGGCCTGTGGAGGAGAGGAGTGGCTAGCTCTGCTCACTGATGTCCCAGGCCTGCCTGGCACAGAACCCTCTGGTCCTCTCCCGTCCCCGTTCCCCGTTCCCCGTTCCCTGGCCGCACCCCACCCCCCACCCCGCCTCCCTCTCTCCTTGTTCTCCAGGCCCCCTTGGACTCATATCTCAGAACCTTCCTCACACTTTTTGCCCCACATAGTGTATACTCTGAGCCACTGGCTGACCTGAGGGATGAGCAGTTCATTTGCCTACAACCCCAGCCACACTCACTTCCTCAGCAGTCCTTGCCTCAGGGGATCCATGAGTCCTGGCATCTGAAGGCGAGGTCTGCGAATCAGCTGCGTTGGGCTCGTGGTCCTCACACTGCCCCCTACAGACTGCCACTGGTGCTCCTTCTGGAACATTCCAACTCCACAAGTCCCAGTCTCACTGGGTCCTCCAGAGGGGGGCGACTCAGGGTCGGCTTCACACCCCACAAACAGCGCCCTCTGCCTGACCCCACTGCAGTTACTCTTCTTTCGATAAGACCCTTCTCTCCTGGGAGCTTAACACCAGAGAGCCGCACTCTGACCTTCCTTCCTATGCCACCTGGGGCCGACGCTGAGCCAGAGTCTGTGTTCAGATAAGTTTCATGAACGAATAAGCACGCATACACTACACGAGTGACACAGCACCTTCCACCAAGCATCTGCAGATTTGTCATGTTGCTGTCCCATATAGAACGCCAGCCAAATTCCTTGCAGTTTCTTTTGCTTCCTCTCTACCTTGCTTTTTTTTTCAACAATCCTGTGACAGTATTTCTCATGGTTGTCACAGTTGCCTATCTCCTGTAGCCGAAATTTAATACAGCATGCCCTTTACATAACAGTAACGTTTGGGGAGTATTTTACATCTTATATGCAGTACTGAGTTATCTAGAATGTCACCATCAGTGTGCGACAGTCTCCACAAAGGCAGGATTCCAGCAATGAGGTAGAAAGATAAAGGGTTAGGTGCATACTTAGTGTAGACCAGTATTCCCCAATTGCTGCATCTATCATTTGATAACTTTGTCCTCATGTTATAATATATGAATCTGTGAGACCATGTCTATTTTTTTTTAAAGTAAAGAGCATTCCTATCCATCCTTTGTATTCTATCTTATCAATTCACACAGGATCCTGGTGTAAGTTTTAGTCTCTCTCTCTCTCTCTCTCTCTCTCTCTCTCTCTCTCTCTCTCTCTCTTCATGATTGGTGTTGAACAAGTATCTTTCTATCATCTATCTACCAATTCACACACACTCTGGTGTGCACACACACATACACAGACACACAGACACACAGACACACACACACACACACACACACACACACACACACATATATATATATATATATATGTATATATATATATATATAATGACCCTTCCATGTGTGTCTGTGTTCCATTTTCCTATTGTTTTCTTTATGGTGAGAGTACTTTATTCTTGTGAATAATAGAAATTCACATGTTCTCCTGTTTTCATTTGCTTCCAATGCTATAAGCAAGGAGACAGATTCATTTGAAATCATGGTTCAGCCTCCTTTTGGGAACTCTAGCAAATGCAGGAGAATTAGGGTACAAACAACAGAGATTTATTTATATATCACAGCTTTAGAGGCAAGAAACTTTAAGATCAAGGTTCCAAGAGTCTCACTGTTTGCTCAGAGCTTATTTTTAGATGCCACCGCACATAGCTACATTGTAGAAGGGAGTAAGGATTGAACCTATATCTCATTGTCCTTTTAAAAGTACAGCAAGCTCAAACTCATGAGAAGCTGTTATGGCTCAATCAGTGTCTAAGTTCTCCTCCTCTCAATACTATCAGTGTGTGTGTGTGTGTGTGTGTGTGTGTGTGTGTGTGTGTGTGTGCGCGCGCGTGTGTGTGTGCAGGCAGGCTTGCCTGAGTATCTTTGTGTGAAGTTTTTTTTTTTTTTTTTTTTTTTACACATTTTATTACTTCTATTTACTTGTCTTTACATTCCAACCAGTTCCAGCTGCCCGAGTCTACTTCCTCTGATTCTAAGTTTTATCCAACCTTATCCACACATCCTGTGTTCTGATCAACCTGTCTGTCCATGTCAGACTCCATCATTATGATAGAAGTCTCTATGTCCAATTCCCTTTAATGTACATCAGTTCTATGGAAATCATTACCAATGAGAATTAAATAGATGAGCCTAGGACACATAATTTGAAAGGAAACGTATAAGCCTCTTCAATAATTGAAAGAGTTTAATAGAGATCAAAGAGATAATGAAATATGACAGAATTTCACCCGAGTTAACCAAAGAAAATACAAATTTAATACTGATGGAAATGAAAAAGTGTGTGAAGACTCAAAACAGAATTTAGTAAGAAGAAATATTGAAGAAAATATTCAAACTGAAATGAATATGTAATTAAAACTCCTAATAACCCAACTAGAAAACTATCTTACCAGTGGAATATCTCAGTCAATCAGAAGATAGAATAATGGGTCTTGGTGTTGAAATGGAGGATCTAGATGTAACGGGCAAAGAATATGAAAAAAAGAAATAAAAGTGGAAGGAACAGACAGGAAGCCTGGGACACCACGAAAAGACCAAACCTTCAAGTTATAGGAATAGATGAGTGAGAAGAATCCCAAATCAAAGAAATAGGCAGGTCCTTAACATGATTTTATATATATATATATATATATGTGTATATATACACACACACACACACACACACACACACACACACACACACACACACACATATATATATATATATATAAATCCCAAATCCTGCCACCTTTGGGGAAGTTCCTGGAGCCATTCTGAGCACACTAGACCTGGCTATCTACATGGGACCACTCAGAATCCCCACCTGCCTGGTCTCTGATCCCCACTGCTGGTCCTCTACTGGAGTTTGGGGCCCCTCCCAGAGATCTGCCTATTTCCTCAGGGCCATCCTGAGCCCCTGCAGGCTGGATCCTTGACCCCCATAACTGGGCCTCTGCTAAGGAGGCCTCAACTGGAGAGAGCCAGCCCCGGCTACATCTGCCTATCAGCGTATGGAACTACCTGTGTCCCAGCCTTTGGGATCTTTGACCCCCATTGCCTGTCTTCTGCTGGAGCATGATCATTGACCCCCATTGCGTGGCTCCTGCCTGAGGAGAGACCTCCTAGAGAGCTTGGACCACCCATCGAAAAGACAGACATCAAACCTCTGACCCACCTAAGCCCTCCGGGGGAGTCCCATAGAAAGGGAGCGAGAGACCCCACTTACACATCCTAGAAGAAGCGATGGGAAGACGGCAATACAAGAAAACACCTAACAATAGAAAGACCACCAGAATCTAGGGACTCTACACCAACTAGACCTGAACAGCCAAAAGCAGGTGAAGCAGAAGAGAACAACATACAAATTATTGTCACAAAAATGATAGAGGCCCTCAAAGACAATGTGAGAAAATCTCTTAAAGAAATGGAAGAAACAACAAAAAATTGGAAGAAATGAACAAATTTCTTAAAGAAAGTACAGAAATCCAAGAAAAAAAATTAAACAGGTGAAGAAAATGGTTCAAGACCTGAAAACTGAAATAGAGTCAATAAAGAAAATACAAACCAAAGGAATGATGGAAATAGAAAGACTGGGCAAACAATTGGGAACTACAGACACAAACATAACACACAGAATTCAAAAGATGGAAGAGAGAATCTCAGGCGCTGAAGATAAACTAGAGGAAATAGATTCATCGGCCAAAAAAAAAAAAAAAAAAAAAAAATCATAAATCCAACAAATCCTTAACACAAAACATCCAGGAAATGTGGGACGCCTTGAAAAGGCCATACCTAAGAATAATAGGCTTAGAGGAAGGAAAAGCCACCCAGTTCAAAGGTACAGAAAACATTCCACAAAATCATTGAGGAAAACTTTCCCAATCTGAAGAAGGATATGCCCATGAAAGTTCAAGAAACACACCGAACACCAAATACTCTGGTCCAAAGAAAAAAGACCCCTGGACACATAATAATCAAATCACCTAACATACAGAATAAAGAAAGAATAATAAGAGCAGTGAAGGAAAAAGGCCAGGTAACATAAAAAGGCAGACCTATCAAAATTACACCTGACTTCTCCATGGAAACCCTCAAGGCCAGAAGGTCCTGGATAGATGTTCTACAAGTACTAAGAGTCCATGGATGCCAGCCCAGGCTACTATAGCCACCAAAACTCTCAATCACTATACATGGGGAAGACAAGATATTTAATGAAAAAGCCAGATTTTCACAATAGGTATCTACAAATCCAGCCCTACAGAAAGTTCTGGAAGAAAACCTCTAAGCCAAGGAAGTCAACTACACTCACAAAGACATAGGCAATAAATAATACCACTTCATCAAAACCCAAGGGTAAAGCAGGACAAATATATTCACGATACCACTGCCAACACAAATCTAAAACAAACAAGCATTAACAATCAATGATCCTTACCCTCCTACAACATTAATGGTCTTAACTAGCTTATAAAAAGACACAGGCTAACAGAATGGATAGGAAGACAGAATTCATCTTTCTGCTGCATACAAGAAACACATCTAAGCTTCAAAGACAAACATTACCTCAGGGTAAAGGGCTGAGATAAGATCTTCCAATCAGATGGACCCAAGAAGCAAGCAGGTGTTGCTATCCTAATATCTAACAAGTTAGACTTCAAACCAAAATCAATCAAAATAGATGAAGACAGTCATTTTGTATTCATCGCAGGAGAAATCTCAATTCTGATCATCTATGCCCCAAATACAAAAGCACCCATATTCGTAAAAGAAATGCTACTAAAACTCAAAGCTCACATAAAACCTCACACACTTATAGTGGGAGACTTCAACACACCACTCTCAGCACTATACAGGACCACCAGTCAGAAACTTAACAAAGAAACAAAATAACTAACAGAAGTTATGTCTCAATTGGATTTAACAAACATCTATAGAACATTCCATATAAACACAAAACAATATACCTTCTTCTCTGCTCCACATGGAACCTTCTCTAAAATTGACCACATACTAGATGACATAACAAACCTGAACAGATACAAAAGAATTAGAATAGTCCCCTACATCTTATTGACCACCATGCTTTAAAATTGGAATTCAACAACAACACAAGTCGCAGAAACCCTACAAAGTCATGGAAACTGAACAATGTGCAATTGCACTATACCTCAGTCAAAGAAGAAATAAGATAGAAATTAAGGACTTCCTAAAATTCAATGTGAATGACGACACAACATACTCAGACTTATGGGACACCTTGAAAGGAATGCTATGAGGGAAGTTCACTAAGTGCCTATATGAAGAAAATGGAGGATAATCACATTAGAAAATTAATAGCACAACTGAAAGCCTTAGAACAAAAGGAAGCAAACTCACCCCAGAGGAGTAGATGCTAGGAAATAATGAATTTGAGGGCTGAAATCAATAAAATAGAAACCAGGAAAACAATACAAAAAATAAATGCAACAACGACTTGGTATTTTGAGAAACTCAACAAGATATACAAACCTTTATCTAAACTTACGAAAAAGCAGAGATGGAGACCATGGAAATTAACAAAATCAGAAACGAAAAGGGATCATAACAATGGACACAGAGAAAATTCAGACAGCTTTCAGGTCATACTTTGAAAGGTCTGTACTCCACAAAATTTGAAAATTCAAAAGAAATGGACAAATTTCTGGAGAACGATCACTTACCAAAATTAAATCAAGGCCAGACAAACAACTTAAATAGATCTATAATCTCTAATTAAACAGAAGCAGTCATCAAAAACCTTCCAACCAAAAAAAAAATGCCCAGGACCAGATGGCTTCAGTGCAGAATTCTACCAAAAATTCAAGGAAGAGCTAATACCAATACTCCTCAAATTGTTTCACACATTAGAAACAGAGGGTTCATTACCAAACTCTTTTTACAAGGCCACAATCACTTTGGTGCCCACGCCATACAAAGGCACAACCAAGAAAGAAAACTACAGACCAATATTCCTGATAAATATTGATGCAAAAATACTCAATAAAAACTGGCAAACCGAATCAAAAAATACATTAGAGAAATCATCCACCATGACCAAGTAGGCTTCAACCTGGGTTGCAGGGATGGTTTAACATCAATGTGATCCACCATATAAACAAACTGAAAAAGAAAAACCATAGGATCATCTCCCTAGATGCTGAAAAAGCCTTCAACAAATTCAACACCTTTTCATGATAAAGGTCTTGGAGAGATCAGAACATAATATCTAAACATAATAAGCACAATATACAGTAACCAACAGCCAACATCAAACTGAATGGAGAGAAGCTTAAGTCAATTCCTCTAAAATCCGGAACATGACAAGGCTGCTCTCTTTCTCCATATCTCTTCAATATTGTACTTGAAGTTCTAGCTAAAGCTATAAGACAACAAAAAGAGATCAAGGGGATACAAATTGGAAAGGAAGAAGTCAAACTTTCTGTATTTGCAGATGATATTATAGTTTATAGAAGCTACCCCCAAAACTCTACCAGGAAACTCCTACAGTTGATAAACACCTTCAGCAAACTAGCAGGATACAAGATAAACTCAAAAAAAATCAGTAGCCCTACATTAATCAGACGACAAAGGGACTGAGAAAGAAATCAGAGAAACATCACCCTTTACAATAGCCACAAACAACATAAAGTACCTTGGGGTAATGCTTAGCAAACAAGTGAAAGACCTATACAATAAGAACTTTGTGTCTTTAAAGAAAGAAGTTAAAGAAGATACCAGAAAATGGAAAGATCTTCCATGCTCTTAGATAGGTAGGATAAACATAGTAAAAATGGCAATCTTGTCAAAAGCAATCTACAGATTCAATGCAATTCCCATTAAAATCCCACCACATTTGATCACTGACCTTGAAAGGATAATAATCAACTTTATATGGAAAAACAAAAGACCCAGGATAGCCAAAACAACCCTGTACAATAAAAGAACTTCAGGAGGCATCACCATCCCTGACTTTAAGCTCTACTACAGAGCTATCATTCTGAAAACAGCCTGGTATTGGCACAAAACAGACAGGTAGGCCAATGGAATTAAATAGAAAAATGCTGATATTAACCCCTACACCCATGAACAGCTGATTTTCGACAAAATACCTAAAAGTATACAATGAGAGGAGGAAAGCATCCTCAACAAATGGTGCTGGCACAAATGGATGATGGGGTGTAGAAGACTGCAGATAGATTCATGTCTATTGCCATGCACAAAACTCAAGTCCAAATGGGTCAAAGACTGCAATATAAATCCAGATACACTGAACCTCTTAGAAGAGAAAGTGGGAGGTACCCTTGAACAAATTGGTATAGGTGACCACTTCCTGAACATAACTCCAGTAGCACAGACACTGAGATCAAAAATTAATAAATGGGACCAAAAATTAATAAAGGACACAGTTGACAAGACCAAACCACAGCCAAACCACTGCAAAAAGTTTTTCACCAATCATACATCTGACAGAGGGCTGATCTCCAAAACATACAAAGAACTCAAGAAATGATTATATCAAATACAGAGTCTCTGAGTGTTATTTGGGGCTGGCGTGGCGGTGGGCCCAGACTGGCGGGCTGGCGGAAACATACACGCTACAAATGGCGCCCAACGTGGCTATAAGAACTTTCATTTAAAACTAATAAAAGCTTAAAAAGGGATTTTAGAAACAAGGGAACAGAGACTAGCAAGACTTCTTGGTAGCACCATTTTCTCGGTTGAATTTGTATTGCTGTAGACAGAGATTTGCGCGGCTCTTTTAAGGGAGGTTTCCAAAATTAGCATAAGTGGCAAAAAAGCCGCCTGGCTTTTAAAGAGCTCTGCTAACAATTCATTGGTGTGTACGAGAGCTGCAATGAAGGTTTACACTGTGTTTTAAAAAAATACGCTGGCTTGGGAGAGAAAAGGAAACAGGATACAATGGTTTAAAAAGCAAAAAGAAATTAAAAAGGATGGTTGTGGTTGCAAATGCCATTAATCCCAGCACTCGGGAAACAGAGGCAAACAAATCTCTGTGATTTCAAAATAAACCTGGTATGCACTGAATTCCAGGACAGATAAAGGTTACACAGAGAAACCCTGTCTCAAAATATGTAAAAATAGAAATAGAAGAAATAGAGTAATAAAAAAGCCACGTAAAGATGGAAAGCACAGAGAAATTTTGGATACTATACGCGCTTCTGTTGTCTTTAAATTATTTGATTGCTGAGAAAATAACTACTGATAAAAGAAATGCTGCTAGATTAATTCAATTTATATATTTTAAAAATGCTTTGACTCCAAAATTTAAGCCTAAGGACAAGTTACTGGGGAAAAGGATTTCTATTTTTGTTTCCACAGAAAAAGAAAAGCTATGGATTCTTTCCAGACTTATGTGGTTTGATCAAGCCAGACCCCCTGAAACAATGCCCCAGATGATCCAACATTCAAAGCAATTGAGACAAAGCCTTGCAGACTACAGCCAAGATTTCTGCGTCTTCTTTGGAACCCCATGACAGCGCCCTCTACCAGCAGGAAGTAGTTTGGAAAGAACGATGCCCAAATTCCCAAATATTGTTTATAAATGTTTGTTTTCATTTAAATGGACTTGGTTATAAATGGGTATAACCACAAACAATCATTTTAAAGGTAAAAAGGGAATTATAGTATAGATATGAATACTTTGCTTTGGAATGGATTTTCTTTTATTGATACAATTTAAGGTCAATTTTGTAATATGTATATTTCTCCTCTTGTTTAGGTATTGTGTTTATATAGCTCATTGGAAAATGTAATGTATAATTTAGTACAGATTTTATAGTGTTACCTATGATAGTTAAAACTTATAGTTAAGTTAGTTAGGATTTCTAGATATGCAGAGATGTATTTGAGATGAATAGGCATTCTTCAAACCTTTCAAAGACCTACAGAATATGGCATTTAAAATGGTTTAGGGATTTTCTTAACAGTGAGGCATAACTGCTCCTGGTAACACCACCTGCATCAGAAAGGAAGATGGACATCGAAGAAAAACATTATGGAGTTTGCTTCTAATATGGCAAGACTAGCCATTTGAGCAAGGTACTTCTCTTGTCTAGTCTGTTTGACTTTATGTTGTAGAAACTGGACATGCAGGACCCACAAAAAGGTGACTGCTGATGCAAGATGGACATTGCTACAGATTCCTGCTTCATGAAAGAGGCTGCCTGACAGCTAGATAGTCTACAGGACACAGAGAAAAGTGACTGACAAACTGTCAATACAGGTGGACAGTTTAAAGTTTCCTGCCTTGTTGAGGAGTCTGGACACACACTATGGTCTATGGGCTGAAGATGGAACATTACAGAAGAACTTCGGGTGACTGACCAGGCAATGAGTTGTCTCTGTCATTTCTAGAGTTTATATATTATCCTTCTGTGGTCTTTGAAGGAGTTGAAGACAGATAGTTATAGTTAT
The DNA here is from genome assembly GCA_030556225.1 of Cricetiscus sungorus. Lineage (NCBI taxonomy): Eukaryota > Metazoa > Chordata > Mammalia > Rodentia > Cricetidae > Cricetiscus > Cricetiscus sungorus. The sequence continues at coordinate 26,477,263 of JANBXA010000031.1, forward strand.
AGTTTTCCTTAGTAAGGATTAAAGATAAGTTACATATAGGACTTTAGACTCACAAAGATAGGATAGATGATATTTTAAGTCTTACAAAATGTTAATGGACTAAATATTGTTTACTGTGATTCTTATTTGATAACTGTTGTATGGTACATTTTGCTATGTTAAGGTTAAACCCCTTCTTTTATTTTAGACAGAAAAGAGGAGATGATGGGAGATGTTATTCTGTATATATGTTTCTCATACTGGTTAATAAAGCCCTGTGGCCAATAGAAAACAAGATAGGCGGGGCTAGGAGACCAAGAGGAGGAAAGAGGAAGTAGGGGGCAGGAGTTGAGATGTAGCCCAGGGAGGAAGCAGGACGCCTGCAGTGCGGCTCCCCGATAAGATGACCACGTGGAAATACTTAGATAAGTAGAAATGGGTTAATAATTAAGACAGAGCTAGCCCATAAACAATAATGGTAACTGGCCAACAGGATTGTATCAAATACAGAGTCTCTGAGTGTTATTTGGGGCACACGTGGTTGTGGGACCATGGCGGCAGAACCAGCGGCAGCTGGCAGGGAAACCTGCCGTAACAAAGAAACTAGTCAACAAAACACCAAATAACCGTATTTAAAAATGGGGTACAGAACTGGAGAGAATTCTCAACAGAGGAAATAAAAAAGGCTGAAAGACACTTAAGAAAGTGCTCAACATCCTAAGCTATCAGGGAAATGCAAATCAAAACAACTTTGAGATATCATCTTACTCCTGCCAGAATGGCTAAAATTAGAAACACCAATGACAACTTATGTGGAGAGGATGTGGAGAAAGGGGAACACTCTTTCTCTTCTGGTGGGAGTGCAAACTTGTACAGCCATTTTGGAGATCCATTTGGTGGCTCCTCAGGAAAATGGGAATCAGTTTACCACAGGACCTGGCAATCCCCCTCTTAGGCATATACCCAAATGGTCCACATCCATGCAACAAAGACATGTGCTCAACTATGTTCATAGCAGCATTATTTGTAATAGCAAGAAACTTGAAGCAACTTAGATGCTCCTCACCTGAAGAATGTATACAGAAGATGTGGCATATCTGCACAATGGAATACTACTTTGTGGAAACAAACCCCAATGGTATCTTGAAATTTGCATGCAAGTGGAATTCATAAAAAGAGGAACACGGTATGTACTTGCTTATATATGGATTTTAGATCTAGAGCAAAGGAACACCAGCCTATAATTCTCACCGCCAGAAGAACTAGGATACAAGGTGTATTATAAGAGATTCATATAAGTTCCCTCACAGAAGGGGGAAGGGGCAAGTTCTCCAGAGCACATGGGGAGTCGGGGGTAGTGACTGGAGAGAGAACTAGGAGAAAGAGAAGGGGAGGAGATGAAAGCACGTGGGACTAGGAAGATTGAGTCAGGGGAGGAATAGAAAACAGAAGAGAGAAAGAGAGAGAGAGAGGGAGGGAGGGAGGGAGGGAAGGAGGGAGGGAGGGAAAGAGAGAGAGAGAACATAAAAGAGGGAGCAATTATAGGATTGAAGAGAAAACTAAATTGAACCTAAATAAATGTCCAGATACCTACAAGACTGACTCCAAAAAACAATTTGAGCCACAATGAAAAGGCTACCATAAATGAGATTGATGACTAATTTAACCTCCATCATGGAGCCCTCATCTAGTACCTGTTGGAAACGGAAGCAAACACCCACAACTAAACACTGAGCCATACTGGAATCCAGATGCAGAGAGGGAGGACAAGACCATGGTGCAGAAACACATAGAGACAGCTGACCTGAACAAGGAGGAGATAACTGGCACCAGATTGATAGCTAGGAATCCTGCATGGGACTGACTCAGACCCCCTGAACATGGGTCTCAGCTAGAAGGCCTGAGCAGTCTAAGGGAGCTCAGATAGTGGAAACAGGATATATTCCTGGTGCACAAAAGAATCTTGAGGGCACATCCTCCATGGAGGGATATTCCCTTAACTCAGAGACAGGAGAGAAGTTCTAGTCCCTACTCCAAATGACTTGACAGATTTACATGGTCCCTCCTGAATGGCATCAGCCTACATGTGGAGTTGGGGAGGGTGGTTCTGCTGCATGTGAAGGGGGAGAGAGGGAAAGAGGGAGGAGTGAGGGAAGGAAGACAGGAGGGAGGAAGATGCAAGTGGCATCGATATGTAAAATAAATAAATAAAAAAAGCAATGAAAGAGTACAAATTCAATGAGAGCCACCTTAACAAGTGTAAAAGAACCCAAAAAAGAATATTTGGGATATCACGTATGCTTGCATGTATTACCTACTCATGTTATATCTCAAGTTGAGGATATTGTTTATAATATGTCTGTATAGAGAAGGTCACTTAACATAATTTTATAATAATAATGTTAATAAAAAATTGAATACCATTAAAAAAGTCCCAAAGAGGAAAGACATGTACACTGATAACAAGAACCACAAAAACCCACTAGACAAGACCAGAAAGGAAAACCACATCATAGTTCAAATACTAAGTATGCAGAACACAGGATATTGAAAACAAAAGCACATGCCACATATAAAGAAAACTCTGTCAAATAACAGCTGCTTTCTCATGGAATTTTGAGAGTCAGAATAGGCTAGAGAAATGCATTCCAAGTCCTAATAAACCATGACTGGCAACCAATATTAATGTACTGAGCAAACTACCGTCCATAATTGAAGTTGAGAGAAAAACTTTCCATGATACAGTCTGAAATGTTGTATACAAGGTCAATCCTATGAGAAACATGGGAAGCAATATTACAAGCTGAAGAAAGAAGTGATTATAACCAAGAGATTGTAGAAAGACAACAAAGCTATAATTACTGAAACTCAAGAGTTCTGACAACACAACTCTACTAAAATCAACTACACAATGACTGCAATCACTATTCACATTCAAAACTAATTTTAAAAATCAATGACCTAATGATCCAAGCAAATAACATAGGGATGTACTTGGACTTTCCCCTTCACAGGAGGCAGGTACCAAATAGCTACACTGAGACTTATGAAAGCTTGGTTAGGGTTGTTTATACCCAGTTGTTATAATTAAATTAACCAAATTCTATTAATTTATATGTTGCCTTGAGGGTAGTTTTCCTAGTCTACATACTTTCCATTCTGGTCATTCTACTTTTTACATTCAGACATCATGACTAAAGCAGAAGAAAACAGAAATGGGGCCATCATCTGTGTTATGACATGGATGGCACCACTCAACAAAACAAAACAAAACAAAACAAAACAAAACAAAAAAAAACATAAATCCAGACGTAGAACCACAAAGCTCAGTGAGAAAGGTGACACTGATTGCTGTTGTCTATTTGGTTGTGGACTAAGCATGGGATGCACTTCTGTCAACATGCTCTTGCTTCTAGATTGTGCGTCAAAAAATTTGTACTTAACAGCTGCTGTATCAGAACAGACCTAACTAAACCCAAGCCTGATGCCCTGGCTCACAAAGTCAGAGTCCTTCCTTCCTTCCTTCCTTCCTTCCTTCCTTCCTTCCTTCCTTCCTTCCTTCCTTCCTTCCTTCCTTCCTCCCTCCCTCCCTCCCTCCCTCCCTTCCCTCCCTCCCTCCCTCCCTCCCTCCCTCCCTTCCTTCCTTCTTCTTTTGTTTTCCTTTTTTCTCGGGGGGGGGCACAGGGATTCTCCCTGTAACTCAGGCTGTCCATGTACTTATTGTGTACACCAGGCTGGACTCCCTCTCAACAGAGATCCACCAGACACTAACTTCAAGTGCTGGGATTAAAATTGTGCCCACCACATTCAGAGGCAATTCTTTCCTGTAAATCTCTCCATCTATCTTACTTATTCCCTGACTTTTCTGTAGATGAGTTGGTGTGTATACATATGCACAATCCTCAGCATTTTAGATATGAAGAGAACCCACACCCAAATAGGTCCACATTCATGCACACATGTATAGAAAATAAAAATGAAATAAAATTTGAATATTAGCAGAGACTGCCAGGGCTTAGCATTGGGTAAGATCCTGCCATCTCAGTGAAAGCAGGGCATGTGGCAGAGACAAGTCATTTGCTGAGAAAATTTTCAGTTACATCTTTTAGTGTTATTGTCTCAGGGTTCTGAACCCCTTTTCTAATTTTTCAGATCTCCAATGGTCTTTTGGTGCGCCTCTGTAGAACTCTGACCCTGTATTGGTGCTTGCCATTTCCACAGTATTCTGACTGCCTTGGTGCTTTTCCTTTATGGTTCTGTCACCCCAGTACTCCATCTGTCTTGGTCCACTTCTTCCCCCTGCACTCATCTCTCTCTTGCTGTTCTTCTCAAAAGTGTCCAATCGTGTGTTGGTGCCCTTCTATCAGAGTTCAGAATCTCTTGGTGAACTTCCCTCTGGATTACACCTTCTCTTGCCTCTCTTGACATGCTTCCTGCTGGGCTCTGACCCTCTCTTGTACTTCCTTCAGGGTTCTGACGCACTTCTGGGGCCCCACATTGAGGCACTCCTTCTCTTGGCCCCTCCCTTGTGGCTATGAATTTCTTCAGGAACTCTTCTCTTCAGGCTTGAACTATACCTTTATGCCCATATTTCAGGGATTCACCTCTGTTGACAGTCACCCTTAGTTCTAGAGGCTCTCTGGCAATCCTCCCCTCAGAAGATTGGAACCTTGTGGGTAGAACACGAAGAGAATGTCGGGACCATAGGGAAGGACACCAAGAAAGGGTCAGAGCTCGACGGAAGTGAACCGAAAGACCGTTGGAGATTTGAGGGACAGGCTCAGGACCGTTGGGAAGGGCTCCAAGAGAGTTGGAGGAGAGGTGCCAATAGCGAACTTGAGACACAAAGGCAAGGCCCAAGACAAAGCTAGAGCCTCGAGGTAGGAGCACTGAGAGGGCTTAAGAGACTTAAAGGAAAGTTACAAAAAGATGGTTGGAACCCAGAGGTTAAGGTTGGCAAAGGAGGTTCTGAACCCTGATGGAAATGAGACAGGTTCCCGGAATGTAGAGCACCAGGAGAGGATTAGAGCCCAGGCTGGGGGGCGCTGCCAACGGAGATTATCTGGGCAGCCTTGAGGACAGAGTGCCAAGACAAAGAAGGGTTCCTGAGAGATGGACACTGAAAAGGTCTTAAGTATTGGCAGGGACACCCAGGACAGTTGGCGCCCAAAAAGAAGGGCACTGAAAGAGAGTTTTGGAAAGTCATTAAAAGAGGTTGAGAGAGACCTGTAGCTTTTAAGGAAGTGCACCAAGACATGGTTAGAGCCCTAAGGGAGAAAGAGAGAGGGTCAGAGAGTCAGAGCCTTGATAGAGGATACCAAGAAACACAGTTCTTGGGGATTAGAAGATAGGGCCAGAACTCTGAGGTAATTGTATAAAGAGAGTTTATTCTTCAAGACAGGATTCCAGTGACTGTTGAAGCCCTGAGAGTGGGTCAAAGCCTTGAGAGAGGAAAGTCAAGAGATCCTCAGTGCCATGAGGGAGCAGGAGCTGTTCCAAGAAAGGGAGAGCCTCAAGGTGTGGCACCAAGAGAGTCAGATCCCTGAGGGAGGAGCTTCAAGAGAGGATCAAAGGCTTGAGAGAAGATTGCCAAGAGAGTAAGAGTGAGAGCGAGAACGAGAGCAAGACACACACACACACACACACACACACACACACACAGAGGGAGAGAGAGAGAGAGAGAGAGAGAGAGAGAGAGAGAGAGAGAGAGAGAGAGAGAGAGAGAGAGAGAGAGCTGGGGAAAAGAATCCCAGTTCTAGATATGAGGTAAGATCCAGCTCAGTTGGATAGTTCCAAGAGGAAATCCCAGGGGATTCAGCATGATGATTTTAGAGTGGAAGATATGGAAAGCTTATAACAAGGGTAGGGCAATCTCAAATCCAATGTTAGGGTAGAGAGGACAGATTGGGATGGGGGATGTGGAGTATATCCATGGGAAGAAGTATGTCTATAAGGGAGAAGATGGCAGAACCATCAGGACAGTTTTAGAAGTGGGAAGCAAGATTCATGTATGAAGCAGAGCAGGATTGAGTAGTGAAGGATCTGAAGCTCCCATGGTAGGACCACTAGGTTAGGCTTCTTTTATTGATGCCAAGGCCATGGATGCATTGATGCTGAGGACATGGACCTGGTTCAAGAAGACTTGCCCTCACTGATGGCCATGGTTCTTTTCACTTTCAGGTTCACCTGTGTGTTGGAGATTATGCTTCCCTTCTTCTGGCTAATTCTCCTGGTTCTTCCATGGATAGACACCATTGTCAACCATACCAGTGTATGGGACAACAGTACTAGGGTGTGGGACAACAGTACCAGTGTGTGGGACAATAGAACCAGGCCATTGGGTATCACCATCCAACCTAGGCAAGGCAAGTATGGTCACAAGACTCCCAGTGTGCTGGATGGAAGGAGAATCCCCCTAGAGCTGACTAGGGTTATAAGAAGACTTGTTTGGAATTGGACTAACCAGAACCAGGTGGCAAGCACTGAGCCATCTCATTGACCTCTTTGTTGTTTTGAGACAAGTTTTCTTTATTTAGTTCAAACTCTCAGAGATAGTTTGCCTCAATCACACATGCCCTGAGATTATATGTGACCCAGAACATTTAGCTGCTGCCACTGTTCCTAACTTTTAACAAATGGCTCCAGCCAAATTACTAAGGAAGAACTCAAGAGCCTGTACATTCATTCTCATGCACTGGGTGAACTGTCTTTCTGAAGACTTTGGTGTTGCTGGGCATTGGTGGTGTACACCTTTAAAACCAGCCAGCACTAAGGAAGCAGAGGCAGTTAGACCTCTGAGTTCAAAGCTAGGCTGGTGCATGGAGTGAGTTCCAGGACAGTCATGGCTACACATAAAACTTTGTCTCAGAAAATCCAAAATGAAAAGAGGCTAGTTTGTACACCAGGCAGCTCTGTTCACTGGACATCATAATGAGGTCATAGAGACACTTTTCCATTTCTAATAGCTAAAACAAGGAGGGGATTTATTTACTACTTTATTTTGCCTCATAACAACCTTCTTCCATCATGTTTAGACATGGTTTTAGCATGTAGAGATGCTTAGACTGGTACTTCTGAGATTCAACGTGGTTGAAGTAGACTGAAGGCTCCCACAGAGAGCTGCTGACTAGGAGACCTGCAGGAGCATCTGCCCATACCACTGTTTTGTTAGGGACAGCAGGTGCTGAGTCCAGAGAAGCCCTGAAGGATGTGGTGTCCTGGGTGGCTACTGTCTCACAGAGAGATGGACATCTTTGAGGAGCTCAGCTGTTTTCCATGTTATCAGCCTTTTAGAAGAAGGAAAGTTTCTTGATGGGTCCAAGACTATCCTAGGACCTGGTCTAGCTCTGCCTTAGACTATGCCAGGATATGAAGTCTAGAGTTCTTATGGTGGCTTGTGTAGTAGACTGCATTGGGAACCAGATGAAATAAAGGGTGATGGAGGTTTAATGGTGGAAAGTTTTCTTGAGAAAAGGATTTTTTTTCCTTTTACAGATACTACTATGAAATGTTACAGATGTGCTGAGATGAACACCTTCTTTTGCCCCAAAATTTCTTCTTGTTTGGAAGGATATTTACGCTGTGGCACAGTTGCTATACGTAAGTATCTGTATCCTGCTCACATTGTAAATAAGCCTACCTGCATATGCTCGTGGGACAGGGTTAGTCTGTTTTCTCTGCATCCAGTTGCACCAATCTTCTGGCAGCTCCTTGGACTGAAAGGCTGTTCACAGGTACTGGGTTCAGCCCAATGATACAGCACTGTGCACATCTGCTCATGAGGCCAAAGTCCTGTGGTTGACATTAAGATGACCATTTATACACCCTGAATATCCAGGGAAGGAGAATACTGTGGTCTCCTGGTCTTTGTCCTTATTCATATGGGCACACTCACTGGTTCAGCATAGATGAATTCTTTTCAGGCATGTTGGTTTCTGATCTTGTGCATACACATCGGTCATTAGTGACCTTTCTATTGCTCTGATAAAGATACTTATAAAATAAGGCATTTGATTGGGCTTAGGTCTTCAGAGGTTGGAGGAAAGGCATGGTAGCAGGAACAGCTGAGAGGTCACACCAGGATTTCCAAGTAGGAGACAAGAGAGAGCTAACTGTGAAAGGTACTAAGGTTTTGCAGTCTCAAAGCCTGCCCCCATCACTGACACTCCTCTATGTGGCTTCACCTTCCAATTCTTCCCAAAGGATTCTACCAACTGCTGACCAAGTATTTATACATTTGAGCCAATGGGGGTCATTCTCATTCACACCACCACACACCTCGAATAGCCAGATTCAAGCACCGAGGTGCCCATTTTCACAGGGAGATGCCTGCTGTTGAGATGTAAAAGCTAGGGCTGGATCAGGGCACACAACAGGCAGAAGAAAATTTACATGAGTGAGTAGTAATGTTTTATGGAAGAGACAAGATCAATTGCAAGGAAGATGTGAAAATACTCAGTCATGTTTATCAAGTTATACATGATGACAATAACCACTGGATTCGGGAATGGACAGGGCAAGGGAAAAGAATGCTCTGAAGTTCCCAATTTAAATGTCCCCTGCCATGGTGTCTAGTTTGAACAGAACAAAGGCTGCACTAGATCAGGGATGAAGAACTTTGTCTGGGAAGGAACAGACAACATTAGTCTTAGTACTCCTGCCTGTGTCTTGGAGGAAGTAGCCATCCATAACACATTGCTAATTTGTTCCAACAGTGGTTTGTTTCCAGAGGCAGGGGCAGGACTGGACTTGGACCCTAGGCTTTACTCTGCCAACATCAGTAACAGGAAACCTGATAATACCATTAACTAAAGGAAATCACCAGGAGACCAAGTCAGAAATGGCCCAAGGCACATATCTTCCAAGTTTTCCCAATGGGTTCATTGATGGAAGTGTGTGATGTTGTGCATTGACAAGGTCCACATAAATGGAGATATGTGTATTTATTTCTCTGTTACAGTGCAATTAACCTCTGATTTCTTGTAAGGGAAGAAACTGCTTGCTCTGTGACAGGAAGGAACCTTTCTAAGCAAGCAGGTAGACAGGGAGACCACCCTTGAATGAGGAAATATTGATAGTTGTATGTTTCATGAAGAGAAGACTTACCGAAACTGAGTAGAGATACTTGACAGAGTCAAAGTTCAATTATGGATTGAGATAGAGTTTATGTGGCCATGGGGCTGCTTGGTTCATGATCACAAGGTCCTGACGTTGGGCAGCAAACAAGTCTCAGGGCTGTGGATACTAAAGTAGTCCAGGTGACTTCCACAGCAGAGGAACTAAATAATGGCTGCAGATTACCAGGGGAACAAGCAGCAGCAAGGCCTCAAGCCTTTAGCCCAAGGCATCCAGTAGGGGTGTTGCCAGTGGGGCTCAGTTCACACAACTGTAGTAGGCTGAAACCAGTGTTTATGGAGGTCTTGTTCTCTATTGAGCTTTGCTAGGAATGGGCCATTTAATCTGTGCTGGAGAACATGCCATCAAGGGCCCTTGTGCTTTGAACATAGAAGCCAAATCTTGGACAACCAGGGAGAGGGTTGGGAAGGACTTCATCATGCAGTTGTGAATGTGGGTTCTCTTCTGTGCCCTTGATCATCTCTGGAGTCTCAAAGAACAAAGTTTCTGGTCACTGTTTCCTTCTAGGCCTTGGTAACAAACTTTAGGATAGTATTAGAACCAGCACTGAAGTAGTTATTTCATTAGCATTGCTGTGAGTCCTGAGACTAAATTGTCACTGGGGAGGGACAGCGGTAGACATACGATGGTAGCAATGCATATTCAGGTCAGTGTAGAATTTGGTTCTGGAGCAGTCAGGTCCTCTTGTGTACCTGCACCTTTTCTATCAAGCATTCTTGACAATGTTTTGTTGTGGAAAAGTACTTTTGTACACTGTGAACAAGTGTCATTATATCTGGTTCAATAAAGAGCTGAACAGGCAGGATTTTCAGGGTATAGGGGGTGCTGAGAAGAAGGGTGGAGTCACCAGCTAGATGAGTAAGAAGCATGGGATGTGGATATGAGTTTACAAGCCATGAGCCATGTGGCTAGTTGTGGCTGACTGTGGTGCTGGGTTTACAATGAAGATGAAGATGGTAATTCTCCTGCTGGCATCCTTTCTAGGTATGAACTCTCGCGAGCTCTTAATCTACAAACACTGCATGGCAAACTGCACTTTTGTGCATGATCAGCCTCCACCAACTGTGTTAACAAGACGGTTTCCACGTACCAATAGCTTCTACTATTCCCACTGTTGCTCTGGAGTTCTTTGCAATGATGGAGGACCTACTAATGTAGAGAGGGACTTGTTACCCCCTCCTATAGTTGAGGAAGATACAGTTTCCAGAGCTGTGTGTATTCAGGACTCCAACCTTCTCCTGAGCCTTGCCTTAATCCTCTCCAGCAGCATATTGACATGAGAAACCTTCCATGGGGGTGTAATGACCTTCCCACAGTTGTAAGCAATTTTATTCTTAGATGTTCCTTTGTGAAGCAGAGACAGTGTTTGGGGCATCTTTTGGCCCACTCATGACTTGTTGTAGGAAAGAAATAAAGGCGATATTTGTTGAAAATGCCCCTGGCCTTGCTTTCTTTCTGTGAGGGCTCTACTCAAACCATTCCCTTCCTCTTTTATTTCCTTAAGAGTTCCTTTGTGGGATCATGGTTTGAGCTGCTTGGCACCCTTTAAACACTGTACTCATCTCACTAGTTAGGTCTAAAGCACAGGCAGTCTTGGAATATGGTGTTTTGTTTTTAACAAAAGATGGAAGTGTTCTGATGCCAGTCAGTATGTGTGCTAAGGCAGGTCCCAGTTAAGCTCCCGTGACCAGAGTACTTGCTAGAGTCTTTCAGTTCTCAGGTCATGGGCGATGGGAAAAGGAACCATGCTTGAAAATTAGTGGCACATTAACCATTGGGCCTGACAGTCCCCTCTGTTTTCCCCTATGATGTGGGACAACTTCCTCTGCAATTGGCCTGTCTCTCCCACACCCATCCCTGTGACAGGATCTTATCCATGGCCAAGCCCTGTCAGACTCCTGACTTTCAAATTTTATTACATATATACTTTCTGTATTTGGTTGCATGCATGTGGCCCTATTTGGGTGTGTGTTCTCTTCATGTCTAAAATGCATAGGCATTTCCACTAACACAGCTACAGAGTGCAGCAGAGAGGCAGAGAATCAGTAGATAGATAGAGAGGTGTAGTTAAAAGAGTTGTGAGTGCATCAGGTGCAGGCAGGGTGGATATCTCACTACACTGTAGTCAATTTTCAAATGCTTCTTCCTCAAAATAAACTTTAGAGCCATTCACAATCCCTCTCTTGTGCTACCCATGCTGTAATTACTCAATAACCAGCCTGCGCTACTGCACTTCCTATCTGTAGATTCTTATGTTCTGGATGTTATCTAAGACTGAACTTGCAGGAATTTTGATCTTTGATAACTTAAGATATCTATAATATTAATTTAAAGAGGTATATAGTTTTTGTGCTTTGCATATGTATATATACACATATAATTTTGTTGAAGTGGCAAATACCACTTTAATTGGTAGCTGCCGATATCTGCTGTCATGTTAACTCCCTTCCATGGGTAAGAAATCATGACACCTGGAAGTCAGTTAGATAGGGATAAAAACCAGTGTGTCTGTAGTCTGCCTGTCATAGCTGAGAGAGGAGAAGTGCTCCTCTGGGTGTGCACTTGTGACCTTAGCCCCAGGTGAACTCTAGTGTCACACTTTTGTGTCTCCAGCCTTTAGTTTGTATACAAAAGAGAAGGAAGGATGATTTACAGGAAAAGGTAAAGCTGTGTCTTCTAGGCCTGCATTTAATGTGTCCCACAGGTTTTGTTGTTTGTTTTGCCATTTTATTTAGTTCTATTAATATTGTTATTTCTTTCTTCATTTATTCATTGACCCTTTAATTATTTAGAGTTATTTAATCTCCTTGAGTTTGTGTATTTACTGTCCTTTTTAAGTTTTATTGTATTGTGGTAAAATTGGATACTATGTGTCATTTATGTCTTTGTGAAGGTGTTTGTTTGTTTTGTGTGCTAAGATGTAATCTAATTAAAGAAGCTTTCACATGCAGCTGAGAAAAACACATTTTATGTGGTGAGTGAGTGTGATTGTGTAGTTGTGTGCGCCCATGTGTATGGGTGTGTGCATGTTTGTGTTTGTGTAAGTGTGCATGAGTGTGCATGTATGTGTGTTTGAGTGTGTGCTTGTGCTTGCAGTGTATGGGCCTGTGGGTGTGCATATGTGGATTGTGCCTGTGGGGTTTGTGTGTGTGGATGTGCTTGAGTAAGTGTGTGCATGTGTGTTCATGTATTTGCATGTGTGTGTGTACATTTGAAAAATACAGGTTACTAGTTAGTCATCTACAATAATCAAACTTGAAGTCATACTGGTTATGTTTTCAAGGTTAAACAGATATATTTTGAGGGACAGATGGCTTTCAAACCCTTCAAAGAACAACACAATATGGCATTTAATATGTTTAATGTCCTCTGGCTTTTCAGGACCATGAGACACATCTACCCTGACACCATCAATTTACTTTAACAAACAATGATGGATATCAAACTATATGAAGTATGCATTCTTTATTTCAAAAGCTAGCCATTTGGACAAAAAATTCCTTGCCTCAGTTGTTGATGTTGCAGTGTCCAAACTGGACAAGCAGAATACACACACACAAAATCTGCCAATCTTTGCCAAGGCAATGTAGGCACTCCTTTAAAATTTCCTGTTTCTAAAATGTCTCGCAGATAGGCTAGGTCTGTAGGCCTGACACCTCAATGTTACAAAAGAACTTTGGGTGACTGTCCAGGTAGACAGATGTCCTTCTTGTTAGGTAAAATTACATTTTTCTAGAACCTAAGTCTAAATAACTAGACTTAAAGCTTTCCTTACTTATGATCAAAGTAAATTAGGTATGAAGCTATAGGCTCCTTTCCTTCCCTCCTCTTTCTCCTAACTCCCTTTTCCCTTCTGTGAAGGACCTTGTATGAATCTCATAAGGTCCCTCCTTGTTTCTCTTGCGGTGTAAATTATAGTCTGGTGATCCTTTGCCCTATGTCTAAAATCCATATATGAGTGAGTCATACCATGTTCCTCTTTTTGTGACTGGGTTACCTCACTCAGGATGGTTTCTGCTAGTTCCATCCATTTGCCTGTGAATTTCAAGATTCCATTGTTTTTTTTTTTCTGCTGAGTAGTATTCCATTGTGTAAATGTGTCACGTCTTCTTTAGTTGAGGGGCATCTAGGTTGCTTCCAGGTTCTTGCTATTACAAATAATGCTGCTATGAATGTAGTTGAACAGATGTCCTTGTTACATGGGTGTGGATCATTTGGGTATACCTAAGAGTAGAATTGCCAGGTCTTGTGTTAGACTGATTCCCATTTTCCTGAGGAAACACCATACTGATCTCCAAAATGGCTGTACAAGTTTGCACTCCCACCAGCAGTGGAGGAGTGTTCCCCTTTCTTCACATTCTCTCCAGCATAAGTTGTCATTGGTGTTTCTAATTTTAGCTATTCTGACAGGAGTAAGATCGTATCTCAGAGTTGTTTTGATTTGTATTTCCCTGATGGCTAAGGATGTCGAGCACTTTCTTAAGTGTCTTTCAGACATTTTGGATTCCTCTATTGAGAATTCTCAACTACACAATGACTGCAATCACTATTCACATTCAAAACTAATTTTAAAAATCAATGACCTAATGATCCAAGCAAATAACATAGGGATGTACTTGGACTTTCCCCTTCACAGGAGGCAGGTACCAAATAGCTACACTGAGACTTACGAAAGCTTGGTTAGGGTTGTTTATACCCAGTTGTTATAATTAAATTAACCAAATTCTATTAATTTATATGTTGCCTTGAGGGTAGTTTTCCTAGTCTACATACTTTCCATTCTGGTCATTCTACTTTTTACATTCAGACATCATGACTAAAGCAGAAGAAAACAGAAATGGGGCCATCATCTGTGTTATGACACGGATGGCACCACTCAACAAAACAAAACAAAACAAAACAACATAAATCCAGACGTAGAACCACAAAGCTCAGTGAGAAAGGTGACACTGATTGCTGTTGTCTATTTGGGTGTGGACTAAGCATGGGATGCACTTCTGTCAACATGCTCTTGCTTCTAGATTGTGCGTCAAAGAATTTGTACTTAACAGCTGCTGTATCAGAACAGACCTAACTAAACCCAAGCCTGATGCCCTCCCTGGCTCACAAAGTCAGAGTCCTTCCCTCCCTCCCTCCCTCCCTCCCTCCCTCCCTCCCTCCCTCCCTCCCTCCCTCCCTCCCTTCCTCCTCCCTCCCTCTCTCCCTCCCTCCCTCCCTTCCTTCCTTCCTTCTTCTTTTGTTTTCCTTTTTTCTTGGAGGGGGGGCACAGGGATTCTCCCTGTAGCTCAGGCTGTCCATGTTCTTATTGTGTACACCAGGCTGGACTCCCTCTCAACAGAGATCCACCAGATACTAACTTCAAGTGCTGGGATTAAAATTGTGCCCACCACATTCAGAGGCAATTCTTTCCTGTAAATCTCTCCATCTATCTTACTTATTCCCTGACTTTTCTGTAGATGAGTTGGTGTGTATACATATGCACAATCCTTAGCATTTTAGATATGAAGAGAACCCACACCCAAATAGGTCCACATTCATGCACACATGTATAGAAAATAAAAATGAAATAAAATTTGAAAATTAGCAGAGACTGCCAGGGCTTAGCATTGGGTAAGATCCTGCCATCTCAGTGAAAGCAGGGCATGTGGCAGAGACAAGTCATTTGCTGAGAAAATTTTCAGTTACATCTTTTAGTGTTATTGTCTCAGGGTTCTGAACCCCTTTCTGTAGCAGGTAAGTTTCCACCAGCCCTCCCGCCGCTGGTCTGGCGTCCTGGCCCCCAATAACACGCAGGAGACTCTATATTTGATACAATTCTGTTGGCCAATTACCATTACTGTTTATGGGCTAGCTCTGTCTTAATTATTAACCCATTTCTACTTATCTAAGTATTTCCACGTGGTCGTCTTATGGGGAGCCGCGTGGCAGGCGTCCTGCTCCTTCCCCGGGCTACATCTCGACCCCACCTACTACTTCCTCTTCCTCCTCCTAGTCTCCTAGCCCCACCTATCTAGTTTTCTATTGGCCACAGGGCTTTATTAACAGTATGAGAAACATATATACAGAATCACATCTCCCATCACCCTTTCCTTTTCTAATTTTTCAGATCTCCAATGGTCTTTTGGTGCGCCTCTGTAGAACTCTGACCCTGTATTGGTGCTTGCCATTTCCACAGTATTCTGACTGCCTTGGTGCTTTTCCTTTATGGTTCTGTCACCCCAGTACTCCATCTGTCTTGGTCCACTTCTTCCCCCTGCACTCATCTCTCTCTTGCTGTTCTTCTCAAAAGTGTCCAATCGTGTGTTGGTGCCCTTCTATCAGAGTTCAGAATCTCTTGGTGAACTTCCCTCTGGATTACACCTTCTCTTGCCTCTCTTGACATGCTTCCTGCTGGGCTCTGACCCTCTCTTGTACTTCCTTCAGGGTTCTGACGCACTTCTGGGGCCCCACATTGAGGCACTCCTTCTCTTGGCCCCTCCCTTGTGGCTATGAATTTCTTCAGGAACTCTTCTCTTCAGGCTTAAATGCCCTTCCATGATAATGAGATTGTTGACTAACTTATCTGCCATCATAGAACCCTCATCTAGTAGCTGATGGAAACAGAAGCAGTCACCCACCACTAAACACTGAGCCAAACTCCTGTAATCCAGTTGCAGAGAGAGAGGAGTGATAACAAAAGGAGTCAAGTCCAGATTACAGAAACCCACAGAGACAGCTGATCTGAACATGGGTCTCAGTTAGAAGGCCTGGGCAATTAAAGGGATCTCTGACAGTGGAACCAGGATGTATCCCTTGTGCATTAAAAGAGCCCATTCCTCTTGGAGGGACATTCCCTTAGCCTAGAGGCAGGAGGGAGGGCTTAGACCGTACTTCAAATGACTTGAAAGATTTTGTTTATCCCTCCTGGAAGGCATCACCCTCCCTGTACAGTGGGGGTGGGTGGGTTGGGAGAGAGGTCGAGGAGCATAGGAGGGAGGGAGAAAGAAATGGGATCTATATGTAAAATAAGAAGAAAAACTCAAAAACTCAAAAAGAAAGAAAGAAAGAAGCTGTAGACTCACAAAGATAGATAAGAATATATTTTCTTTAATTTTTCCTTTTGGACTGGATGTTGTAATTATAATTCTTACTCAACAACTGCTTTGTTATGTATAGTTTCACTATCTTGAAGTTCACACTTTCCTTTTTAATTAGACAAAAAGGGGGACTACTTTGGAACACTCTTTGTTCACTGTAAATATGTATTACTCACACTGGTTAATAAAGAACTGACTGGCCTATATCTGATCAGGAAGAGATTGGACAGGAGAGTCAGACTAGGAGGGAGGAGAAGGACAGGGTCTCAATAGGAACCATGAGATACAGAATGAATAGGATGGGAAGCATGTAGATGACTTAAATGAGTATTGTGGCAGCACTTAAATTAATACAAGTAGGTTAATTTAAGTTATAAGAGCTAGATATAAACAAGACTAACTTAGCATCCAAGCTTTCATAATTACTAATAAATCTCAATGTGGTTATTTGGTATCTGTCTGAAGGGACAAAACAAGTACAACTATAAGCCTGTGTAATTTAATTGGAAACTGAGGTCATGCATATTTAAAGTTACTATTGAAAGTGAGTATTGATTGCATTCATTGTGTTGTTGACTTTTAGTGGAGTTGTGTTATAAGTGCTATTATATGTTTCAGTAATTATAGCTTTTTTTGTCTTTCTACAATCTCTTGGTTATGCTCATGTCTGTCTTCACTTGCAATATCACTTTTAATGTTTTCCTTAGGTTTGATCTTGTTATAACATTTTAGACTTTAAATCATGGAAAGTTCTTTTTCCTTACATCAATTATGGCTGGTAGTTCACTGAGTTCATTAGTATAGGTTGCCAATCATAGTCTATTAGGACTTGGAATGCATTGCTCCAGCCTATTCTGACTCTCAAAATTCCATGAGAAATCAGCTGTTATTTGAAGGGGTTTCCTTTGCATGTGACTTGTGCTTTCAGCTTTCAATACTCCTATGTTCTGTACACTTAGTGTTTCAATTATAATATGGTTTTCTTTGTGGTCTAGTCTAGTAGATTTCTTTATGTTTCTTGTTATCAGTATGTGTGTCTTTCCTCTGTTTGTGATTTTTTTCTATGATCATGTTGAATACCTGGCTATGCCTTTGACTTGGGATTGTTCTTGCTCATTAATTCTTATACTTTGAAGGTTTGGTATTTTCATGGTGTCCAGTATTTCCTGTCTGTTCCTCTCTCTTTTTCATACTCTTTGTGACAACTTGATCCATTATTATCATTTGTCCATCAAAGGCTACGAGTCTGCACCCCACCTGTGACTCACCCAGTACCATCAACCAGGCCATTCCTGCACTCCTGGGAAGAAGTTGAGGAGTGCTACTAGTGTTATGGCAGACAAAAGGTGAGTACCCTGAAGAAACAGGTTGGGGGAGGGGTGATGCATACATGAAAATATTAATAAGATGTCCTGCTAAATCCAAGTACAAAGACATCACCTGGGGACCAAGTTCTCAAATACATGTGACCGTTGGGGACATTACTCAACTAACTAGAGCAAGACATCCCTAACCAGAATGAGCCCATAGCTACCTCACATTCCAAGATTTTTGCAGTTCACTTTAAAAGTTCAACTGATTTAGTAGTGGCAACACTGTTCTAAACACTAAAGTCTCTTCTGGGACCCAAGACAATCTCCTACCTGTGAGTCCTTATAAAAAATAAAACACCAAGTCATGCATAAAGGCTCAGATTAGCTCTGTCCATTCATAAAGGGAAAAGTAGGGGCTGTCCTGTTTTCATCTGTGTTGCCAAGATAAATATAGCCCAACAATATCAACTTAGGAGGGCAACAGTTTGTTAGCTTACAATCCCAAATGAATGCCTATCATTGAAGGGACATCAAGTCAGGAAGTTCAAATGGCTAGGCTCATCATATCCACAATCAAGAGTAGAATCATGTACCCAGAGTTCACTTACTTTTTCTCAGCTTGATGTCTTCACCGTAACAGATTAGGCTCCCTAACTAGGGAATATTACTGCCCACGGAGGTTTGGGTCTTCTCATATCAATGAACTTAATCAAGACATATTCACATACAGACATGTCCACAGGATGAACACATGCAGACAATCCCTCATTGAGACCCTCTTCTCAGAAGATCCTTGTTGAAAATTAAAGCTGACCATCACAGGGACACAGTAAACAAGGGTCAGACCAAAGCAAACCTGGAACTCAGAGGGGCTAACATCAAATGCTTAAGATCCTTCCATGTTTGGTTGGCATCTTGATTTCAAGATGACATCATTAGGGCTTGGCAAGCCCTAACTCTCTAGGGCTGTTATTTGTAGGATAATATCTCTATTAACCAAGTTCTGCAGATCATCACCTATAGCTGTCCTTGGTAGACACCCACATATCTGGCATCTCCAATATCTTGAGGCTCATTGCAGCTTCGAGTTACTCCTCACTGCTTCCTGTACAGCCCATTCAAGAGTTTCATGGCTTCAGCAGCTTTCTGGAAAGTTAGCAGTATCTCTTTCATGGTCTCACTGGTATGCCTTTCAGCCCTCTAAAATTGTCATCATGTGGATGATGACTGAGTTCTGCTTCCAGCTTTAATTATACCCAAGGGCTCCTTGTAACCACAGCCACAGTTGTCTCTGAACACCTCCCTGTATGAAACTGTGGAAACGTTGTCCTGGATACAGGTGAGCCATCCCTGGGGGTGTGAGAACAGGTGAGCTGATCCTATAGCAATTAGGAGAGAGCACCCTGTACCTTGCCTGGGCAAAATGGTAGAGCTGACCCTGGGTGTAGGCTTGTGGCTGTGCTGGATAAGAGGACCCGAGAGTGGCAGAACTGTTCCCACTCCTTAATTCATGTTGTATTGATGAGCAGTGCTGGAGAACATGCCCTAAACTGACAATGAGAGAAAGCTGGCACCTACCATCCAGGCTGTTAGTTAGCCCACACCAACATCCACCTCAACTTTGAAATGTTGGAGCATGTGAAACAGCAGGATCTCCATGACAAGGACAATAACAGGATATTAAAGAACAACCACAGTGAGACCCCATCAACAGTGTTGTAGCAGAAACCAGAGGCCTTGAGCCAGACCAATGGCTCCAATAACTGGTGGCAATGCACAGTTCCAAGTGAAGACGAATGAACGGAAGATAAACTGAGGGACTCAACAGCCCCCAGAATAGCTTTCATGATGAGGTTATTCTCCCCTTTTTTCTTTGTTATGTTTGATCTTTGTTTTCTATTTACATTGTGTTTTGTTTTATAGGGTGGTTTCAAGAGCAGAGGGAGTATGCTAGGAGACAGGCAGACAAGTGGGGTAGGCATACATGATATGAAATCCACAAAAAGTTAAAATGATTAAAAATCCTCTTATGCATGAGAAATACACATATATACTTGTATGCATGTATATCTGTGAGGAGAGATATGACTGTGTGTGCTGGTGTGTGTGTGTGTATGTATGTATGTATGTATGTATGTACACATGTGTGTGCATGCATGAGAGAGAGAGAGGCTTGTGTTCTGTTTCTATGTATGTACACAGGGTCTTTTACTAAACCTGGAATGTTAACACTTGACTATACACTGAGTAGCAAACTCTGACATATCCCTGCTTCAGCTTCCTGAATACAGGAGTATACTTTCTCAATAATTTGCCTAGCTTTTACATGATTCTAAGGGGTCTGTACTCTGGTACTCATGCTTGACCTCCCAAACCATCCAACTACCTTATGATAAATTTACTTAATTGGTAGTACTCAATTTGATGAGAAATGAGATATTTTAAGAAAAGACTCTTAAATGTGATTCAGGATATTGAGTAAAACCCATCCTCTTTATAGTGGCAGATCTTCAAATCAGGGTCACTTATTCAAGGCTCCACAGCAATGCAGAATATCCCTCTGACTGCTGTCAACATGGGAATAAAAAGAGGACAGTGCCCAACAGTGGAAACTCTTCAGGTGTCCATGTAGACTCTGCACTTGACCTCAACTCCCATGCTCCAGAAGACATTGCAGAGACAGGAGCAGGTAGAAGGCCATCTCCTTTCTCTACTTCCACAGCACCATGAGCTCTGGAATTAATTCTAGGACAAGTACAAGGACATATCCAGAGTTGCACTATCAGTCAACAGTTCTGTCCTCAAGGCAAGATAAAAGCCTGTGACATGGACAGAGTAGGAAGCAACAGCAATGGCACTCAGGGCCAAGGCAGATATGTGGCTGGCAAGACCCTGGCAGCACCTGCACATGCAGAGGGCACTGGGCACCACAGCATCACTGGCCCCCAACACACTACATCCCTTTGAAGCCATACCACACTACTCCAGAAACAGGTGGCTGAAGATGCTCCAGATCCTGAGGGAGCAGGGCCAAGAGAACCTGCACCTGGAGATGCATCAGGCCTTCCAGGAGCTGGGGCCCATTTTCAGGTAAGGGTCATCTGGACCCATAGCTGAGCACAGTCAGAGCTTGCTGGCCCTCTGCTTGCTGAGGCTCTGCAGGGATGATGTGTTGCTGCACTCCCCAGTAGGCACCAGGCACTCCCTCCTTAGGAAGACAGGGAGCACAGGAGGTTATGGGCCTGAATCATGGAGGCCATGGTTCTCCACATACACAGAGAAAGGCACTGCTCATCACTGAGAGGACAGAGTGCCAGGAGGGCTGAAGTGGAGAGGAGTCAGGCAGACAGTGGGGGGGGTGCCCTCCTGGAGTGACAGCAAGGGTTAGGAGAGGATGAGGTGAGAGATCACTCAGTCAGGGGTGTTTTCCGGGCACTCAGGTGGAGGGCATTCCACCCACAGGAGGGTCTGTTCTTCACCCATAGGTACAGCATAGGAAGAACACAGATTGTGTCTGTGATGTTGCCAGAGGATGCTGAGAAGATATCCCAGGTAGACAGTACACAGCCCTGCCACATGCCCTTGGAACCTTGGGTAGCCCACAGAGAACACCGTGGCCTGAGACGTGGAGTGTTCTTGCTGTGAGTGGTCACTGGGAAGGAACAGGGAGGTGAGACTGTAGTCCTGAAAACAGGATGCTGACCTGGATGGGGCTAATGTGAAGAAAAGTCACTGCCAAGCATGGATTGGTATCATGAGATGGTGTTTATGGGTCTAGGCAGTAAGGAGATGGCCAAATAGATGTAAGAGAAACTATGCTTCTCCATCCAATGGTTGCTCTGAACAGGTCTTCCCTGGGTATGACTCTCTTTCAAATAGCTTATAGCAACACTCTAAGAAGGTTAGGGTGGGGAGATCCACTGGCTCACAACCATAGCCATCATCAGTCCCAGCCTGATGTCTCACAATGCAGTCTTGCTTCCCTCGGAGCACCTTCACTCATGGAGATGTGCCATAGACAGTTCTTGGATGAAGGGGTGGAGAGGAGGAAAATCTGTGGCACTTGTAGGGTCACCACCTAACATTGAATAGTGTGGTGACAGAGGCGCGAGTGACCTCCTGCAGCTGGGTACACATCTGGAGAGCCAATTAGAGACTCCTGGTTGCTTAGGCTACATTAGCAGTAAAGGGCTTATTACAAATGGCAAGAAACAGGAAGTTGGGTTGTGGACAATGACCTGAGAAGACCTAGAGGCAGTATTTTCTTAGTAATGATTTAGAGAAACGAGTTTCTGGAATCCACACTAAATCCATCTGGAAGTAAGGAAATGGTAAACAGGAGTGGGGGCAGAGCCATGTGTACATGTATGTGCACAGGTCTTGCATGTGTATATGTGTGGTATTTAACTTGTTACTATTTATTTGAAAGAGTGACCATGTGATGAATTCAGATATAGGACTTCTCTCTCTGTTGGAATGTTTATTTCTCTCTGCTTCAAAGGCATTTCTCTTAGGTTTTTGCATATAGGGACTTAATTGTCACATAAATTTTTGAGAATCTCCATGGGAACTCTGTGCCCTGGGCTATGGTTTATGCATGCTGTAAGTGGTCCTCTGCTGTGGCTCTTACCCTAGGGAGGATGAGATCCCTTAGCAGAGACAGGCAGATGCAGGTGACTCAGAGACCACACATTGTATAGGACTGACATGGTTGGTGAGCTCTGTGGGCAGGCGGTGTAGGCCAGCCAGGTGGACAGAGCTTGACAGCACAGACTCATTTCTCTATGGCTGTGGATGTGCCAAGTCCACGTTAGACTTAGTGAACTCTGTCCAACACATGGAAGCTGTGTTTGTAGAAAGAAGTGAGAACAGGACTAGCAGAGCCTGCTTCTGAGCATGGCACATCTTTGCCCCATTTTCTTTGAGGCAGAAACATGGACACAGGCCTGAGCCGGGCCTATCCTGAGAGGTGTCTGTAGCTATGTTCTGTGTTCTGCAGAAATGGGCCTGAATGGCGTGTCAACCGACTGAGGCTCAACCCACATGTGCTATCACCAAAGGCCGTTCAGAAGTTTGTCCCCATGGTGGACATGGTAGCAAGGGACTTCTTGGAGGCCCTGAAGAAGAAGGTGCTGGTGAATGCCCATGGCAGCTTCTCAATGGACTTTCATTCCAGTGTGTTCAACTATACCATAGAAGGTGTGTGGCCTGGGAAGGTTCCAGATTGAGGGGTACAGGAAAGGCATAGGCCAAGAAAAAGGAGAAGGGGACAGCATTGAGCCCAGGAAATGCTTAGGTTCAGTGATTGTATTCTCTCTGCAGCCAGTCACTTTGTTCTTTTTGGGGAGCGGCTGGGCCTTCTTGGCCATGACCTGAACTCTGGCAGTCTGAAGTTCATCCATGCCTTGCATTCCATAATGAAGACCACCCCACAGCTCATGTATTTGCCCCGTGGCCTGACTCGCTGGACAAGTACCCGGGTTTGGAAAGAGAACTTTGAGTCTTGGGATTTCATCTCTGAGTACGGTGAGGTCCACTGTGCTGGCCAGCAACATGGGGTAGGGAACAATGATCACATGAGTCCCATTCACCTTCATTTTCTTCAAAGGGATGTGACTGCTAAGACCCTTCCCCTGTGATTTTGCAGTGAGTTCAGGGTTGTATGAGTCAGCAATGGTGGTGCACAGGCAAGAAAACTGAGATGCTAGGGATTTGGTAAGATAGGATGATGTAGGAGAAGCCGGACCCAGCAAAATGACTTCATGTTTCGCTTCTTCTACAGTCACAAAATGTATCAAGAATGTGTATCAAGAGGTGAAGAGTGCTCACCCACATACCTGGAGTGTCATATCAGAGCTGGTAGCAGAGGGTTCTCTGCCAATGGATGCCATCCAAACCAATTCTCTGGAACTCACTGCTGGAAGTATAGACACGGTCAGGAACCATAAGAGCATAATTGCTACCCTGACATCCCCTGGAGTACCCCCAAAATACAGTTCCCTCCTCACCTGGCTCATCATAGCCACTCCGTGAGAAGCCAGTGAAATGTCTGAGAAAAAGAAAGAGAAGAGTAGCTGGAGAGTTTGTAGACAAGGGCTACATACCCAAGTCCAGGCACAAACCTGGTTAGAAAACAACACAAGCAGTAGGCTATCCATCACTTCCTCCACTGCATGAACATGCTGTGGGCCTAGGAGGACAGTGAGCAGCTCAGAGTCCTCTATTGGACCATGGAACAGGCACCTTTGTTAGTGGGATCTTGAGGCTGAGGAAGCAACAAATACCCAAGATGCCTACTGATGTGAAAGGGAGTAGATCACAATGCAGTCTCTTTGGGAATGTTCATTCAGTACAAATTTCAAGGATGTCAAAGAATAGTAACAGAGACCACAAGTTCTTTTCAAGAAAGAGTAAGAAAAGAGGCCCCAATGCTCACAAAGTGCAGTAGATTTTGGGAGGAAATGAGGAGCAGCACAGTGCTTGTGAGAGTGAGAAGCCAGAGCTACAGGAATGGCCCAACAGAAATGAGAACCCATCAAAGGGAGTCTGAAAAGCCAGAGTTGTGTGCCCACTAGCTAAGACTTGCAGATGAAGCAAGCTCACAAACAGGGGACACAGCCCCAGTTCAGGACAATAGAGATCTGGTCTTCATTATAAGGGCAAATAAGCCAGCATAAACTCAGTTTGATATATGGCCAATGTGCAGCATGCAAGCTGACCAATGACTTCAGGGAGACCCCTAAGAGACATCTTTTGTGGTCCACAGCATGGAAAGGGGCATTTTGGTTCTAGAGCCTCAGGGCTCACACCAGTCAGGAGGAGTCAGTCAGTGTGAAGAGCTGTATCCTATTAGAAGTTTAGAAAATAAGCACAATGGCCAGGACACATGGGCAGCTGATGAAAATCATGTATTTGGGAAGGTAGATGAGGGATGCACAGTTTCCTTTAGTGACACAGAGTCCATCTCAATGGGCATCATATCAGGTTGTGAGCACCCAACTCTGAAGGTATTGAGATGTTATCTAGGAGTCGAGTGTCAGTGATTTTCCCTCAGGATGTAGGGCAAGAAGGGAAGGGGAAACTTTGAGGAGGAGGTAAGGGTTCTGAGGCTCACACTTTGCTATGGTCATGCACTACTCCTCCAGAGGGGAATCTTTACAGTAGGGTTGCCTTTGGGAAGGTCAGTCTTGGTGTCTACCATTGATCTCTGGTTCCTGCAGACAGCAGTGCCCTTGGTAATGACCCTGTTTGAGCTGGCTCGGAACCCAGATGTTCAGCAGGCAGTTCGGCAGGAGAGCCTGGCAGCTGAGGCCAGCATTGCTGCAAATCCTCAGAGGGCTATGTCAGACCTGCCGCTGTTGCAGGCTGCCATTAAAGAGACCTTGAGGTGGGTGATGGCTGCCCTTTCCCTGCTGTTCTGTCCCTCTCTTTTCAGGGGCTGAGGACAGCCATGTCTATTCTTCTCACTATGGCTGGATGCCTTTGTTCCTCTGATGTCAGCATAGTCAGGATCCATTCCCCTGTGAGACCTAAGAGAAAAAGGAGCAGATGTGGATAAGGGGTGCCTTTCATAGCTAGGGTCACTTCTGTTCCATCCCCATCTCCAGGCTCTATCCTGTTGCTGTCTTTTTGGAGAGAATTCTAAGCTCAGACTTAGTGCTTCAGAACTACCATGTCCCTGCTGGGGTGAGTGATTCCTATAAGCCGACCAAAATTCCCCTGTTCTACATCACCTAAAGAGACTGCTGACCTTGCCCTTGGCATCTGCCCCCAGACAGTCCTCCACATGAGTGTCTACTCCATGGGCCGAAACCCTGCAGTATTTCCGAGGCCAGAGTGCTACATGCCCCAGCGCTGGCTGGTGAGGAAAAGCAGTTTCCAGCACCTGGCCTTCAGCTTTGGGGTCCGCCAGTGCCTGGGAAAGCGCTTGGCACAGGTGGAGATGCTACTCCTTCTGCACCACGTGAGCAGCTGGGGAGGGGGCAGTGGCTGAATGGGTAGAGATGGGCAACTAAGACAGACCTGTAGAATTTACCCCAGCCTAGGGTGCCTGGCTCACAAGAGCAGGACCCTCTGAGGGAAGGGATTTAAGAACGAGGTGCAGTAGGATGGGACCTGCAAAGAACTGAGGACAAACTGAGTCTAGATAGGTCCTTAAAGGGGCTTGGTGGGTGGGTATGGTCTCTAGAGCAGGGCTAGGCTCTCAAGCCCTACAGGAGGTCCTCAGGCAGCATGGTGGCAGCACTTAGCAGCTTAGTGCATATAGGCCATTGCTCAGCCCTGCTGAGGAGGCCAGATGGAGAGCCTCCCTTGTGTTCCAGGTGCTGAAATCCTTCAAGGTGGAGACACAGGAGCAAGAGGATGTGCAGATGGCCTACCGCTTTGTTTTGATGCCCAGCTCCAGCCCCCTCCTCACTTTAAGGCCTGTCAAGTAGTTGCAAAACTTTTTTTTTTTGTTCCCCAGGAGGCCAGCAACTCCCTAATGTCTTGATGATGTGCTTTCTCATTTCTCTCTAGGGGTACAAGGCCTGTAGCAATGGCTACCTTCTTTGTAGGCTGTAATTCAAGGACTTGAAATAGCTCTGTTGGATTACTGTCCCTTCCCTGTAATGCCCCCACCACCCACCCAAGGAAGAAGCGAGCCCCCACATGCAACTTTGGGCATTGAAGTGAGCCCACATGCTGGCTTTGCCTTCTTTGGTCCCAAAAATCCAACTTTCTTCTTGAACCCTCTTCTAAATTTTCTTTGTATTGCTTTGGTGTAGTGAAAATGAAACCCACCATGAGCCTGGCCATCTCATGTCAACAGTGGATGCCCAGGAGAATACTGGTGAGACATTCTCATGTGTGATGAGAGACAGAACTGATCATGTTTATGCTGCACATCCAAGACATCATTGAGTATGGCTGAGTCATGGGCACAGTGAATGCTCAGTGATCACCCTCCATTACAGACCATGTGCAGATCTTGAGGATGTTGAGAGGGCTAATGGCCTCAAGGATGGCCAAAACATAAAACAAAACACAAACATAAAATAAAACAACAAAACTGTCAACCAAAAAACCAAAACCAAACCAAACCAAACACACACACACACACACACACACACACACACACACACACACACACACACCCATAACACACACACACACACACACACACACACACACACACACACACACACACACACACACACACACAATTTGACAAATGTTCTGGTAACACAAGGGGCAGAAAGGGGTTGGCAATTTCATAATGGTTCTGTCCGTCCACATCTTCTCTGCTCAACAGATGAACACATATTACAAGTCAGACTCACCTGAGGCATTTGCGTATAATACATTTCAGCCACTCTGTTCCTAGTCTACATACAGCACTGGCCAAACACAGTGCACCATGCAGTGATGGGATGTGCCCTTGGTCACAAGCAGACCCCATAAGCTGAACTCACTGTACTCTCTTTGCCTCTTTCCTTTTTTGCTGTCCTTATAAAATATGACCTTAGCAGACCACTAGCTCCACCAACCTACAAGCCCAAAATATCAGATATCGTCTTGGGCCTATAGAAATGCTTACTCCATCTGCCCATAGCTGCCTCTCCACTGTGAGCACCAATGTATTTATAATCTGCCTTGTTTGGTAAAACTACAAAACTCTCATAAAATGTTTTCACATGGAAATATGGAATGTGCAGCAATCTAAATCTGTGTTTGTTAGTCATGGTCACTCAGAATGGCTCCAGAAAACCATTACTTGTTGACTTTTAGGTTAGACCTGCAATTCAGGTGTGTATGTGTGTGTGTGAGAGAGAGAGAGAGAGAGAGAGAGAGAGAGAGAGAGAGAGAGAGAGAGAGAGAGAGAGAGAGAGAGAGAGAGAGAGACAGAGAGAGAGAGAGAGACAGAGAGAGAGAGACAGAGAGAGGGGACAGACAGACAGACAGAGACAGAGAGGGAGAGAGAGAGAGAGAGAGAGAGAGAGAGAGAGAGAGAGAGAGAGAGAGAGAGAGAGAGAGAGAGAGAGAGAGAGAGAGAGAGAATGTGTATGTGTACAATACTAATACTCTGGAAACAGTGTCATGATTCTGAGTCATTGTCACTTGTATTTAGAGACCTGTGAAAAGCCCTGTTATTATTTGTGGATACAGCTTTGCCTTTTCCTGTAAATCGTCCTTCCTTTTATTTGTATATAAACAAAAGGCTGGGGACATAAAATTATGATGCTAGAGAATCCACCTGTGACTGAAGTCACAAGTGAACACCCAGAAGATACCTTCCCCTGTCAGCTATGACAGTCAGGCTTCACACATACTGGTTTTTGTCCCCATCTAAGTGACTCACAGGTGTCAGGATTTATCATCTGTGAAAGAGTTAACATGACAGTAGCCATCGGCAGCTCTAACTTCAACAAAATTATAAGCATATATACATACATAAAACACAAAATTACAAACACCAATAAATTAATATTATATGTATGTATGTATGCATGTATGTATGTATGAATGTATGTATGTAAGTATGTATGTATGTGTGACCCAGGACTAGCTTTCTTCAAGTTGAATCTTAGAGACAGGAAGTGCAGAAGCACCGGCTGGTTAGTGCCTAAGGACAGCTTACATGGCTCTAGGTAGGAGCTGTGGATTATCCTGGTTTATTTTGAGAAAAAATGGACTATGGTGATGAAATGGACCTGTGTTTGCTGTAGATGGAAGTGTTGGTCCTACCTGGTCCCACTGCCTTTCAGTCTCAAACACATATTTTTCATAAACTGTTTGGTCTATTGCTCAGACTAATTACTAATTAGCTCCTCCAACTTAAATTAACACATAATTATTATCTATGTTTTGCACTTGTCTTGGTACCTTTCCTCAGTAAGGCATTCTCATCTAGCTCCCTCTGTGTCTGGATGGCTACTGACTCTCCACCTTTCCTCTTCCCAGAATTCTTCTAGCCTGGTTGCCCCACATATGCTTCCTGCCTGGTTATTGGATAATCAGAGTTTTATTAACCCAATACAACTGACGAAACTTTACAGTGTACAGGAGCATTATCCTACAGTATTTCACACATTTAAATGGGTGACTGGGGCATTACATGCTTTGTAACTTAAAAGTCCATCAAAACATAATGATCAATGTAGCACAAAACAGGCATGGAGCACTCATCTGTGTTAAGACTTGGATGGCAACACTCAGAAAAAAAAATCCATACTTATACCCACAATGTTTGTAAGAAGGTGACACTGTTTGTTCTTGTCCACTTGGGTACTAAGCATGGGAGGCATCTGAGTCTACATGCACTTGCAGCACTAACTTGCAAATGTGATTGACCTTTACATGGGTAGCCTTCCTGAATGTTGGTAGCCACAGCCCATTCTGTTGAGGGCCTTGTGAACAAAAAGAGAGAGGGACCTTGATATGGGATTTTCATCTGCACACTGCAACCTAGATACTCAGTGCTTCTAGCCTATGAGTTGAAGAATTTGACTCACAGCAGCCCTGTCAGACCAGACCTGACTAAACCCAAGTCTAATGCTCTGGGTCACAAACTCAGAATGAGCCAGACCCATGAGGCTAATTCTTTTTGGTTTCTTTGGTTTCTGGATTTCAAGACATGGGTTCCTTTGTTTAGCTAAAGCTCTCCCCAAACTCACTCTGTAGACCAGGGTGGCATCCAACTCACAGAGATCTCTGCCTCTATCTTCAAGTGCTGCAATTAAAACAAGCGCCACCACCATGTTCAGAGACAATTCTGAAAGCTGTATATCTCTGAATATCTCACTGATTCTCTTACTCACTCTGCCACATTTTGAAGCTGTGTTAGTGCGAATGCCTATACACAGTTCCTGAGCATTTTAGATGTGAAGAGAACACACACCCAAATAGGGCCACATAAATGCACACAAATACAGTAAATGCAAATGTAATAAAAGTTTGAAAATTAGAAGAGACTGCAAATGTCACCTTTATTTTTTTCTGACAATAAGCTATGAATGGACCTACTGCTTCACAAGGAAACATAATACTATTTCACAACAAGGCATTGTCATGAATGCTTGATAGAAAGGTGCAGGTACACAAGAGGGCCTGACTGCTCCAGCACCAAATTCTACACTGACCTGACTAGGCATTGCTACTATCGTATGTCTACCACTGTCCCTCCCCAGGTGACAATTTAGTCTCAGGACACACAGCAATGGTAATGAAATACCTTTTCAGTGCTGGTTCTAATATCATCCTACAGTTCATTGCCTAGAAGGAAACAGTGGCCAGAAGCTTTGCTCTTTGAGACTCCAGAGATGATCAAGGGCACAGAGGAGTGCCCACATTCACGACTGCGGAGTCCTTTCCAACCCTCTGCTAGGCTTTCCAAGCGTTGGCATCTATGTCCACAGCACAAGGACCCTTGATGGCATGTTCTCCAGAACAGATTAGATGGCCCATTTCTAGCAAGGCCCCATAGAGAACAAGACCTTCATAACCACTGGTTTCAGCCAACTGCAGTTGTGTGTACTGAGCCCCACTGTCAACACCCCTACTGGATGCCTTGGGCAGAAGGCTTTATTTAGGCCTTGCTTCTGCTTGTTTCCATGGTTCGTAGTCTGCAGCCATTTTTTAGTTCCTCTCCTGTGGAGGTCACCCAGACTTTAGCATCCACAGCACTGATTCTTGTTTGCTGCCCAACATCAGGACCTCACGATCTCAAACCAAGCAGCCCCCTTGTCCACATAAACTCTTATGTCAATCCATAATTTAACTTTGTCTTTTGTCAGGGATCTCTAATCAATTATGATTAGTCTTATACTCATGATCATCCAACTCCCAATATTTCGTAATGCCAGGGTGGTCTCCCTGTGTACCTACCTGCTAAGAATGGTTCCTTTCTGTCAAAGAGTTGGCAATTGCTTTCCTTACATCAGAGATTAACTGCACTGTGATGGAGAAATAACTCCACATAGCTCCATTCATGAGGACCATGTCAATGCTCAACATCACACACTTCTATTACTTCCATGAACCCTTGTGGGAAACCATGGAAAATGTGTGCCTTGGGCCTTAGTATCTTACTGATTTCCTTTTGTTAATTGCATTATCAGGTTGCCTGCTGTTGGTGTTGGCAAAGTAAAGCCTAGTGGCCAAGTCTAGTCCTATCCCTGCCTCTGGAAACAAATCACTGTTGGAACAAATCAGCAATGTGTTATCTATGATTACTTCCTCCCAGACACAGGCATGAGTACTAATACCACATTGTCTGTTCCTTCCCAGACAAAGCTCTTCCATCCCTGATCTAGAGACATAGCGAGTTTAGCTTTTGTGCTGTTCAGTCTAGACACCATGGCAGGGGACATTTAAAATGCGAACTTCAGTGCTCCCTAATTGCCTACATTTTAGAAATAGTGGCACTTGCCCTGCCTATTTCCTAGTCCAGTGGTTATAGTCATCATGTAAAACTTGATGTATATGACTGAGGGTTTTCACATCTGCTTTGCAGTCTATCCTGTATCCTCCACAAAAAATTCACTATCACCCTCTATTAAGTAGTTTTTCTTCTGCCTGCAAAATCTTATAATAGAAGCTGTCTCATCTTCTGTCATATTAGGCCAGCGATGTCTAACCTTGTGAGTCTCTAGAGGACTGGAAAGACTTTGTTGTGAATGGGTTTAGAGACTATTTGTGATAGTCTAGAAAGCACCTGGCTGCTTTCTACCAGCCAGATTTGAGTGCAGGCAAATTGAATATAATAGACTAAGTTTTCTGTGGAAGCAAATCAATACAGCACAACATTGAAGTTGGGGTCTTGTAGCTCACTGTTTTTAGATTTATAGCAAAGGAAGCAAAAAGACATGAAAACTTGCAGTTTGGTGAAGAAAAGGCTATAAACAGGGTTAATGTTGTACACAGTGGAGACAAGGTCAGTGGTATGACAATAGAGAGATTGACAAATAAGGGAAACCCTTTCCATTGCACCTGAATAAGAAGAACATCATCTAGAAACTAAGAACCCAAGTTTGTACAGCTTAAACATCCAGTCTTTCTTGAGCCTCAGGGTAGAATGCAATTCATTGGGACAACTTCTATTCTAGGGAAATGTTTCCCCAGTTTCATACAGAGAGGTGTTCAGACACCACTTTGACTGTGGTAGAAGGAGCTTTTGGCTGTACCTCAATCTGTAAACAGAACTCTAGCATCATCCACATGAGGATGATTTTGAAGGGCTATAAGGCATACCAATAAGAGTATGAAAGAGCTCCTGCTAACTTTCCCGAAAGCTCTGAATGCATGCAACATGAAACTCTTGTATGGGCTGTGCAGGAAGCAGTGAGGAGGAACCCTAAGCTGCAATGAAACTCAGGATATTGGAGGTGCCAGATATGTGGGTGTCTGCCAAGGAGAGATACAGGTGATGAGCAGAACTTGGTTGATAGAGATACTGCCCTGCAATCAACAGCCCTAGAGAGGATGGCTTTCTCAAGCGCACTGAGCCCTGATGATGCCATCTTGAGCTCAAGATGCCAACCAAACATGGAACTTAATAATTTGATATTTGCCCATCTGAGTTCCAGGCTTTCTTTGGTCTGACCGTCATTTACTGTATTTCTGTGATGGTAGCTTGTGATGGTAGTGTCAACTTGACACTACCTAGGATCATCTGAGAAGAGTGTCTCAATGAGGTATTGTCTACATGTGTTCATCCTGTGGACATGCCTGCATGTGATTAGGTCTTGATTAAGTTCATTGATATGGGAAGACCCAGACCACTGACATTCCCCAGTTAGGGAGCCTAAATTATTACAAATGAATGATGCAACTGAGAGAAAGCAAGTGAACTTTGGTACATGATTCTGGTCTAGATTGTAGATACGATGTGGGTAGCCATTTGAACTACCTGACTTTGATGTCCCCTCAATTTGTATAGGCTGTCATTTGGAATTGTAAACCAAACACAAACTCTTTCCCCCTTAGTTGATGTTGTTGGGCTATTTTTTTTTTTAATCACAGGAACAGAGATGAAACTAGGACAGCATCTATTCCTCACTTTCAGATTGCACACAGGTACTCTGAACCTTTGTAGGTGGGAAATGCATAACTTGGTGTTTTCTGTTTATAAGGATTCACAGTTAAGAGATGGCCTTGGGTCCCAGAAGAGACTTTACACTTTGGAACAGTCTTGTAACTACTAAATCAATTGAACTTTTAAAGTGAACTGTAAAAACCTTGGAATGTGATATATCTGTGGGCTCACTGGGGTCAGGGACAGCTTGACATGGTTTTTATGAGAAATGTCCACAATGGGCCAGCTCATGTATTTGAGCAATTGGTCCCCAGCTGATGTCTCTGGACTTTGAGTTAACAGGACATCATATTAACTCTCTTCCATGTTCACCACAGTCTGTCCGCATCTGTTTCTTCAGGATACTCAACTTTTATCTGCCCTTACAACAGTAGTACACCTCAACTTTGCCCCAGCAGTGTAGGAATGGCCTGGCTGATGTTCCTGGGTGGATCAACAGTGGGGTGTGAACTCATAGCCTGTGATGGACAGACAACATTAGAGGTCAATTCCAGTCCTGATCCCTGTTCCCATAAGACTTTGACAGCTATGACAGTGGTGCCTCAATAACTGTACACAGATTTTCCTAGAAGGTTCTCCAGGCCTCCCTTGTCCAGCTACCTAAGTCCAGAAAGGAAATGGGAGTGTATAGAAATACCTGCCTGACATTAGGTAAAATCCGTGGTAGGGGGTCCTTATTGCTGGGATCAATCTTTGTTACATAGGACCTCGTGTAAATATTGTCAGTCTTTTAAAGAATAGCCCATTGTGTTAGAAGAATAGCTACTTTCAGTCCCAACTTCCTGGTATGTAGAATTTGAGCTTACAGGAATGCAGTTAGGTTATTTATCAACCCCTCCTCCAGAGGCCTTTTCAGCCTGCCAACATCCCATTTATTTCTGCCTGCATTCCCCCTTAGCCAATATCCTGCTCACCTTCAGTGACCCATGACTAAGAACCTTCTAAGGTCCAGTGACCAGGCAACAACCTCTCCCAACTGAATCCCTGCCCTACCAAGATTCCTGCCCTAACCACTTTATGATATGCTTCAGAAAAATAAAAATTTGCAGCTTGATCAGAAATCCTTGATCAGAAATCAGAAATTATTGTCTGTTTGTGTTTCCTGTCCCTTTCATTCAAGATCCTTTGAGGTTTGGGCTCTTTGCTGCCCTGCTGGCTGGGTACATTATTTGGTAGAGGTCAGCTCATATGGTGGCTGTAGTCCCTAGAAACATGGAGGACATATACCAGCTGCCATCTATCTGGCCCCAGCTTCTGATGCCAGAAAAGTCCATGGTGGACATGTACAAATGGAAGCACATGTGTCAGATACTGGGCTAGATGGTCAAGAGAAGTTTTTCCTTCAGGATGTTTACTGCCAGTTACTTCATCTTGCCCTGTAACCCAGGGTCTGTGTTTGTTGTGTCTGTGAAGGAGAATGAACTCCCTGTCCACCAGCTCAGAGGCAAGCAGTCACTGGAACAGAAAACGGATTAAGCAAGGCTTAATTTCAGAGGCACTGGCCAGGCAAACTGTGGCAAGACCTGCCATGGTTCTTACGGAAGCCAAAGAGCATGTGGGCTGACGGCCCATCCAGAGACCACAGGAGTCAACACAAGAGGTTAACAAGGAAAACAAATTTATTAGAAGGGTCCTGCAGGGTACTGAGATTTCAAGGCATGCTCCAGGTCTGTCTGCAGATTAAAGCAGGCTGAGATCTGTGAGAATGGGAACGGTAAGGACCATGAAGCCAGTGAGGAACAGCTCAGTATATCTGTGTCTTCTCTCACTGGATTTTCCAGGAAGCTCTTTGAACCTTGGGATGTTCGGCCCACCCTCATTGCACAAGTTCCATTTGCAGCACCTTGCGTATATGAAGGGCAAGGGTTTTTGGACCACAAAGGGCTTAGGCTCAGGAGGTACATCAACAGGCTGTTTCTGCTCAAAAACTTCAGGGACCGGACAGACTCTGGTGCACTGTTTTGAAGAACGGTAGAAACGTTCAAATAATCCTAATAGGAGAGGAAGGAAAGAGTTCAAGGACCTGCTAGCAGAGCCTCTCTGGATTATCTACCTGTACCCCTTGAGACCCTGTTAGATATTCTTACTCAATGAGAGCATCGGTCTGAGGGTAGGAACTACTACTCAGGGGGAGAAAGCTGCACTGCTCTGGGGGGGGGGACTGTGTGGTCCTCCCCATGCTAGGGGGACTGTGCCTCTATTTGGAAACACAATAGTTGAGGATGCTCGATCCTCAACTATTAAAGCACAGCACTGACTGAAGCACCTGAAACAGACAGGCATAGATGGAACTCTGGTCATCCTGACTTAGATCCAGCTGAGAGGCTAGCCTTTGAACATCATCGTGCATTGCACAAGACAGTTTTTTTTTCTTTTTTTCATATTAAGGAATAAGTTCTTGTTAGCAGAGCCAAATCCTTTCTGCTGCCCCACCATCCTACTAACTGTCCAGAACACAGAGAAACACACAGGGGTGTGTGTGCGGTTGTGCTGGTGGGGCTCAATTTGAATGCCCGAGTGCTGAAAAGCCTCACAGTAGGTAGGATGGTTTGGGTCCTGTGGATCTATTTTGGGAAACCCTTCTTGTATCCAGAATTTCTGTAGTTAATCATGGGGGACCGAGTCAGTCTGCAAACCCAAAGCAAAGGCCACTTCTCCAAGGCTATACATTAAGCTGTAACTGTCCCTTACAAAACCTACCTAGAAGCTAGTCTCAGTAAGGCATTTGCCATCGTCAGAGTTTTATATTTTAAAAAAGAATACAGAGAAATCTCATTACTTTTCCAGCACGCTAGCCCTGCTGCCCCACTGTGCTGTTGTATGCTTTCCTGCCTGGCCTATGCTTCCCAGCACTGAGGCCAGCGCCTGCGTCCCCTGGCGTTTCCTCTTGAGCGTTTCTGTTGTTTGGTTTGGTTCTGTGTTTTTGTTATTGTTGTTACTGTTGTTTTGATTTGTTTCTTGGTGTTTTTAATGGTCCCTTTAGATTGACAGCTCCTCTTCCTGACAGCATTTGTTGTCCTGCCCACAGCACCCTAGGAAGGACCCAGAAGGAAGCAACACTTACGAATGGCAGCCATCACACAGAACTGTTTCTCAGGAGGACACACCTGTGGATTCGTGCAGTTAAAGCTGTTCTCTATCTCACAGACGTGACAGGAGATACGCTCTGAAGTGAGGGATTAGAAAAGAGAGAAAATGGACTGCTGTTCCTCCTGCAGTACCAAACCTGTCATCCAAGTGTCTGCCAAGTCCAGGGAGTCCCAACTCTCCCATGCCCACAGTCTCAGCATCTGTCTGGAGGTTCCCTCACCTGTCTGCTGGGGATTTCATTTGGTCTTTCACATTTGGGCATACTGCGTGACCCACACTCTAATCAGACACTGTAGTCTTCAGAAATTCAGAAGAACATTCATTTCCACACTTCCCTCGTCCCTTTTCTTTGAACACCAGGGTTCCACAGCCACCCTTTGCCCTGGTCTACCCTCCTTGTTTCTATGTCCCATCCTAGATGGGCAATATAAAGTCTCTTGGCCCAGGATTAGGACAGATCCACAAGTACCCCATCCTCAGACAGTGCTGAATCTGAGAGGTGAGGGTGGCCTTGGCTTTTTTTTTTTTTTTTTTTTTTTTTTTTTTCTAGTGCTTCCTTTCAAGAAGGAAGAGTGACTGGAGAGACAGGCCAGGGTCCCTGCAGAATGAGTAACCCAAGCTGGCCTTAGGGCGAGCTCCAAATCAGAAGCACAGTCCCCCTTCCCTCACCACTATACCCCCACCCTTCTGCCCCTGGTATCTGCACTCCTGTCCATGACCCCAACTCCCAACCATCCTTTATCCCTCATGATCTCCGGTCTCACATTCTTGGACTTTAGTATACCTACCACAACGGGATTCTGGAACCACTAACTTTTAGCATCTTGTTCCTTTTAGGGGCACAGGAATGCAGCACTTACCTGCTTGCCTGGTCCTGACCTTGGTCTGTGCCAATGGGAAGCCCACGGCTGTGAGCAAGGCTAGCAGGACCACCATCTCCAGAGGGTGCCTGGGCCTGTGGAGGAGAGGAGTGGCTAGCTCTGCTCACTGATGTCCCAGGCCTGCCTGGCACAGAACCCTCTGGTCCTCTCCCGTCCCCGTTCCCCGTTCCCCGTTCCCTGGCCGCACCCCACCCCCACCCCGCCTCCCTCTCTCCTTGTTCTCCAGGCCCCCTTGGACTCATATCTCAGAACCTTCCTCACACTTTTTGCCCCACATAGTGTATACTCTGAGCCACTGGCTGACCTGAGGGATGAGCAGTTCATTTGCCTACAACCCCAGCCACACTCACTTCCTCAGCAGTCCTTGCCTCAGGGGATCCATGAGTCCTGGCATCTGAAGGCGAGGTCTGCGAATCAGCTGCGTTGGGCTCGTGGTCCTCACACTGCCCCCTACAGACTGCCACTGGTGCTCCTTCTGGAACATTCCAACTCCACAAGTCCCAGTCTCACTGGGTCCTCCAGAGGGGGGCGACTCAGGGTCGGCTTCACACCCCACAAACAGCGCCCTCTGCCTGACCCCACTGCAGTTACTCTTCTTTCGATAAGACCCTTCTCTCCTGGGAGCTTAACACCAGAGAGCCGCACTCTGACCTTCCTTCCTATGCCACCTGGGGCCGACGCTGAGCCAGAGTCTGTGTTCAGATAAGTTTCATGAACGAATAAGCACGCATACACTACACGAGTGACACAGCACCTTCCACCAAGCATCTGCAGATTTGTCATGTTGCTGTCCCATATAGAACGCCAGCCAAATTCCTTGCAGTTTCTTTTGCTTCCTCTCTACCTTGCTTTTTTTTCAACAATCCTGTGACAGTATTTCTCATGGTTGTCACAGTTGCCTATCTCCTGTAGCCGAAATTTAATACAGCATGCCCTTTACATAACAGTAACGTTTGGGGAGTATTTTACATCTTATATGCAGTACTGAGTTATCTAGAATGTCACCATCAGTGTGCGACAGTCTCCACAAAGGCAGGATTCCAGCAATGAGGTAGAAAGATAAAGGGTTAGGTGCATACTTAGTGTAGACCAGTATTCCCCAATTGCTGCATCTATCATTTGATAACTTTGTCCTCATGTTATAATATATGAATCTGTGAGACCATGTCTATTTTTTTTTTAAAGTAAAGAGCATTCCTATCCATCCTTTGTATTCTATCTTATCAATTCACACAGGATCCTGGTGTAAGTTTTAGTCTCTCTCTCTCTCTCTCTCTCTCTCTCTCTCTCTCTCTCTCTCTTCATGATTGGTGTTGAACAAGTATCTTTCTATCATCTATCTACCAATTCACACACACTCTGGTGTGCACACACACATACACAGACACACAGACACACAGACACACACACACACACACACACACACACACACACACATATATATATATATATATATGTATATATATATATATATAATGACCCTTCCATGTGTGTCTGTGTTCCATTTTCCTATTGTTTTCTTTATGGTGAGAGTACTTTATTCTTGTGAATAATAGAAATTCACATGTTCTCCTGTTTTCATTTGCTTCCAATGCTATAAGCAAGGAGACAGATTCATTTGAAATCATGGTTCAGCCTCCTTTTGGGAACTCTAGCAAATGCAGGAGAATTAGGGTACAAACAACAGAGATTTATTTATATATCACAGCTTTAGAGGCAAGAAACTTTAAGATCAAGGTTCCAAGAGTCTCACTGTTTGCTCAGAGCTTATTTTTAGATGCCACCGCACATAGCTACATTGTAGAAGGGAGTAAGGATTGAACCTATATCTCATTGTCCTTTTAAAAGTACAGCAAGCCCAAACTCATGAGAAGCTGTTATGGCTCAATCAGTGTCTAAGTTCTCCTCCTCTCAATACTATCAGTGTGTGTGTGTGTGTGTGTGTGTGTGTGTGTGTGTGTGTGTGTGCGCGCGCGCGCGTGTGTGTGCAGGCAGGCTTGCCTGAGTATTTTTGTGTGAAGTTTTTTTTACACATTTTATTACTTGTATTTACTTGTTTTTTTTTACATACCAATCCCAGTTCCAGCTGCCCAAGTCTACTTTCTCTGATTCTATCTAAGTTTTATCCAACCTGATCCACACATCCTGTGTTCTGATCAACCTGTCTGTCCATGCCAGACTCCATCATTATGATAGAAGTCTCCATGTTCAATTTTTAATGGTAAAACTATAGAATATATATATTCTATATATTCTTCCCTTTAATATACATCAGTTCTATGGACATTGTTTCCAATGAGAATTGAATAGATTAAGCCTAGGACATAGAACTTGAAAGGAAATCTATAAGCTTCTTCAATAATTGAAAGAGTTTAATAGAGATTAAAAGACAGAGATTATGTAATTAACAGAATTTCACCTGTGTTAACCACAAACAATACAAATGTAATACTGATGGAAATGAAAAAGAGTGTGAACACTCAAAACAAAATTTAGTAAGGAGAAATATTGAAGAAAACTCACAGAAATGAATATGTAATTAATACTCCCAATAACCCAACCAGAAAACAATCTTACCAGTAGAATATCTCAGTCAATCAGAGGATAGAATAGTGCATCTTGGTGTTCAAGTGTAGGATCTAGATGTAACAGGCAAAGAATATGAAAAAAAGAAATAAAAGTGGAAGGAACAGACAGGAAATATGGGACACCATGAAAAGACTAATCCTTCAAGTTATAGCAATAGATGAACGAGAAGAATCCCAATTCAAAGGCACAGGCAGGTCTTCAATATGATCATACAAAAAATCCCAAAGAGGAAAGACATGTATACTGATAACCAGAAAGAACCATAAAGAAACTCACTAGACAACACCAGAAAAGAAAACCATATCATAGTTCAACCACTAAGTGTACAAAACATAGGAGTATTGATAGCAAAAGCACATGTCACATATAAAGGAAAACCCTTCAAATAACAGCTGTTATCTCATGGAATTTTTAGAATCAGAGTGGGATAGAGCAATCCATTTCAAGTCCTAATAGTCCATGACTGGCAACCTATACTAATGTACTCAGCAAACTACCTGCCCTAATTGATGCAAGAGACAAATTTTCCATGATATATACAGTCTAAAATATTATATACAAGATCAGTCCTAAGGGAAACATGGGAAGCAGTATTGCAAGCTGAATATGGAAGTGGGCATAACCAAGAGATTGTAGAAAGACAACAAATCTCTAATTACTTAAACACAAAAGAGCACTGACAACACAACTCCACTAAAAGCCAACAACACAATGACTGCAATCACTATTCACATTCAATACTAATTTTTAAAATCAATGACCAAGCTTTTCAAGTAAATAATATAGAGTTGTACTTGGACTTTACCTGTCACATGAGGCAGTTGCCAAATAACTATACTGAGACTTATGAAAGTTTGACTAATATGTTAGGTTTGTTTATACCTCACTGTTATAATTAAATTAACTAAATTCTATTAATTTACATGCAGCCCCGAGGCTAGTTTTTCTTGTCTATACACTTTCCATCCCGGCATTCTACTTTACACATCCACAAATTATGACTAAAGCAGCAGAAAACAGGAATGGGGCCCACATCTGTGTTATGTCATAGATGGCAACACAAAAAAAAATATTCAGACTTAGACCCACAGTGCTCAGTGAGAAAGGTGACACTGTGCTTGTCTATTTGGGTGTGGTACTAAGCATGGGATGCACCTAATCTACAGGTACTTGTAGTGCTAATTTGCAACTGTGATTGACCTTTTCAAGGGTAGAATTCCTGAATGTGGGTATCCTCAGCCCATTCTGTTGAGTGCATTGTGATCAAAGAGAGAGGAGTTCTGGGTGTGGGATTTGGCTCCTCACACTGCAACCTAGATTCTCAGTGCTTCTTGAATGTGCGTCAAAGAATTTGGACTCACAGCTGATCTATCAGAACAGACCTAACAAAACCCAAGCCTGATGACCTGGCTCACAAATTCAGAGCCTTTCCTTCCTTCCTTCCTTCCTTCCTTCCTTCCTTCCTTCCTTCCTTCCTTCCTTCCTCTCTCCCTCCCTCCCTCCTCCCTTTCTCCTCCCTCCCTTCCTTTCTTCCTTCCTTTCTTTTTGACACAGGGATTCTTCCTGTAGCACAGGCTGTCCATGCACTCATTGTGTATACAAGGCTGGCCTCCCACTCAAAAGAAATTCACAAGACACTATCTTCAAGTGCTTGGATTAAAAGTTTGTGCTCACCACATTCAGAGGCAGGTAAATCTTCCCACCCATCTCACTGATTCCCTGCCTTTCTGTGTCACACTCTGTAGATGGCTTGGTGTGTATGAATATGTACACATCCTCAGCATTTTAGATATAAAGAGAACCCACACCCAAATAGGTCCACATTCATGCACACATGTATAGAAAATAAAAATGAAATAAAATTTGAAAATTAGCAGAGACTGCCAGGGCTTAGCATTGGGTAAGATCCTGCCATCTCAGTGAAAGCAGGGCATGTGGCAGAGACAAGTCATTTGCTGAGAAAATTTTCAGTTACATCTTTTAGTGTTATTGTCTCAGGGTTCTGAACCCCTATTCTAAATTTTCAGATCTCTAACGGTCTTTTGGTGCGCCTCTGTAGAACTCTGACCCTGTATTGGTGCTTGCCATTTCCACAGTATTTCTTACTGCCTTGGTGCTTTTCCTTTATGGTTCTGTCACCCCAGTACTCCATCTGTCTTGGTCCACTTCTTCCCCCTGCACTCATCTCTCTCTTGCTGTTCTTCTCAGAAGTCTCCAATCGTGTGTTGGTGCCCTTCTATCAGAGTTCAGAATCTCTTGGTGAACTTCCCTCTGGGTTGCACCTTCTCTTGCCTCTCTTGACATGCTTCCTGCTGGGCTCTGACCCTCTCTTGTACTTCCTTCAGGGTTCTGACGCACTTCTGGGGCCCCACATTGAGGCACTCCTTTTGGCCTTTCCCGTGTGGCTATTAATTTCTTCAGGAACTCTTCTCTTCAGGCTTGAACTATACCTTTATGCCCATATTTCAGGGATTCACCTCTGTTGACAGTCACCCTTAGTTCTAGAGGCTCTCTGGCAATCCTCCCCTCAGAAGATTGGAACCTTGTGGGTAGAACACGAAGAGAATGTCGGGACCATGAGGGAAGGACACCAAGAAAGGCCCAGAGCTCAACGGAAGTGAACCGAAAGACTGTTGGAGACTAGAGGGATTAGGGGACAGGCTCAGGACCGTTGGGAAGGGCTCCAAGAGAGTTGGAAATCTGAAAGATTGGTGCCAATAGCGAACTTGAGACACAAAGGCAAGGCCCAAGACAAAGCTAGAGCCTTGAGGTAGGAGCACTGAGAGGGCTCAAGAGAAAGACTTAAAGGAAAGTTACAAAAAGATGGTTGGAACCAAGAAGGAAGGTTGGCAAAAGAGGATCTGAACCCTGATGGAAAGGAGACAAATTCCCGGAATGTAGAGCACCAGGAGAGGATTAGAGCCCAGGCCAGGGTTGGTGCCAAGGGAGATTATTTGGGCAACCTAGAGGATAGAGTGCCAAGACAAAGGTGGGTTCCTGAATGGGCTTTTGCAAAGGTCTTAAGTACTGGCAGGGATGCCCTAGACAGTTGGAGCCCTAAAAGCAGGTGCCAAAATAGTTTTGGAGGCCTAAGGAAGGCCATTAAGAGATGTAGGACATTAAGAGACGTTGAGAGAGACTTGTAGCTTTTAAGTAATTGCACCAAGACATGGTAAGAGCTCTGAGGGAGAAAGAGAGAGGGTCAGAGAGTCAGACTCTTAATTGAGGGCACCAAGAAACAGAGTTCTGTGGGGTTAGAAGATAGGGCCAGAACTCTGAGAGAATTGTATAATTCAATGAAGGATTTCAAAGACCGTTAAAGCCCTAAGAGTGTGTCAAAGCATTGAGAGAGGGGAGTCAAGAGATCCTCAGTGGCAGGAGGGAGCAGGAGCTGTACCAAGAAAGGGAGTGCCTGAAGGTGTGGCACCAAGAGAGTTAGTTCTCCTAAGAAGGAGCTTCAAGGGAGGATCATGGCCTTGAGAGAAGATTGCCAAGAGAGCTTCAGAGGGTCAAGGAGAGGTGCAAGGAAGTGAGAGGCCAGAAGGTATGGCAGAGAGATGGACAAAAGCACAAAGGGAAGGTCACTGATAGTACTGAGAGAGAGGGAGGGAAGGAAGGAGGGAGAGAGAGAGAGAGAGAGAGAGAGAGAGAGAGAGAGAGAGAGAGAGGAGAGGAGGGGAAAAGCATGCCAGTTGTCGATAGGAGATAAGATCCAGCTCAGTCTGACAGTTCCATAAGTATACCCAGGTGATTCAGCATGATGATTCTAGAATGGGGAATCAGGAAAATATGAAAAGTTTCTAACAAGGGTAGGGTAATCTCAAATCCAATGTTAGCATAGAGAACAGATTGGGATGGGAGAATTTGGAGTATCTCTATGGGAGGAAGAATGTCTATAAGGGAGAAGATGGCAGAACCATCAGGACAGTTTCAGAAATGGGAAGCAAGATTCATGTAGGTAGCAGAGCAGGATGGAGTAGGTAAGGATCTGAAGATCCCATGGTAGGACTGCTATGTTAGACTGTTGATGTTGAGGTTAAGGTCATGGATGACTCCTCTGTGCATTGATGCTGAGGAGATGGACCTGGTTCAAGGAGTCTTGCCCTCACTGATGACCATGGTTCTTTTTCACTTTCAGGTTCACCTGTGTGTTGGAGATTATGCTTCCATTCTTCTGGATAATTCTCCTGGTTCTCCCATGGGTAGACACCACTGTCAATCATACCAGATGTGGGACAACAGTACCAGTGTGTGGGACAACAGTATACCAATTTGCTGGGCATTGTCATCCAACCTAGGCAATGCAAGTATGGTCTCAAGACTCCCAGTGTGTTGAATGGAAGATGATTCCACCTAGAGATGACTAGGGTTATAAGAAGACTTGTTTCAAATTGGGCTCACCAGAACCAGGTGGCAAGCACTGAACCATTTCATTGACCTCTTATTTGTTTTGAGACAGGCAACTCTGTTCATTAGACATGCATAAAGAAGTCACAGAGACACATTCCCATTTATAGTAGCCAAAACAAGGAGCAGAGTTATTTACTATTTTATTTTGCCACATAACAACCTTTTTTCATCATGTTTAGACATGATTTTAGCATGTAGAGATGCTTAGAGAGGTACTCCTGAGATTCAACTTGGTTGAGTAGACTGAAGGCTCCTACAGAGAGCTGCTGAGCAGGAGACCTGAGGGAGCATCTGCCCATACCACTTCATGGCAGAAACAGCAGGTGCTGAGCCCAGAGAAGCCCTGGAGGACATATTTGAGGAGCTCAGCTGTTTTCCATGTGATCAACCTTTTAGAAAAAGGAAAGTTTCCTGATGGATCAATGGCTATTCTG
This sequence comes from Cricetiscus sungorus, assembly GCA_030556225.1. Taxonomy (NCBI): domain Eukaryota; kingdom Metazoa; phylum Chordata; class Mammalia; order Rodentia; family Cricetidae; genus Cricetiscus; species Cricetiscus sungorus. The sequence continues at coordinate 26,521,243 of JANBXA010000031.1, forward strand.
GGACCTGGTCTGGCTCTGCCATAAACTATGCCAGGATCTGAGCTCAACTGAAAGAAAGGGTGATGTGAGTTTAATGGTGTAAAGTCTTCTTGGGGAGACACCCAACATGATAATTTTCCTTTTGCAGGTATTACTACGAGATGAACACCTTCAATTGCCCCAGAGAATTTTATTGTTATGAAGGATTTAGGCGCTGTGAGATAACTGCTGCACATAACTATCTGTTTTCTGGTCACAGTATAAACAAACTTACTTGCAGAAATTGGGGTACAGGGTCAGTCTGTTCTCTCTGCAGCCAGATGCACCAATCTTCTGGCAGCTCCTTGGACTGAAAGGCTATTCACAGGCCCTGGGTTTAGCCCACAGATACAGCACTGTGGATCTGCTCATGAGGCCAAGGGCCTGTGGTTGATGGTGAGCTGACAGTCTTTACTCCCTGAATATCCAGTGAAGGAGAAAACTGTGGCCCATCAGGCCTTTCTCCCTGTGTTTTCTTTTGCCAGCATCAACAACAGGCAATCTGATAACAACATTAACAAAAGGAAACCACCAAAGACAGAAATGGCCCAAGGTACACATTTTCCATGGTTTCCCACTCTGGTTCATGGAATTCATAGAAGTATGTGATGGTGAGCACTGGCAAAGTCCTCATAAATGGAGATTAGTGGAGTTATTTCTCTATCACAGTGTAGTTAATATTAATTTATTGTGAGGGAAGAAACTGCCAGCCTCTTGACAGGAAGAAACCTTTCTAAGCAGGCAGGTAGACAGGGAGACCACTTTGGGATGAGGAAATATTGGGTGTTGGATGTTTCATGAAGAGAAGACTTACCGAAACTGAGTAGAGGTCTCTGACAGAGCCAGAGTTCAACTATGGATTGACACAGCCTTTATATCAGCGAGAGGTTGCTTGGTTCGTGATCATGGGATCCTGATGTTGGGCAGCAAACAAGTCTCAGGGCTGTGGATACTAAAGTAGTCCAGGTGACTTCCACAGCAGAGGAACTAAATAATGGCTGCAGATTACCAAGGAAACAAGCAGCAGCAAGGCCTCAAGCCTTTAGCCCAAGGCATCCAGTAGGGGTGTTGCCAGTGGGGCTCAGTTCACACAACAGTAGTTGGCTGAAACCAATGCTTATGGAGGTCTTATTATTTATGGAGCCTTGCTAGGAATGGGCCATTTAATCAATGCTGGAGAACATGCCATCAAGAGCCCCATGCTTTTGACATAGAAGCCAAAGCTTGGACAGCCTGGTAAAGGGTTGGGAAGGACTTCATCCTGCAGTCATGAATGTGAGTACTCCTCTGTGCCCTTGATCATCTCTGTAGTCTCAAAGAGCAAAGCTTCTGGTCACTGTTTCCTTCTAGGCCTTGGTAATGAACTTTAGGATAATATTAGAACCAGCACTGAAGTAGATATTTCATTAGCATTGCTATGTGTCCTGAGACTAAATTGTCACTGGGAAGGGATAGCGACAGACATATGATGGTAGCAATGCATATTCAGATCAGTGTAGAATTTGGTTCTGGAGCAGTCAGGCCCTCTTGTGTACCTGCACCTTTTCTATCAAGCATTCTTGACAATGTCTTGTTGTGGAAAAGTACTTTTGTACACTGTGAACAAGTGTCATTATATCTGGTTCAATAAAGAGCGGACAGGCAGGATTTTCAGGGTATAGGGGGTGCTGAGAAGAAGGGTGGAGTCACCAACTAGATGAGTAAGAAGCATGGGATGTGGATATGAGTTTACAAGCCATGAGCCATGTGGCTAGTTGTGGTTGACTGTGGTGCTGGGTTTACAATGAAGATGAAGGTGGTAATTCTCCTGCTGGCATCCTTTCTAGATATGAACTCTCACGAGCTCTTAGTCTACAAACACTGCATGACAAACTGCACTTTTGTGCATGTTCAGTCTCCATCAACTGAGTTATCAAGAAGGCTTCCCAGCCTTCTACTATTCCAACTGCTGCTCAGGAGTTCTTTGAAATGATGGAGGACCTACTAATGTAGAGAGGAACTTGTTACCTCCTCTTGTGGCTGAAAAAGGTGTGTTTGCCAGAGCTGTATGCATGAGGGTGTCCAACCTTCTCCAGTAGTATACGGACCTGAATTTTGTTCTTTAATGTTTCCTTGTGAAGCAGAGACAGTATTTGGGGCATCTGTTGTGCCCATTCATAGCTTATCATAAGAAAGAAATAAAGACAATGATTGCTGAAAAATCCCTTGGCTATGTTATCTTTCTGTGCAGGAGCATTATGCCTGGTCTCTCTACATAAACCAGCTCCTTCCTCTTCTATATCCTTAAGAGTTCCTTTGTGGGATCATGTTTTGAACTGCTTGGCACCATTTAAACACTGTAGTATAAATATTCATCTCACGAGGTAGGAACAAAGCATCAGGCAGTCTTGGTATATAGGTGTTTTTTCACAAAAGACAGAAATGTTCTGATGTCAATCAGTATATATGCTAAGACAGGTCCCAGCAAAGCTCGAGTGGCAGTACTTGCTAGATTCTTTCAGTTCTCAGGTCATGAGAGAAGGGAACAGGAACTGTGCCTGAAAATGAGTAGCACATTAGCCACTGGGCCTGACAGTCCTGTCTGTTTTTCCCTATGATGTGGGACAACTTCCTCTGCAATTGGTTTTTGTCTCCCATACCCACCCCTTTCACTGAGGTGATAGGATCTTTCCCATGGCCAAGCCCTAGCAGACTCTGCTAACTTTCAAATTTTATTACATATATACTTTCTGTATTTTGTTGCATGCGTGTGGCCTTGTTTGGGTTGAATTCTCTTCAAGTCCAAAATGCTCAGGAAGTGTGCATAGGAGAGAGGCAGAGAATCAGTGAGATAGATGGAAATACATACCTGTAAGAATTGCCTCTGAATGTGGTGGTGGCACGTACATTTAATCCCAGAACTTGAAGATAGAGGCAGAGGATCTCTGTGAGTTTGAAGCCACCCTGGTCACAGGAATGAGTTCTGGGACAGCCACAGCTACACAAAAGAACCCATGTCTTGAAATCCAGAAACCAAAGAAACAAAAAGAATTGGCTCTAATAGGTCTGGCTCGTTCTGCGTTTGTGGGCAAGGGCATCAGGTTTGGGTTTAGTTAGGTCTAATCTGATACAGAAGCTGTGAGTTCAAATTCTTTGACCCAAAATCTAGAAGCACAGAGTGTCTACGTTGCAGTGTGCAGAGGAAAATCTTCTTTTAATTTCCCTCAGTGTTTGCCCACAATGCCCTCAACAGAATTGGCAGAGGCTATCCACATTCAGGAAGTCTACCCATGTAAACGTCAATCATATTTGCAATTTCGCACTACAGGAACATGTAGACCTGGTGCCTCTCATGCTTATTACCACACCTAAGTGAACATGAACCAGTACTGTCAAGTAACACACTGAGTATCTGTGGGTCTATGTATGGCTTTTATTTTATTTTTTTGGAGTGGCATTATTTATGTCATAACACAGATGATGCAACCTGTTCTATGCTCCTTTAATCATTGTTTGAACTCTTTTTAAGGTAAAATCATATAATGCCCTAGTTACCCACTTAATATGTAAAATACAAGTGTGTGTGTGGTTGTGTGTGTGTGTTTGTTTAAACCATAATCATCATCACCGTAGTCAATTTTCAAATGCTTTTTACTCAAAATGAACTTCAGAGCCATTCACAGTCCCTGTCTAGGCTACACATGCTGTCGTTACCCAGTATTCAGCCTGTGCTACTGTACTTCCTGTCTATAGATTCTTTTATGGGGGGTTAGATATTTTTTCTTATTTATTTATTTTCTCTTATTTTACATAACAATCGCAGTTCCCTGTCCCTTCCTCCCTTCCTTCCTCTCTCCCTCCCTCCCATGCACCCTGACCACCCATCCATCCCATTTCCCCTTCACAGGTAGGGTGATGCCTTCCAGGAGGGATCAACAAAATCTGTAAGTCATTTAGAGTATGGACTAGGCCCTCCCTCCTGCTTCTAGGTTAAGGGAGTATTCTTCCTTTTGGAATGTGCTCCCAAAGTCTTTTTGTGCACCAGGGATACATCCTGGTCCTATTGTCAGAGGTCCCTTAGATTGCCCAGGCCTTCTAAATGAGACCCATGTTCAGGGGGTCTGAATTGGTCCAATGCTGGTTTCCCAGCTATCAGTCTGAGGGTTCATTTGCTCCCCCTTGTTCAGGTCAGCTGTCTCTGTGGGTTTCTGCAGCCTGGTCTTGTCCCCATTTTTGTATCACTCCTCTCTGTCTGCATCTGGATTCCAGTTCGGCTCAGTGTTTAGCTGTGGGTGTCTGCTTCTGTTTCCATCAGCTACTAGATGAGGGCTCTATGATGGTTGATAAGTTAGTCATGAATCTCATTATTGGGGAAGGGCATTTACTTTCCACTGTTACTCAAATTGTTAGTTGGGGGCAGTCTTGTAGGTCTCTGAATATTTCTCTAGATTCAGTTTTCTCTTGAAACCTATAATGCTCCCTCTTTTAAGGTTTCTCTCTCTCTCTCTCTCTCTCTCTCTCTCTCTCTCTCTCTCTCTCTCTCTCTCTCTCTCTCTCTCTCTCTCCTCTTGTCTATTTCTCACCTGACATAATCGTCCTAGTGCCACGTAATTTCCTTTCCTCCCCTTCTCTTTCTCCTAGTTCCCCTCTCCACTTACTGCCCCATCCCCACTCCCACTATGCTCAGGATATCTTGTTGCTTTCCCCTCCTGTGAGGGGCCTTATATAAATCTCTTAGAATCCTTCTTGTATCCTAGTTTCTCTGGTGGTGTGAATTATAGGCTGGTGATCTTTTGCTCTATGTCTAAAATCCATATATAAGTGAGTACATACCCTGTTCCTCTTTTTGTGACTGGGTTACCTCATTCAGAATGGTTTCTTCAAGTTCTATCCACTTGCCTGTGAATTTCAAGATTTCATCCCCCCCCCCCGCAGATTAGTATTCCATTGTGTAAATGTGACACACCTTCTTTATCCATTCTTCAGTTGAAGGGCATCTAGATTGCTTCCAGGTTCTTACTATTACAAATAATGTTGCTACGAACATAGTTGAACACATGTCTTTGTTGCATGGATGTGGATCATTTGGGTATATGCCTAAGATAGGGATTACTGGGTCCTGTGCTATGCTGATTCCCATTTTCCTGAGGAACTGCCATACTGATCTCCAAAATGACTATACAAGTTTGCACTCACACCAGCAGTGGAGGAGTTTTCCCTTTCTCTACACCTCTCCAGCATAAGTTGTCATTGATGTTTCTAATTTTAGCTGTTCTAGCAGGAGTAAGATGATATCTCAAAGTTGTTTTGATTTGCATTTTGCTGATAGGTAAGGATGGTGAGCACTTTCTTAAGTGTCTTTCAGCCTTTTTATTTCCTTTATTGAGAATTCTCTCTTCAGTTCTGTGCCCCATTTTTAAAATAGGGTTATTTGATGTTTTGGTGACTAGTTTCTTGTGTTCTTTGTATGTTTTGGAGATCAGCCCTCTGTCAGATGAAGGATTGGTGAAGATCTTTTCCCAGTCTGTGGGCTGCTGTTTGGTCTTGTCGATTGTGTCCCTTGCCATACAGAGGCTTCTCAGTTTGAGGAGGTTCCATTTATTAAATGTCAATCTCAGTGTCTGTGCTACTGGATTTATGTTCAAAAAGTAGTATCCTGTATCAACTTGTTCAAGGGTACCTCCCACTTTCTCTTCTTAAGAGGTTCAGTGTTGCTGGATTTATGTTGAAGTCTTTGATCCATTTGGACTTGAGTTTTGTGCATGGCGATAGACATGGGTCTATCTGCAGTCTTCTACACCCCATCATCCAATTGTGCCAGCACCATCTGTTGAGGATGCCTTCCTTCTCCCACTGTATACTTTCAGCTGTTTTGTCAAAAATCAAGTGTTCATAGGTGTAGGGGTTAATATCAGGATTTTCTATTTAATTCCATTGGCCTACCTGTCTATTTTTTGTGCCAATACCAGGCTGTTTTCAGGACTGCAGCTCTATAGTAGAGCTTAAAGTCAGGGTTGGTGATGCCTTCTGAAGTTACTTTATTGTACAGGGTTGTTTTGGCTATCCTGGGTCTTTTGTTTTCCCATATAAAGTTGATTATTTTCCTTTCAAGGTCAGTGAAGAATTTTGCTGGGATTTTAATGGGTATTGCATTGAATCTGTAGATTGCTTTTGGCAAGGTTGCCATTTTTACTATGCTTTCTTATCTATCTAAGAGCATGAAAGATCTTTCCATTTTCTGGTATCTTCTTTAATTTTTTTCTTTAAAGACACAAAGTTCTTGATATATATATATATATATATATATATATATATATATATATATATATATATCTTTCACTTGTTTGGTAAGCATTACTCCAAGATACTTTATGTTGTTTGTGGCTATTGTAAAGGGTGATGTTTCTCTGATTTCTTTCTCAGCCCCTTTGTCATCTGTATATAATATGGCTACTACATTTTTGTTTATCTTGTATCTTGCTAGTTTGCTGAAGGTGATTATCAGCTGTAGGAGTTCCCTGGTAGCTTTATCGGGTCGCTTATGTAAACTATCATATCATCTGCAAATAATGACACTTTGACTTCTTCCTTTCCAATTTGTATCCCCTTTATCTCCTTTTGTTGTCTTAATGCTTTAGCTAGAACTTTAAGTACAATGTTGAAGAGATATATAAAAGGCTGCCTTGTCTTGTTCCTGATTTTAGAGAAATGCTCCTAAGCTTCTCTCCATTCAGTTTGATATTGGCTGTTAGTTTCCTGTATATTGCTTTTATTATGTTTAGTTATGTTTCTGTTATCCCTGACCTCTCCAAGTCCTATTTATCATAAAAGGGTTTTGAATATTCTCAAAGGTTTTTTTTTTAGCATCTATTGAGATGATCATATGGTTTTTCTTTTTCAGTTTGTTTATATGGTGGATCACATTGACAGATTTTCATATGTTGAACATTCCCTGGGTTGCATGGATGAACCTTACTTGGTCATGGTGGATGATTTCTCTGCTGCATTCTTGGATTTGATTTGCCAGTATTTTATTGCGTACTTTTGCATCAATGTTCATTAGGGATATTGGTCTGTAGTTCTCTCTGTGTGATCTATAGATTCTTATGTTCTGGACATTATCTAAATTGGACTTTCATGAATCTTGATCATTGATAGTTTAATATATCTATAATATTAATTTTATAGAAGTGTATAGTTTTGTCATTTGCATATTTATATATACTTGTAATTTTGATAAAGTTGCATAATACCCCTTTAAATTGTAGATGCCGATATGTGCTTTTGTGTTCACTTCCTTCACATATGATGGGAATAAATCCCTGTTGGCCAATAGAAAAGCAAGATAGGCAGGACTAGGAGTCAAGGGGGATTCTGGGAGATGTTGCAGGGGACAGTCAAGATGTAGGGACTTGAGAGGAAGAAGTCCAGACCTTCTCTCCAGTAAGATAAGATCTCGTGAAAACACTTAGATTAATAGAAATGGGTTAATATGGCCTGGAGAGATAGCTCAGAGGTTAAAGAACACTGGCTGCTCTTCAAGAGGTCCTGAGTTCAATTCCCGGCAACCACATGATGGCTCACAACCATCTGTAATGAGATCTGTTGCCCTCTTCTGTCCTGCAGGCAGAGCACTGTAAACACAATAAATGAATAAATAAATAAATAAATCTAAAAGACCCATGATATTAAATATGAAAATAAAAGAAATGGGTTAATATTTAAGACAGAGATACCAAATGAGAAACACTGGTAACAGGCCAACAACTTTATAAGTAATAGAGTGTCTCTGTGTGTTATTTGGGGCTGATGCAGCTATGGGACCAGGCTTGTGGGAAAACTGCTGGCAATACACATATGATAAATCCTGACACCTGGAATTCCCTTATATAGGGAGGAAAACCAGTGTGTCTGTAGTCTGCCTGCCATAATTGAGAGAGGGCTCCTCTGGGTGTGCACTTGTGACCTCAGCCACAGGTGGACTCTAGCGTCACACTGTTGTGTCCCAGTCTTTTGTTTATATACAAAAGAGAAAGAAGGATGATTTAAGGAAAAGGCAAAGCTGTGTCTTCTAGGCCTGACTGCTTTTAATGTGTCCCACAGGTTTTGTTGTTTGTTTTGCCATTTTTATTTAGTTCTAGGAATATTGTTTATTTCTAGGAATATTTGTCATTTCTTCATTGACCCTTTAATTATTCAGGATTGTTTAATCTCCTTGAGTTTGTATATTTACTGTCATTTTACATCTTATTACATTGTTGTCAAATTGGATACTTGGTGTCATTTCTGTTTTTGTGAATGTATTAATGCTTATTTTGTGTACTAAGATGTAGTCTAATTTAAAAAAGCATTCACATGCTGCCGAGAAGAATGCATTTTGTGGTGTGTGTGTGTGTGTGTGTGTGTGTGTGTGTGTGTGTGTGTGCATGTGTGGTTGTGGGTGCAAGTGCCTGAGCATATATATATAGGTGTTCTCATGTTTGTGTCTGTGTATGTGAGCACGTGTGCATATATGTGTGTTTGATTATGTGATTGTGCTTGCATGCCTGTGGGCTTGTGGATATGCACATGTGGGTTGTGTCTGTAGGGTGTGTGTGTGTGTGGGTACTTGAGTATGTGTATATGTGTGTATTTATGTATGTGTGTGTGTGCGCGCACACACACGTGCATGCACATGTGTGTGCATGTTTGTGCATGTGTATATACATATGTGTGTTTGAGTGAAATAGTCTGTAGTTATCTGTTAGGTCCATTTGATATATAATGCCATTGAATTCTGTTGTTTCTGTTTAGTTTTTGTTCAGATGATGTGTCTACTGAGGAAAGTGGTGTACTGAAATCACCACCTATTATTATTTTATGTTAATCTGTGTCTTTAATTCCAGTAGTTCACTTTTGCAAAATTGGGTGTATCAGTGTGGTGTCTTCTTATTTAACTGTCTCCTTGACTATAATGCAGTGTCCTTTTTTATCTCTCCAGATTAGTTTTAGTTTAAAATCTGATTTGTCAGGTATTAGGAAAACAGCACTTGCTTGCTTTCTGATCCCATTTGATTGGGGTCCTTTTATCCATGTAAGATCACACTTCCCATTAAAATGAAGGTATTTTTGTAGAAAACAGGTAAATTAATTTTGTTCTTCAATCCTTTCAGTCACAGATTAAAAATAGTTTAAAATAATAAAGAAAAGTCCTTGAAAGATGAATAAAGTAATTTAAAAACACAATGAGCCATGTAAAGATGGGAAGTACACAAGGAGCCTGGATTCTGTATGTTATTGTGTTGTCTTTGAAGTTTTTGACTCCTGATGAAGGAGCAAAGGCTGCTAAGAGACTTTGTATTATAAAAGCTGCTAGACTAAGACAACCTATAAATTTTAAGGATATCTTGACTTAAAAATGAAAGTCAAAAGTTGTTTTGCTTTGGAGAAGAGGTTATGCTTTTATTTCCACACAGGAAATGAGAGGTCATGGATTCATTCCATGTCAATATGAATCAGGTTTGATATGGGAACACCCACTGAATATCTTGGCTATAGACATAAAAAAATAAACCTGGAAAAACTACAAAACGTGTAATTCATATTTTAGGAGCTCAAACATAAAACCAAAAATCCTGTGACTAACTTGTGTACAACACTTGTGTACACTAACTTATGTATTAATATAGGTATGTATGTTACCTTTAAAAGTGTATGTATTTTCAGAACAAGGAGACCACACACCAATAAAAATGAGTGGCCCAGATGACCCAACATACCAAAACACCTCTCTTGCATCCAGAACAGCTTCAAGGCTTCTGGTGAAATGGTCCATCCAATTATCCTGATTTCTCAATCCTGATCAAGGTTTCGAAGATGCCTGTAGTGATATATTGTTTATGATTTAATAAAGCTTGCCTAAGGGTACAGAAAGCAAAGCTAGCCACAAGTCATAGAGGTCAGGCAGTGGTGATGCCCATTTTTAATCCTAGCAGTCATATTGGCTAGTCATAGAGCTGGGCAGTGGTGGCACACACCTTTATTCCCAGGACTCAGAAGACAAGCAGATGGATCTCTGTGAGTTCAAGACCATACTGAGAGCTACATGAAATTGATCCAGTCCTAAAGGAAAACAGTTCACACAAAGGTAACCTCAGCATTTGCAATCACATGCTTTGAACTGGCACTATGGAGGTAAAAATGGAAGAAGCAAAGGGTCTCATGTGTAGATTTAATCTTGAGCCATATTGAGGACAGGCAGCAGTCAGAGGTTTAGTGGAGAGTTAATGGAGACAGGATCACCCTTTCAGTCTGAGGTAGAGGTAAGAGCTAGTTGTTGGCTGTTTTGCTTATCTGATCATCATCTTGAACCCCAATATGTATCTTGGGTTATTTGCTATTTATGTTACAGATGCCAGTGCCTCGAGAAAACAGGAAGCAGTCTAGAGAACCCACATTCCCAAAAGATGGGGGTTGTGGATGTTATCCTTAAAGGGGTGTTGGTCACAAGTTGTAGGATGTCATGGTCAAGTGAAAAGCTAAACAAAAGAGTTCAATTCAACAATCTCTTTCTAAAGGAAAAAGGGGAAATATGATAGAAAAAAGGGTAGACTATTGACTCCACTTTCATTCAAAAAACAACTATTAAATTGGTTTGGATTTTGGTACATGACCAGAGACCACTCTCCCCCATTTCCCTCTCCCCCCTCCCCCCTCCCCCTCCCCCACTCCACATGTAGGGTGATGCCTTCCAGGAGGGGTCATCTCAATCTGTCAAGTCATTTGGAGTAGGGACTAGGAATTCTCTCCTGTCTCTAGGTTAAGGGAGTATCCCTCCATGGGGAATGTGCTCCCAAAGTCCTTTTGTGCACCAGGGATACATCCTGGTTCCACTGTCTGAGGTCCCTTAGACTGCCCAGACCTTCTAGCTGAGACCCATGTTCAGGCAGTCTGAGTCAATCCCATGCTGGATCCCCAGGTTTCAGTCTGGGGGCCCATTATCTCTTCCTTGTTCAGGTCAGCTGTCTCTGTGGGTTTCTGCAGCCTGGTCTTGTCCTCCTTCTCTGCATCTGGATTTCGTTTGACTTAGTGTTTAGTTGTGGGTATCTGCTTCTGTTTCCATCAGATGAGGGCTCTATGATGGTGGATAGGTTAGTTGTCATCAATCTCATTATCAGAGAAGTACATTTATGGTAGCCTTTCCACTGTTACTCAAATTGTTGGTTGGGGTCACTCTTGTAGGTCTCTGGACATTTCTCTAGATTTAGTTTTCTCTTGAAACCTATAATACTCCCTCTTTTATGGTATCTCTCTCTCTGCCCCCTCTCCCTCTCTCTTTCCCTCCTCCTCTCTTTCTGTAAGCTATTCCTCCCCTATATCAATCATCCTAGTCTCACGTAATTTCCTCTCCTCCCCTTCTCTTTCTCTTAGTACCCTCTCCACCCATTTTCCCCCCACTCCCAATGTGCTCAGGATATCTTGTTGCTTTCCCCTTCTGTGAAAGACCTTATATGAATTTCTTAGAACCCTCCTTGTATCCTAGTTTCTCTGGCGGTGTGATTTATATGCTGGCGATCTTTTGCTCTATGTCTAAAATCCATATATGAGTGAGTACATACCCTGTTCCTCTTTTTGTGACTGGGTTACTTCATTCAGGATGGTTTCTTCAAGTTCCATTCACTTGCCTGTGAATTTAAAGATTTCATTGCTTTTTTTCCTCAGAGTAGTATTCCATTGTGTAAATGTGCCACATCTTTATCCATTCTTCAGTTGAGGGGCATCTAGGTTGCTTCCAGGTTCTTGCTATTACAAAGAATGATGCTACGAACATAGTTGAACACATGTCTTTGTTGCATGGATGTGGATCATTTGGGTATATGCCTAAGATAGGGATTTCCCGGTCCTGTGGTATACTGATTCCCATTTTCCTGAGGAACTGCCATACTGATCTCCAAAATGGCTGTACAAGTTTGCATTCCCACCAGCACTGTAGAACTGTTCACCTTTCTCCACACCTCTCCAGCATAAGTTGTCACTGATGTCTCTAATTTTAGCCATCCTAGCAGGAGTAAGATGATATCTCAAAATTGTTTTGATTTGCATTTTGCTGATAGGTAATGATGTTGAGCACTTTTTTAAGTGTCCTTCAGCTATTTTCATTTCCTGTATTGAGAGTTCTCTATTCAGTTCTGTACCCCATTTTTAATAGGTTGTTTTTGAGTTATGTTGACTAGTTTCTTTGTATATTTTGGAGATCAGCCCACTGTCAGATGAAGGATTGGTAAAGATCTTTTCCCAGTCTGTAGGCTGCCATTTGGTCTTGTCCACTGTGGCTTTTGTCTTACAGAAGCGTCTCAGTTTGAGAAGGTCCCATTTATTAATTGTTGATCTCAGTGTCTGTGCTACTGGAGTTATGTTCAGGAAGTGGACTCCTGCACCAATTGGTTCAAGGGTACTTCCCACTTTCTCTTCTAAGAGGTTCAGTGTGGCTGGATTTATGTTGAAGTCTTTGATCCATTTGGACTTGAGTGTTGTGCATGGTGATAGATATGGGTCTATCTGCAGTCTTTTTACACCCCATCATCCATTTCTGTCAGCACCATTTGTTGAAGATGCTTTTCTCCTCTCATTGTCAAAATGTTTTGTCAAAAATCAGGTGTTTGGACAAGTGTGAGTTAATATCAGGATATTCGACTCCATTGGTCTACCTGTCTATTTTTGTGCCAATACCAGTCTGTTTTCAGGACTGTAGCTCTATAGTAGAGCTTAAAGTCAGAGGTGGTGATGCCTCCTGAAGTTCCTTTATTGTACAGGGTTGTTTTGGCTATCCTGGGTCTTTTGTTTTCCCATACAAAGTTGATTATTATCTTTCCAAGCTCAGTGAAGAATTGTGCTGGGATTTTAATGGGTATTGCATTGAATCTGTAGAATGCTTTTGCAAGATTGCCATTTTTACTATGTTTATCCTACCTATCCAAGAGCATGGGAGATTTTTCTGGTATCTTCTTATATTTCTTTCTGTAAAGACACAAAGTTCTTATTATATAGGTCTTTCACTTGTTTGGTAAACATTACCCCAAAATACTTTGTGTTGTCTGTGGCTATTGTAAAGGGTGATGTTTCTCTGATTTCTTTCTCAGCCCCTTTGTTGTCTGTACATAGTAGGGCTACTGTTTTTTTTTTTTTGTATATCTTGTATCCTGCTAGTTTGCTGAAAGTGTTTATGTGCTGCAGGTTCCCTGGTAGAGTTTTTTGACTCTCTTATGCAATCTATCATATCATCTGCAAATAGTGAAAGTTTGACTTCTTCCTTTCCAATTTGTATCTCCTTGATCTCCTTTTGTTGTCTTATAGCTTTAACTAGAACTTCAAGTACAATATTGAAGAGATATGGAGAGAGAGAAAAGCCTTGTCTTGCTTCTGATTTTAGAGGAAATGTCTTAAGCTTCTCCCCATTCAGTTTGATGTTGGCTGTTTGTTTCCTGTATATTGTTTTCATTATGTTTAGTTATATTCCTGTTATCCCTGATCTCTCCAAGACCTTTATCATGAAAGGGTGTTGAATTTTGTTGAAGGCTCTTTCATCATCTAATGAGATGATCATATGGTTTTTCTTTTTCAATTTGTTTATGTGGTGGATCAGGTTGATAGATTTTGGAATGTTAAACCATCCCTGCAACCCAGGGATGAAGACTACTTGGTCATAGTGGGTGATTTCTCTGATGTGTTCTTGGATTTGATTTACCAGTATTTTAGTGAGTATATTTGCATCAATGTTCATGAGGGAACATTGTTCTGTAGTTTTCTTTCTTAGTTTTGTCTTTGTGTGGCTTGTGTACACATGTGATTATGGCCCTGTAAAAAGAGTTTTATAATGAATCTTGTGTTTCTATTGTGCTGAACAATTTGCAGAGTATTGGTTTAGCTCTTCATTGAATTTCTGGTAGAATTCTGCACTGAAGCCATCTGGCCCTGGGTTTTTCTTCTTGGTTGGGAGGCTTTTGATGACTGCCTCTATTTCATTATAGATTATAGGTCTATTCAAGTTGTTTATCTGTTCTTGATTTAATTTAGGTAAGTGATAGTTACATAGAAATTTGAACATATACTTCAAATTTTCAAATTTTGACCTGAATGTTGTCTGGATTTCCTCTGTGTCCATTGTTATGTCCCCCTTTTTGTTTCTGATTTTATTTGCATGTTCTTTCTCTCTGCTTTTTTGTTAGTTGGGTAAAGGTTTGTTTATCTTGATGATTTTCTCAAAAAAAAATCTCTTTATTGCATTGATTTTTTTTGTATTGGTTTCCTGATTTTTACCTTATTGATTTCAGCCCTCAAATTGATTATTTCCTGGCATCTACTCCTGTGGGGTGAATTTGTTTCTTTTTGTTCTAAGGCTTTCATTTGTGCTGTTAATTCTCTAATGTGACTGTCCTCCATTTTCCTCATACGGGCACTTAGTGCAATGAACTTCCCTCGTGGCACAGTTTTCAAGGTGTCCCATAAGTTCGGGTATGTTGTGTTTTTCTTCTTGTTAAATTCTAGGAAGTCCTTAATTTCTTTGTTTATTTCTTCTTTGATCCAGGTGTGGTGCAATTGCACATTGTTCAGTTTCCATGAGTTTGTAGGGTTTCTGCGATTTGTGTTGTTGTTGAATTCCAATTTTAAAGCATGGTGGTCTGATAAGATGCAGCGGACTATTCAAATGTTTTTGTATCTGTTGAGGTTTGTTATGCCCCCCTGTATGTGGTTGATTTTAGAGAAGGTTCCATGTGGAGCAAAGAAGAAGGTATATTGTTTTGTGTTTGGATGGAATGTTCTATAGATGTCTGTTAAACCCAGTTGAGACATAACTTCTGTTAGTTCTTTTGTTTCTTTATTGAGTTTCTGATTGGTGGTCCTGTCCAGTGGTGAGAGTGGTGTGTTGAAGTCTCCCACTGTGAGTGTGTGAGGTTTTATGTGAGCTTTGAGTTTTAGTAGCATTTCTTTTATGAATGTGGGTGCCTTTGTATTTGGGGCATAGATATTCAGAACTGAGACTTTGTGTTGATGGATTTCTTCTATGATGAATATGAAATGACCATCTTCATGTCTTTTAATTAATTTTTGTTTGAAATCTAACTTGTTAGATATTAGGATAGCCACACCTGCTTGCTTCTTGGGTCCATTTGATTGGAAGATCTTACCTCAGCCCTTTACCCTGAGGCAATGCCTATCTTTGAAGCTTAGATGTGTTTCTTGTATGCAGCAGAAGGATGGATTCTGTCTTCGTATCCATTCTGTTAGTCTGTGCCTTTTTTATAAGTGAGCTAAGACCATTAATGTTGAGGGAAAGTAAGGACCATTGATTGTTAATGCTTGTTTGGTTTATATTTGTTGTTGTCAGTGGTATTGTGACTATATTTTCCCTGTTTTATCCTTTGGGTTCTGGTAAAGTGGGATTATCTATTGCCTATGTCTTTGTGAGCATAGTTAACTTCCTTGGGTTGGAGTTTTCCTTCCAGAGCTTTCTGTAGGGCTTGATTTGTAGGTACATATTGTGAAAATCTGGCTTTGTCATTAAATATCTTGTTTTTTATGTCTATAGGAATTGAGAGTTTTGCTGGCATCCTTGGACTCTTAATATTTGTAGAACATCTCTCTAGGACCTTCTGGACTTGAGAGTTTCCATGGAGAATGTAATTTTGATAGGTCTGCCTTTATAATGTTACTTGTCCTTTTTCTTCGCTGCTCTTAATATTTTTTATTTATTTTGTATGTTAGGTGTTTTGATTATTATGTGTCAAGGTGTCTTTTTTTTCTGTGGTCCAGTCTATTAGGTGTTCAGTATGCTTCTTGTATTTTCATGGGTATGTCCTTCTTCAGATTGGGAAAGCTTTCCTCAATGATTTTGTTGAATATGTTTTCGGCACCTTTGAGCTTGGCTTTGTCACCTTTCTCTATGCCTATTATTCTTAGGTTTTGGCCTTTTCAAGGTGTCCCACATTTCCTGGATGTTTTGTGTTCAGTATTTGTTGGATTTACAATTTTCATTGGTCAATGACTTTATTTCCTCTAGTGCATCTTCCACTCCTGAGATTCTCTCTTCCATCTCTTGAATTCTGTTGGTTATGCTTGCATCTGTAGTTCCCAATCATTTGCCCAGTTAGTCTATTTCCAGCATTTCTTCACTTTGTGTTTTCTTTATTGTCTCTATTTCAGTTTTCAAGTCTTTAACCATTTCTTTCACCTGCTTAATTGTTTTTTTCTTGGCTTTCTTTACTCTCTTTATTTTCTTTAAGAAATTTGTTCATTTCTTCCAATTTTTTTGTTTGTTTTTCTTCCATTTCTTTAAGGGATTTTCTCACATCTTTTTTGTGGGCCTCTATCATTTTTATGATGATAATTTTTAAGTCGTTCTCTTCTGCTTCATCTGCTTTGTTGTGTTCCAGTCTAGTTGGTGTAGATTCCCTAGATTCTGATGGTGCTATGCTTGTCTCTCTGTTGTTAGGTGTTTTCTTGTATTGTTGTCTTCCCATAGCTTCTTCCAGTAGGTGTTGGTGGGGTCTCTCCCTCTCTCTATGGTCTGCATGGATAGACAGGTCTAGTGTGCTCAGAGCAGCTCCAGGAAGTTCCCCAAAGGTGGCTGGATTGTTGGCTCCACCCTCTCTCCCAGTGCTCAACCAGAGCAGTGGGACAATGGGAAGGGTAGGGCCCAGCATAAGGGGAGGGCAGGCTCTCAGTGTGAGTGGGTGTGGGTGTATCAGAGCTCCAAGAGGGCTCTTGATAGGGACAGGACATAAAGGCAGCAAGATCCGGGTCCAACCCAGGAAGTTTCCGGAGAAGGATATATGGTAGAGTCCACCAGAATTCATCCCAGACTCACCTCTAGCCAAGGGTGACGGGGGACAAAGGCTGGGCTGATACTCAGGATGTTTCTGCACAGATAGGCGGATATAGCTGGGACCTGGCACTCTCCAGCTGAAGCCTCTTTCCAGTGGAGATAGGTGGATCTCTGGGTGGGGCCCGGAACTCCAGTAGAGGACCAGTGCTGTGGGTCAGAGACCAGGCAGGTGGAAATTATGGGTGGTTCTGCATGCTTAGGCAGGCCTAGTGTGCTCAGAGCAGCTCCAGGAAGTTCCCCTTCTTCCATTTCTTTAAGGGAATTTCTCACATTGTCTTTGAAGGCCTCTATAATTGTTATGAAAATATTTTTAAAGTCATTCTCTTCTGCGTCATTTGCTTTGGTGTGTTCAGGTCTAGTTGGTGTAGAGTCCCTAGATGTGTTGTGCTTGGCTTTCTATTGTTAGGTTTTTTCTTGTATTGCTGTCTTCCCATAGTCTCTTCCTGTGGGTGCAGGTGGGATCTTTTTCTGTCTATGCTACTCCCATGGTGGGCTTAGGTGGGTCAGAAGTTCAATGTCTGTAGCTCTGGGTGGTCCAAGCCATCAAGGACGTCTCTCCTCAGGCAGGGGCCTGGCAATGGGGGTCAAAGATCAGGCTCCAGCAGAGGCCTGTAAATGGGGGTCAAAGATCTAGCAGGCAGGGACTCAGTATGGTCCAGCAGGAATAGGCAGATCTCTGACTGGGTCAGGAGTTCTGGCAGAGGACTGGTGGTGGGTGTCAGAGATCAGACAGGTGGGGACTGAGGGTGTTCCCAAGTGGATAGTGGGGACTAGTGTGCTCAGAGAAGCTCCAGGAAGTTCTCTGAAGGTGATGGGATTGTTGGATCTGCCCTCTTTTCAGTGCTCAACCAGAGTGGTGGGACAGTGGGTGGAATGGCACAGGTTGGGGGGAGGGCAGGGAGGGTGGTGGTGGTGGTGGTGTTTGTGTATCAGAGCACCAGGAGGGCTCTTGCTGAGGACAGGACACTGGGGGGGGGGTGAGATTCAGGGCCAATTCATGGAGTTCCCATGGAATGGTGTGTGTGGGGGGGGATCCAACCCGAACTGGTACCAGACTCACCTCCAGCAGAGGCCTGGCAATGGGGATCAAAGATCCAGCAGGCAAGACTCAGGATGGTCCCTTGGGGATAGGCAGATTTCTGTCCGGGGCCCAGAACTCCAGCAGAGGACTGGCAATGGGGTTCAGAGCCATGGATACAAATTTAAAGTTATTGCACTATGTTATATGTATGCTTCTACTCTTGTTTGGGACATTGTGCTTTTGCAACTCATTAAAATGTGTTATATATTTGAAAGATACAAGTTATTAGTTAGTCATCTACAATAATCAAACTTAAAGTCATACTAGGTATGTTTTCAAGGTTAAACAGATATATTTTGAGAGACAGATGGTTTTCACACCCTTCAAAAAACAACACAATATGGCATTTAATATGTTTAATAACCTCTGGCTTTTTCAGGACCACGAGACACATCTACCCTGACACCATCAATTTACTTTAACAAATGATGATGGATATCAAAAACCTGTGTATGGAGTTTGCAATCTTTATTTCAAAAGCTAGCCATTTGAACACAACAAAATGCCTTGCCTCAGTTGTTGACAGTTCAGTGTCCAAACTAGACCAAACAGAACAAAAAAACATTCTGCCAATCTTTGCCAAGGCAGTTTAGGACAGTTCTTTAAAATTTCCTGTTTCTAAAATGTCTCTTAGATAAGCTATGTCTGTAGGCCTGTCACCTCAGTGTTACAGAAGAACTTTGGGTGACTGTATAGGCAGACAGATGTTCCTTTTGTTAGGTAAAATTACATCTTTCTGGAATCTAAATTTAAATATTTAGACTTAAAGCTTTCTTTATTTATAATCAAAGTAAGTTAGCTATGAAAATATAGACTCACAAAGATAGATAAGAAAATATTTTCTTTAATTTTTCCTTTTGGACTGGATATTATAACTGTAATTCTTAGTCAACAACTATTTTGATATGTATAGATTCACTATCTAAAAGTTCAAACCTTCCTTTTTAATTACACAAAAGGGGACTACTTTGGAACACTCTTTGTTCACTGTAAATATGTATTACTCTCACTAGTTAGTAAAGAACTGACTGTCCTATAGCTGGGCAGAAGAGATTGGATAGGAGAGTCAGACTAGGAGGGAAGAGAAGGACAGAGTCTTTATAGGTGCCATGAAATGCAGAATGAATAGGATGGGAAATATGTAGATGATGTAAATTAGTATTGTGGCAGCACTTAAATTAATACAAGTAGGTTAAATTAAGTCATAAGAGCTGAACTTACCATCCAAGCTTTCATAATTACTAATAAATCTCAATGTGGTTATTTGGTATCTGTCTGTAGGGACAAAATAAGTACAACTATAACCCTTGTCATTTAATTAGAAACTGAGGTCATGAATATTTAAAATTGATATTGAAAGTGAGTATTGATTGCATTCATTGTGTTGTTGACTTTTAGTGCAGTTTGTTGTCAGTGCTCTTTGAAGTTTCAGTAATTATCATTTTTTTTTGTCTGTCTACAATCTCTTGTTTATGCTCACTTCTCTCTTCAGCCTGCAATTTTGCTTCCCATGTTTCCCTTAGGATTGATCTTGTATATAACATTTCAGACTGTTTATATAATGGAAAGTATTTCTCTCTACTTCAATTATGGCAGGTAGTTTGCTGAGTACATTAGTATAGGTTATGAGTCATGGTATATTAGGACTTGGAATGCATTACTTCAGCCTATTTTGACTCTCAAAATTCCATGAGAAATCAGCTGTTATTTGAAGGGTTTGCCTTTGTATGTGACTTGTTCTTTCAGCTTTCAATACGCCTATGTTCTATGTTTGAAATATAATACGGTTTTCTTTTCTGATCTTGTCTAATGGGTTTCTTTGTGTTTCTTGTTACCTATATGTGTGTCTTTAATCTCTTTGGTTTTTGGGTTTTTTTTATGATCATTTTAAAGACCTGCCTATGCCTTTGACTTTGGGTTCTTCTCACACATCTATTCCTATAACTTGAAGGTCTTGTCATTTCATGATGCCCCATGTTTCCTGTCTGTTTCTTTCCTATTACATTTTTTTCATACCCTTTTCTTGTTGCATCTTGATCTGTTAATATCATCTATCTATCACAGGCTATGAGTGCATACCCTACCTGTGATCCACCTAGTGCCAATAACCAGGCCATTCCTACACTTCTGGGAAGAAATTGATGTGTGCTACTTGTGTTATAGCAGACAAAAGTTGAGTACCCTGAAGAAACACGTTGTGGAAAGGGATGGTGCACACATGAAAGAATTGAGGTCCTGTTAAATCCAAGTACAGAGACATCATATGGGGATCTAAGTTTTCAAATACATGTTACCATTGGTGACATTACACTACTAACCATAACAAGCCGTCCCTGACCTCAATGAGCCCATATCTGCCTCACATTCCAAGGTTTTGTAGTTCACTTTAAAAGTTCAACTGATTTAGTAGTTGCAACACTGTTCCAAATCTAAATCTTCTAGAACCCAAGGCCATCTCTTCACTGTGAATCCTTATGAAAACAAAACACCAAGTTATGCATTTCCCACCTACAAAGGCTAAGAGTAGTTGTGTGAATTCAGAAAGGGAGAAACAGGGGCTGTCTTAGTTTCATCTGTGTTGCTGAGATAAATACAGCCCAACAACATTAACTTTGGAAGGCAACTGCTTGTTTAGCTTACAATTGCAAGTAACAGCCTATCGTTGAGAGGACATCAAGTCAGGAAGTTTAAATGGCTAGGCATATCATATCCACAATCAAGAGCAGAATCATGTACCAGAAGTTCACTTGCTTTCTTTCAGCTTGATGTCTTTATTTGTAATAATTTAGCTACCTAACTAGGGAATGTCACTGCCCACAATGAACTTAATCAAGACCTATTCACACACTGACATGTCAACAAGATGACCATATGTAGACAATTCCTCACTGATACCCACTACTCAGATGATCCTATATAGTGCTAAGTTGACAATTGAAGCTACCATCACAGGGACACAGTAAAGGATAGTCAGACCAAAGCAAACCTGGAACTCAGAGGGGGCAAACATCAAATGCTTAAGCTTCTTCCATGTTTGGTTGGCATCTTGAGCTCAAGATGGCATCATCAGGACTCAGTGGACTTGGCAAGTCTTACCTTCCTAGGGCTGTTTATTGCAGGACGATATCTCTATCAACCAAGTTCTGCTCATCACCTGTATCTCTCTTTGGTGGATACCCACATTTCTGGCATCTCCAATATCCTGAGGTCCATTGCAGCTTATGGTTACTCCTTGATGCTTCCTGCACAGCCCATTCAAGGGTTTCATGTTGCCTGGCCTCAGCAGCTCTGCAATCTCATCACAAGCCTCATTTATACTCTTACTGATACATCTTGTATCTCTCCAAAGTCATCATCATGTGTATTTTACCAGAGTTCTTCTGCCAGTTTGAGGTTTAGCCAAGGGCTCCTTCTATCACAGCCACAGAAGTCTCTGAACACTTCCCTGTAATAAATTAGGGAAACATTTTTTTAGAATAGAAGTTGTTCCAGTGATTTGCATTCTGCCCAGAATCTCAAAAAGACTGGATGTTTAAGCTGCACAAACTTGGGTTCTTAGTTTCTAGACATTGTTCCTACTATTCAGGTGTAATGGAAAGGATTTTCCTTATTTGTCAGTCTCTATAATGTCATACCAGTGACTTTGTCTCTTGTCTTTACAACATTAACTCCATTTATACCCCTTCTTCACCACACCACAAGTTTTCAAACCTTTCTGCTTCCCTTGCTGTAATCTAAAAACAGTTGAGTGACCAGCCCCAAATTCAATGTTATGTTATCTGGGATTGCTTTAGCAGAAAACGTAGTGTAATATTTTTTATTTGTCCACATTTAAACTTTCAGGGCATGTATAGAACGTATCCAGATACTTCCTAGACTACCACATATAGTCTCTAAACCATGTGGGAGATGTCGTTTGTATGCTGAGAATATTTGTTTTGTTTATTGGATGATGAATAAACTAATTTGGCCAATGGATAGGCAAGATGTAGCCCAGAAGGAAGTATAGCCAGGGTTCCCAGACTAAGAAAATTCTTGGAAGAGGAGCAGGAACCACCATGAAGAGGCCATGTAATTGCCGAGAAAGCAAGAGGTCCTGAAATCATGGGGTAAGCCATTAGTTCATGAAGATATACAACTAATATAAATCGGCTAATAATTAAAAGAGAGTTTGCAATAAGAAATGTAAGTAATCTGTCAAGAAGTTTAGAATTAATATAAGCCTCCATGTGTTTTATTTGGAACTAAACAACTGCAGGAACTGTGGGACAGAAACCCATGCACAACAAAATTCTTGCTGTCCATTTGAGTCTCACAAGGCTGGACCTCATTGCTGTAAAATGAGAGAACATGAGACAGGTTTAATTTTAAGACTTTGGAGAAATAAGTTTTATGGCGGAGAGAATGTCAAATGGTGGGTGAGGAACTGTGCTTCCTATGATCCCTAAACTAAAATCTATTCCTACTATGCCCCCTCTTTCACAGGCTGATTCTCCAGAGAGTTACCCTCTTTCTATACTGAAGTAAAACAGCCTTATCCCAAAGTCCCTATCTTCCTGGGGTTCATGATTCTCCTCTCTCCCCTGTGTGGACACATGGATTCAGTCATGTAGCAGGCTGTGTGTTACTCATCAGTTCGACAGTGAACTGAGAGCAACTCGACAAGCAGACTGCAACTTCTAGAGACAGGAACCTACTGCCTCCACTTCTTTGTGATCCTTTATGGACTGAAAACACACCTCATGTGGAAAACAGAACATAAGGATCCATTTCCTATATTAGTAAAGAGAACTTGGGTACCACAATGGTCAGGACTGGGGCTGAACTGGGAGACTAATTAGAGCAGGCTTACAGCATCAGGTTGGAAAGTGAGAGCTGACATGACCAGAACCAAAGGGGAAATGCAGGCTTCCCTTCAAAATCCTGGAGAGGGGTTCCATCAGAAGCTTAAAGCAGGTGAATAACACCAGCTTTAAGAGACAGTGGGACCATATAGAAAGGCAAAGGTGAAGGAGGGAATAAAGGAGAAAGAGAGACTTCAGAGACATTACCTGAACCAAGGGACAATGTGACTTCCAAAGCTTTTCACACAGGGAATGGGACATTCCAATTATGAATACAGTGTCAAGGACCAGATGCTGGCAATGATCTCAAATTCATTTGGCAGCTCTGTGGGAGAGGGTCTGGGCTTGCTTCCATCCCTTATGGGATCTATGTGATTTCACAGCAGGGACCTGTCTGCTGCAGGGGCTTGGTTTCTGGGAGCAAGGCAAGTATAGCACTTGAGATCTAGTGGAGCTTGGCAGCAAGCAGCTGTAAGTCAGGAGTCAGGAGATTGGCACTTCATCTCCTTACAGACAGGAAACACAGAACAGAAGCGGCAAGAAAAGGGACTGAGTGAGAGACCCTACACTCACCACAGAGTCCATTTTCTTCAGATAAGCCCTAACTCATAAACGTTGCGTAGTCTCTGCAAACACAGCATTGTGGGGATCTTTCTCACACAAACCATAACTGTTATTTAGCCAGTTTAGTAATGAAACAGTTTATGCACATTTTAAAAAATCTTCCACTGAGCACCCCACCCTCACCCATTACCCCTGCAGCAGGTGAGAGACCTGGCTCTGGGAGTGGCAGGGGCAACTCTGGTCCTCACAGGCTGCATCACACAAGAGTGTGGGCTCTGCACCTTGTCTTGGCAGCACACTGGAGCAGACTCCATTGTTCAGGGACTCAGATGAGTAGGCCCTAAGGGCATGACAACAGGGGACCTGATCACACCCCACCCTCATCTGCTGTACTGTGGCATGGGTGAGGGAAAGATGACCTCTCCCCTGCACTCCTTGCTCTATGAAGCTGAGAAAGCTGGCTCTGGGATCACTAGAGTGAGAGAAGGAGCCCTACCCCTCACCAGCTACAGCACAAGAGGACTGAGTCTCCACACCCTTCCTGGGAAGTACACTAGAGCTGATCCTGTTGTCCTGGATATGGCGGAGCTAGCCCTGGGGGTGTGAGAGCAGGTGAGCTGATCCCTTCTCTTCTGCCAAAGGTCCCCTACAAGAATTGGGAGAGAGTGCCCTGTATCTTGCCTGGGCAAAAGAGTTGATCTGGCCCTGGTGGTGGGCATGTGGGTGAGCCAGATAAGAGGACCTGAGAGCAGGAGAACTTGCCTCACTGCTTAATTCAGGTTGTATTTGGTGAGCTAGCCAAGGCAGTGCTGGAGAACTTGCCCTAAACTGATGATGAGAGAAAGCTAGCACCTATCATCCAACTTTGAAGTGTTGGAGCATGTGAAACAGCAGGATCTCCATGAGACAGGACAATAACAGGATATTAAAGAACAACCACAGTGAGATCCCATTAATAATGTTGTAGCAGAAGCCAGAGGCCTTGAGCCAGACCAATGGCTCTAATGACTGGTGGCAACGCACAGTTCCAAGTGAAGATGAATGAACGGAAGATAAACTGAGGGATTCAACAGCCCCCAGAATAGCTTTCATGATGAGATTCTTCTCCCCTGTTTCCTTTTTTTTTTTTTTTTGGTATGTTTGGTCTTTGCTTTTTCTTTTATATTTTGTTTTGTTATGTAGAGTGGTTTCAAGGGAAGGAGTATGCAAAGGGACAGGCAGAATAGTATGGTAAGCATGCATGATGTGAAATCCACAAAGAAACAACAAACCTTAAAAGGATTAAATTTTTCTTTTGCATGAGAAATGTGAAATACACACACACACGTGTGTGTGTGTGTACTTGTATGTGTATATATAGGAGAGATCTGACTGTGTGAGTTTCCTGTTTCTGTGTGTGTACACAGTGTCTGTGTACCAAGCTCTGATATCTGCCTGCTTCAGATTCCTGAGTGCTGGGGTACACTTTCTTGGCAATTAGCCTAGCTTTTGCATGGTTCTGAGGGTCCTGTACTCAGGTTCTCATGCTTGACCTCCCAATCCATCCAACTACCCTATGATAAATTTACTTAATTGCTAGTTCTCAATTTGATGAAAAAGGAGATATTTTAAGAGAAAACTCTTAAATGTGACTCAGGACATTGAGTGAAACCCATCCTCTTTATTGTGGCAGATCTTCAAATCAGGGTCACTTATTCAAGGCTCCACAGCAATGCAGAATATCCCTCTGACTGCTGTCAACATGGGAATAAAAAGAGGACAGTGTCCAGCAATGGAAACTCTTCAGGTGTCCATGTAGACTCTGCACTTGACCTCAACTCCCATGCTCCAGCAGACATTGCAGAGACAGGAGCAGGTAGAAGGCCATCTCTCTCTACTTCCACAGCACCATGAGCTCTGAAAAGAATTCTAGGACAAGTACAAGGACATATCCAGAGTTGACACTGTCAATCAGCATTTCTGTCCTCAAGGCAAGATAAAAGCCTGTGACATGGACAGAGTAGGAAGCAACAGCAATGGCA
Organism: Cricetiscus sungorus; assembly: GCA_030556225.1. NCBI lineage: Eukaryota > Metazoa > Chordata > Mammalia > Rodentia > Cricetidae > Cricetiscus > Cricetiscus sungorus. The sequence goes on from JANBXA010000031.1 coordinate 26,546,611, forward strand.
CTCAGGGCCAAGGCAGATATGTGGCTGGCAAGACCCTGGCAGCACCTGCACATGAAGAGGGCACTGGGCACCACAGCATCACTGGCCCCCAACACACTACATCCCTTTGAAGCCATACCACACTACTCCAGAAACAGGTGGCTGAAGATGCTCCAGATCCTGAGGGAGCAGGGCCAAGAGAACCTGCACCTGGAGATACATCAGGCCTTCCAGGAGCTGGGGCCCATTTTCAGGTAAGGGGCTTTTGGACCCATAGCTGAGCACAGTCAGAGCTTGCTGGCCCTCTGCTTGCTGAGGCTTTTCAGGGATGATGTGTTGCTGCACTCCCCAGTAGGCACCAGGCACTCCCTCCTTAGGAAGACAGGGAGCACAGGAGGTTATGGGCCTGAATCATGGAGACCATGGTTCTCCACATACACAGAGAAAGGCACTGAGAGCATAGAGTGCCAGGAGGGCTGAAGTGGAGAGGAGTCAGGCAGACAGTAGGGGGCAGCCCTCCTGGAGTGACAGCAAGGGTTAGGAGAGGATGAGGTGAGAGATCACCCAGTCAGGGGTGTTTTCCGGGCACTCAGGTGGAGGGCATTCCACCCACAGGAGGGTCTGTTCTTCACCCATAGGTACAGCATAGGAAGAACACAGATTGTGTCTGTGATGTTGCCAGAGGATGCTGAGAAGATATCCCAGGTAGACAGTACACAGCCCTGCCGCATGCCCTTGGAACCTTGGATAGCCCACAGAGAACACCGTGGCCTGAGACGTGGAGTGTTTTTGCTGTGAGTGGGCACTTGGAAGGAGCATGGAGATGAGACTATAGTACTGAAAACAGGATGCTGAACTGGCTGGGGTTAATGTGAAAACCAGTCAATAATAAGCATTGATTTGTACCATAAGATGATGTTTGTTGGTCTGGTGAGGAAGGAGATAGCCAAATAGATGTAAGAGAAAGTATGCTTCTTCATCCAATCCTTTCTCTGATCTGGTCTTTCCTGGTTATAACTCTTTCCAGTAGCTAATAGCAACACTCCAAGAAGGTTAAGGTGGGGGGATCCACTGTTTCAGGGCCGTAGCCATCATCTACCTGTTCCAGCCCAATGTTTCATAATGCAGTCTCTCTTCACTAGAAGCACCTTCACCCAAGAAGATGTGCCCTAGGCCATTCAAGGATGAAGGGATGGAGAGAAGGAAGTTGGTGGCACTTGTGGGCTCACCACCAAACATTAAGTGGTGAAAGCTTGGAGAATGGGATCCTGCAGCTGGATACACATCTGGAGAGGCAATTGGGGGCTCTTGGTTGCTTGGGCTACATTAGTAGTACGGAGCTTATTACTAATGTCAAGAAATAGGATGTCAGGTTGTGAACAAGGCAGTATTTTCTTAGTAATGATTTAGAGAAACAAGTTCCTGGAACTTTGAGGGAAACCATCTGGAAGTTAGGAAATACTAAACAGGTATGGGGGCAGAGCCATGTGTACATGAATGTGCACAGGTCTTGCATGTGTATATTTGTGGTATGTAACTTGTTACTATTTATTTGAAAGAGTGACCATGTGATGAATTCCTTCTCTGAAGGAATGTGTATTTCCCTCCATGTTGTTCTTTTAGATTTATGCATATACAGACTTAATTGTCACACACATTTTTCAGAATTTCATGAGAGCCCTGTGCTGTGGTTTGTGCCTATTGTGAATGGTCCTCTGCTGTGGCTCTTACCCTAGGGAGGATGAGATTCCTTAGCAGAGACAGGCAGATGCTGGTGACTCTGAGACCACACATTGTATAGGACTGACATGGTTGGTTATCTCAGCTAGTGCTTCTCTTCGTGGGCAGGCGGTGTAGGCCAGCCAGGTGGACAGAGCTTGACAGCGCAGACTCATTTCTCTATGGCTGTGGATGTGCCAAGTCTATGTTAGACTTAGTGAACTCTGTCCAACACATGGAAGCTGTGTTTGTAGAAAGAAGTGAGAACAGGACTAGCAGAGCCTGCTTCTGAGCATGGCACATCTTTGCCCCATTTTCTTTGAGTCAGAAACATGGGCACAGGCCTGAGCCGGGCCTATCCTGAGAGGTGTCTGTAGCTATGTTCTGTGTTCTGCAGAAATGGGCCTGAATGGCGTGTCAACCGACTGAGGCTCAACCCACATGTGCTATCACCAAAGGCCGTTCAGAAGTTTGTCCCCATGGTGGACATGGTAGCAAGGGACTTCTTGGAGGCCCTGAAGAAGAAGGTGCTGGTGAATGCCCATGGCAGCTTCTCAATGGACTTTCATTCCAGTGTGTTCAACTATACCATAGAAGGTGTGTGGCCTGGGAAGGTTCCAGATTGAGGGGTACAGGAAAGGCATAGGCAAAGAAGAAGAAGGGGACAGCATTGAGCCCAGGAAATGCTTAGGTTCAGTGATTGTATTCTCTCTGCAGCCAGTCACTTTGTTCTTTTTGGGGAGCGCCTGGGCCTCCTTGACCATGACCTGAACTCTGGTAGCCTGAAGTTCGTCCATGCCTTGCATTCCATAATGAAGACCACCCCACAGCTCATGTATTTGCCCCGTGGCCTGACTCGCTGGACAAGTACCCGGGTTTGGAAAGAGAACTTTGAGTCTTGGGATTTCATCTCTGAACACGGTGAGGGCAACAACTGTCACATGAATCTCATCCACCTTTATTTCCTTCCTTTCCTGCTAAACCCTTCCCCTGTGATTTCACAGTGAGTTCAGAGTTGTAAGAGTCAACAATGGTGGCTAACAGGCAGGAAAACTGAGGTGCTAGGGACTTGGTAAGATGGGATGATGTAGGAGAGGCCTGACTCAGCAAAATGACTTCATGTTTTCTCCTCTTCTACAGTCACAAAATGTATCAAGAATGTGTATCAAGAGGTGAAGAATGTTCACCCACATACCTGGAGTGTCATATCAGAGCTGGTAGCAGAGGGTTCTCTGCCAATGGATGCCATCCAAACCAATTCTCTGGAACTTACTGCTGGAAGTGTGGACACGGTCAGGCCCATAGTAGCATAATTGCTACCCTGACATCCCCTCGGTTACCCTCCAAAGCATAGTTCCCTCCTCACCTGGGTCATTATAACCATTCTCTGATAATCCAGTTAAATGTCTAAAAAAAGGAAAGGGGATGATAGCTGGAGAGTTTGTAGGAAAGTCCTACACACCCAAGCCCAGGTGCAAGCCCTATCAGATAACCCCACAAGTATCTGGCTACCCCTCACTTTCTCCAAGGCATAGACATGCTGTGGGCCTAGGAGGATAGTGAGTGGCACAGAGTCCTCTCTTGGACCATGGAGCAGGCACTCTTGTCAGTGGTATCTTGAGGCAGATGAAAGGAAAACAAGGCTTAGGAAGCAACAAACACCCAAGTTGCCTACGGATGCAGAAGGGAGAAGATCACAATGCAGTCACGTTGGAAATGTTCATTCTGGTACAAATTTCCAGGCTTTCAAGGGACCCTTTTAGAAGAGACTGCTTTTGGAAGGATTAGGATCAGATCCTACAAGTTCTAGTTATGAAGGTGCAAGAAAAGTTTCCCCAATGCTTACACAGTGCAGTGGTTTCTTGCAGGGAATGAGAACCAACACAGGGCTTGTGGGAGTGAGAAGCCAGAGCTTCAGCAATGGAGCAGACAGAGACCAGAGAGCCCATTAAAGGGAGTCTGAAAAGACAGAGTTGTATGCACACTCACCAAGTCTTGAGGAAACAGCCAGTTACCCAAACAAAGGACACAGCCCCAGTTCAGGCCAATTGGGATCTGATCTCCATTAGTAAGGGCAAGTAAGCCAGCATAAAATTAGTTTGATATATGGCCAATGTGCAGCATGCAAGCTGACCAATGACTTCAAGGAGACCCCTAAGAAATGCACTTTGTGATTCACAGCATGGAAAGGGGCTTTTTGGATGTAGAGGTTCAGGGTTTACACTGACACTCAAGAGGAGTCAGTGTGAAGAGCTGTATCCCATTAGAAGTTTAGAAAATAAGCACAATGGCCAGGGGCACATGGACAGCTGATGAAAATCATGTATTTGGGAAGGTAGATGAGGGATGCATAGTTTCCTTTAGTGACACAGAGTCCATCTCAATGGGCATCAGATCAGGTTGTGAGCATCCTACTCTGAAGGTATTGAGGTGTTGGTCTGGAGTGGGGTGTCAGTGATTTTCCCTCAGGATGTAGGGCAAGAAGGTAAGGGGAAACTTTGAGAAGGAGGTCTGGGTTTGAGGGTTACACTTTGTTTTGGTCATGCATTACCACTAGGGAAGGCAATCTTATGGTAGATATGCCATTAGGAGAGTCAGGCTTGGTGTCTACCATTACTCTCTGTTCCTGCAGACAGCAGTGCCCTTGGTAATGACCCTGTTTGAGCTGGCTCGGAACCCAGATATTCAGCAGGCAGTTCGGCAGGAAAGCCTGGCAGCTGAGGCCAGCATTGCTGCAAATCCTCAGAGGGCTATGTCAGACCTGCCGCTGTTGCAGGCTGCCCTTAAAGAGACCTTGAGGTGGGTGATGGCTGTCCTTTTTCTGTTGTTCTGTTCCTTTCTTTTCTGGGTCTGAGGACAGCCATGTCTGCTCTTCCCCTTATGGCTGGATGCTTTTGTTCTTCTAGAGGTGGATTGAGGTCAGCATAGCCAGGATTCATGCTCCTAGGAGACCTGAGGGGAAAAGGTGGATATGTGTACTAGGGAAGCCCTTCAGAGCTGGAGTCACTTCTGTTCCTTCCCCAGGCTCTATCCTGTTGCTGTCTTTTTGGAGAGAATTCTGAGCTCAGACTTAGTGCTTCAGAACTACCATGTCCCTGCTGGGGTGAGTGATCCTTATAAGCCCACCATTTGCCCTTTTCTGCTTCACCTCAAAGAGACTGCTGACCTTGCCCTTGGCATCTGCCCCCAGACAGTCCTCCACATGAGTGTCTACTCCATGGGCCGAAACCCTGCAGTATTCCCGAGGCCAGAGTGCTACATGCCCCAGCGCTGGCTGGTGAGGAAAAGCAGTTTCCAGCACCTGACCTTCGGCTTTGGGGTCCGCCAGTGCCTGGGAAAGCGCTTGGCACAGGTGGAGATGCTACTCCTTCTGCACCACGTGAGCAGCTGGGGAGGGGACAGTGGCTGAATGGGTAGAGATGGGCAACTAAGACAGACCTGTAGAATTTATCCCAGCCTAGGGTGCCTGGCTCACAAGAGCAGGAACCCTATGAGGGAAGGGACTTAAGAACGAGGTGCAGTAGGATGGGACCTGCAAAGAACTGAGGACAAACTGAGTCTAGATAGGTCCTTAAAGGGGCTTGGTGGGTGGGTATGGTCTCTAGAGCAGGGCTAGGCTCTCAAGCCCTACAGGAGGTCCTCAGGCAGCATGGTGGCAGCACTTAGCAGCTTAGTGCATATAGGCCATTGCTCAGCCCTGCTGAGGAGGCCAGATGGAGAGCCTCCCTTGTGTTCCAGGTGCTGAAATCCTTCAAGGTGGAGACACAGGAGCAAGAGGATGTGCAGATGGCCTACCGCTTTGTTTTGATGCCCAGCTCCAGCCCCCTCCTCACTTTAAGGCCTGTCAAGTAGTTGCAAAACTTTTTTTTGTGCCCCAGGAGGCCAGCAACTCCCTACTATCCTGATGGGGTTCCAGGCCTGTAGCCATGGCTACCTTTTTTGTAGGCTGTAATTCAAGGACTTGAAACAGCTTTGGAGGATTACTGTTGCTTCTCAGCAACCCCCTTCCCCCAAGCACAGTCCCTACCTCCAACAGTGTTCATTTCAGTGAGCCTACATGCTGACTTTGCCTTCTTCTCTGGTCCCAAATATCCTTGTTACTCTCTTCTTGAACCATCTCCTCAAGTTTAAAGTTTCTTTGTATTGTTTGAGTGTAGTGCAAAAGAAACCCAACTTGAGCTTGGATATCTCGTGTCACTAGTGAATGCCCACGAGTATACTGGTGAGACATTCTCATGTTGAGGAGAGATGGAACTCACCGTGTATGTGGTGCACAACCAAGACATCATGGGGTATGGCTGAGTCAGAAGCACAGTTGATGCTCAGTGATCACTTTCCATTCCAGATCATGTGCAGATCTTGAGGATGCTGAGAGGGCTAATGGCCTCAAATATTGCCAAAACAAAAACAAACCCAAACCAAACAAAAAACTTGGAGAAATATTCTGATAACACAAGGGTCAGAAAATGGTTGGCAATTTCATAATGGTTCTGTACACATCTCTGCTCAATGGATGAGTACATATTACAAATCAGACTCACCTGGAGTATTTGGAGCAGCAGCGTATAATACCTTTTAGCCACCATGTTCCTAGTCTACATACAGCACTGGCCAAAGCAAGAGACCTCATAAGCTGAACTCATCATGCCCTCTTTGCCTCTTTCCTTCTTTGCTGTCCTTACAAAATATGAACTTAACAGACCACTAGCTCCACCAACCTACAAGTCCAAAATATCATCAGATATCATCATGGCGTAAGCATTATAGATATGCTTACCCCATCTTCCCATAGCTGCCTCTCCACTGAGCCCACCAACATATTTTTAATCTGCCTTGTTTATAACTCTCGTTGTTTGGTAAAATTACAAAACCCTCATGAAAATGTTTCCTTATGGTAACAAGGACTGTGTGGCAATCTAAAGTTGTGTTCCCTACCATGGTCACTCAGAATGGCTCCAGAATAAATCATTTCTCATTCACTTTTAGGTTAGAGCTGCAGGGTGTGTGTGTGTGTGTGTGTGTGTGTGTGTGTGTGTGTGTGTACAATTCTAATTCTTTGGAAACAATGTCATGATTCTGAGTCATTGTCATTCGTATTTAGAGACCTGTGAGAAGGCCCATTATTATGTGTGGTCACAGCTTTGCCTTTTCCTGTCAATCGTCCTTCCTTCTCTTTTGTATATAAACAAAAGGCTGGGAACATAAAATTATGATGCTAGAGTCCATCTGTGACTGAGGTCACAAGTGCACATCCAGAGGAACACACCCCTTTCTCAGCTATGGCAGTCAGACTTCAGACACACTGGTTTTCATCCCTATCTAAGTGACTTCCAGGTGTCAGGATTTATCACCCACGGAAGTGTGTTCACATGACAGTAGATATCAGCAGATACAACTAGAAGTGATATTATGCCACTTCAACAAAATTATAAGCTTACATACATATATAAAAAACAACGTTACATACCCCTATAAAATTAATTGTGTGTGTGTGTGTGTGTGTGTGTGTGTGTGTGTGTGTGACCCAAGATAGCTTCCTAGAAGTTCAGTCTTAGGTAAAGTCCAGAAATAAGAATATATAGAGACAGGAAGTGCATTAGCACCAGCTTGTTAGTGCCTAAGGACAACTTAAATGGGTCTAGGCAGGGGATGTGAATGATCCTGGTTTATTTTGAGAAAAAAGCATTTGAAAATGGACTATGGTGATGATGGGTACATCCATATACACAACATACAAAACACCTGTGTTTCCTGTACATGGAAGTTTTGGTCCCACCTGTTCCCACAGCTGTTCAGTCTAAAACACACAGAGGCTTATGTTATTCATTTTTTTGTTTGTTTTTCTATGTGCTTTTCATAGCTTTTTTAAAATTAATAATATAATTTAAAAATTTTACATGTCGATCCCAGTTTCCTTTCCATCTCTCCCACCCTCCCTCCCTCTTGCCCTCTTTCCCCTGTGACATGCACCCTGGCCACCCTCCCCTCCCATCCCCCACCCCCATTCCACATGTAGGGCTATGCTATCCAGGTGGGGTCATCTGTCAAGTCATTTGAAATAGGGACTAGGACTTCTCTCCTGTCTCTGGGTTAAAGGAGTATCTCTCCACAGGAGATGTGTCCGCAAGGTCCTTTTGTGCATCAGGAATAAATCCTGGATCTAATGTCTGAGGTCCCTTAGACTGCTCAGTCCTTCTAGCTGAGACCCATATTCAGGGAGTCTGAGTCAGTCCCATGCTGGGTTCCCAGCTATCAGTCTGGGGGGGACATTAGCTCCTCCTTGTTCAGGTCAGCTGTCTTTGTGTGTTTCTGGATTCTAGTTCAACTCAGTGTTTAGTTATGGGTGTTTGCTTCTGTTTCCAACAGGTGCTAGATGAGGGCTCCATGATGGTGGATAATTTAGTTGATAATCTCACTATCAGGGAAGGACATTTATGGTAGCCTTTCCATAGTTGCTTGAATTGTTAGTTGGAGTCAGTCTTGTAGGTCTCTAGACCTTTCTTTAGGTTCAGTTTTCTCTTCAAACCAATAATGCCTCTCTCTTTTATGTTCTCTCTCTCTCTCTCTCTCTCTCTCTCTCTCTCTCTCTCTCTCTCTCTCTTTTCTGTCTTCTATTCCTACCCTGATTCAATCTTCCTAGTTCTCTCTCCAGTCGCTGCCCCCCACTTCCCATGTGCTCTGGGGGACTTGTCCCTTCCCCCTTTTGTGAGGGACCATATATGAACCTCTTAGAATAACCTTGTATCCTATTTCTTCTGATAGTGTGAATTAAAGGCTGGTGATCCATAGCTCTAGGTCTAAAATCCATATATGACCAAGTAAAAACCCCGTTCCTCTTTTTGTGACTGGGTTGCCTCATTCAGGATGGATTCTTCAAGTTCCATTCACTTGCCTGCAAATTTCAAGGGTTAGGGTTAGGGTTAGGGTTAGGGTTAGGGTTAGGGTTAGGGTTATTTTTTTTCTGCAGAGTAGTATTCCATTGTGTAGAAGTGCCACATCTTCTTTATCCATTCTTCAGATCAGGGGCATCTAGGTTGCTTCCAGGTTCTTGCTATTATAAATAATGCTGCCATGAGCATAGTTGAGCACATGTCTTTGTTGCATGGATGTGGGTCATTTGGGTATATACCTAAGAGTGGAATTGCTGGGTCCTGTGGTAAGCTAATTCCCATTTTCCTGAGGAACTGCCATACTGATCTCCAAAATGGCTGTACAAGTTTGCACTCCCACCAGCAGTGGAGGAGTATTCCCCTTTCTCCACATTCTCTCCAGCATAAGTTGTCATTGGTGTTTCTAAGTTTAGCCATTCTAACAGGAGTAAGATGGTATCTCAGAGTTATTTTTATTTGCATTTCCCTGATAGCTAAGGATGTTGAGATCTTTCTTAGGTGTCTTTCAGCCTCTTTGATTTCCTCTATTGGGAATGTTTTCTTCAATTCTGTACCCCATTTTTTAAATAGGGTTACTTGGTATTTTGTTGACTAATTTCTTGAGTTCTTTGTATATTTTGGACATCAGCCCTTTGTCAGATGTAGGGTTGGAAAAATCTTTTCCCAGTCTGTGGACTGCCGTTTGGTCTTGTCCACTGTGTCCTTTGCCTTACAGAAGCTTCTAAGTTTGAGGAGGTCCCATTCATTAATTGTTGATCTCAGTGTCTGTGCTACTGGAATTATATTCAGGAAGCAGTCTCCTATACCAATTTGTCCAAGGGTACCTCCTACTTTCTCTTCTAATAGTTTCAGTGTGTCTGGATTTATGTTGAGGTATTTGATCCATTTGAACTTGAGTTTTGTGCATGGTGATAGGCATGGGTCTATTTGCAGTCTTCTACACATGATCATCCAATTGTGCCAGCACCATTTGTTGAAGATGCTTTCCTCCCCCCCCATTGTATTCTTTCTTTTAGCTCTTTTGTTGAAAATATGTGTTCAAAGATGTGTGAGTTAATATTAGGATTTTCAATTCAATTTCATTGGACTACCTGTTTATTTTTTTTTTTTGCCAGTAGCAGGCTGTTTTCAGAAATATAGCTCTGTAGTAGAGCTTAAAGTCAGGGTTGGTGATGCCTCCTGAAGTTCCTTTATTTTACAGTGTTGTTTTGGCTATTCTGGGTCTTTTGTTTTTCCACATAAAGTTGGTTATCCTTTCAAGGTCAGTGAGGAATTGTGCTGGGATTTTAATGGGATTGCATGGAATCTGTAGATTGCTTTTGGCAAGATTGCAATTTTTACTATCCATGAGCATGGGGAATCTTTTCATTTTCTGGTATGTTCTTTAATTTCTTTCTTTAAAGACACAAAGTTCTTATTGTATAAATCTTTCACATGTTTGGTAAGTGCTACCCCAAGATACTTTATGTTGTTTGTGGCTATTGTAAAGGATGATGTTTTTCTGATTTCTTTCTCAGCCCCTTTGTTGTCTGAATAAATTAGGGCTACTGATTTTTTTGAGTTTATCTTGTATCCTGTTAGTTTGCTGAAGGTGTTTATCAGCTGTAGGAGTTCCTTGGTAGAGTTTATTGGGTCGCTTATGTAGACTATCATATCTTCTGCAAAGAGATACAGTTTGACTTCTTCCTTTCCAATTTGGATCTTCTTGATCTCCTTTTGTTGTCTTATAGCTTTAGCTAGAACTTCAAGTACAATATTGAAGAGATATGGGGAGAGATGACAGCATTGTCTTGTTTCTCTTTAGAGGGATCACCTTTATCCATTCTCATCATGTTGGCTGCTGGTTTACTGTATATAGCTTTTATTATGTTAGATATGATCCTGTTAGCCCTAGTCTCGCCAAGACCTTTATCATGAAAGGGTGTTGAATTTTGTCGAAGGCATTTTCAGCATCTAGGGAAATGATCATATGGGTTTTCTTTTTCAGTTTGTTTATACAGTGTATCATGTTGATAGATTTTTATATGTTAACCCACTCCTGCAACCCAGGGATGAAGCCTACTTGGTCATGGTGGATGATTTCTCTGATGTATTCTTGGATTCGGTTTGCCAGTATTTTATTGAGTATTTTTGCATTGATGTTCATCAGGGATATTTGGCTGTAGTTTTCTTTTTTAGTTGTATCTTTGTGAGGCTTGGGTACCAAGGTGATTGTGGCCTCATAGAAAGAGTTTGGTAATGAGCCTTCTGTTTCTACTGAGTGGAACAATTTAAGGCGTATTGGTATTAGCTCTTCCTTCTGCACTGAAGCCATCTGGCCCTGGGCTTTTTTTTTTTTTTGTTTGGAAGGCTGCTTCTATTTCACTGGGGGTTATAAGTTTATTTAAGTTGTTTGTTCTTGATTTAATTTTGGTAAGTGATAGTTATCTAAAAATTTGTCTATTTCCTTTGTGTTTTCAAATTTTGTGTAGTACAGGTTTTCAAAGTATGACCTGAAAATTGTCTGGATTTCTTGTGTGTTCATTGTTATGTCCCCCTTTTCATTTCTGATTTTTTAAATTTGCATGTTCTCTCTCTGCTTTTTAATTCATTTTGATGAATGTTTGTCTATCTTGTTGATTTTCTCTAAAACCCAACTCTTTGTTGCATTAATTTTTTGTATTGTTTCCTGGTTTCTATTTTATTGATTTCAGCCCTCAAATTATTTCCTAGCATCTACTCCTCCAGGGTGAATTAGCTTCTTTTTCTTTTAAGGTTTTCAGTTGTGCTGTTAATACTCTAATGTGACTATCCTTTGTTTTCTGCATATGGACAGTTAGTGCAATGAACTTTCCTCATGACACTGCTTTCAAGGTGTCCCATAATTTCTGGTATGTCGTGTCCTTATTTTAGTTTAATTTAAGGAAGTCCTTAATTTCTTTCTTTATTTCTTCTTTGACCCAGGTGTGGTGCAATTGCACATTGTTCAGTTTCCATGAGTTTGTAGGGTTTCTGCTATTTGTGTTGTTGTTGAATTCCAATTTTAAAGCATGGTGGTCTGATAAGATACAGGGAACTATTCCAATTTTTTTTAATCTGTTGAGGTTTGTTATACCACCTAGTATATGGTCGATTTTAGAGAAGATTCCATGAGGAGCAGGGAAGAAGTTATATTCTTTTGTGTTTGGATGGAATGTTCTATAGATTTCTGTTAATCCCAATTGAGACATCAGTTTATTATTTCTTTTGTTTCTTTGTTGAGTTTCGGATTAGTGTTCCTGTCTAGTGGTGAGAGTGGTGTGTTGAAGTCTCCCACTATAAGTGTGTGAGGTTTTATGTGAAGTTTGAGTTTTAGTAGTGTTTCTTTTATGAATGTGTATGCCTTTGTATTTGGGGCATAGATGTTCAGAACTGAGACTTTGTGTTGATGGCTTTCTCCTGCGATGAATATGAAATTACTGTCTTTATCTCTTTGATTAATTTTCATTTAAAGTCTAACTTGTTAGATATTAGGATAGCCACACCTGCTTGCTTCTTGGGTCCATTTGATTGGAAGATCTTTTCCAAGCCCTTTACCCTGAGGTAATGTCTATCTTTGAAGCTTAGATGTGTTTCTTGTATGCAGCAGAAGGATGGATTCTGTCTTCCTATCCATTCTGTTAGCCTGTGTCTTTTTATAGGCAAGTTAAGATCATTAATGTTGTGGGAGAGTAACGATCATTGATTGATAATGCTTGTTTTATTTTAGACTTGTTGTTGGCAGTGGTATTTCGAATATATTTGTCCTGCTTTACCTTTGGTTCTGATGAAGTGGGATTATCTATTTCCTACGTCTTTGTGAGCATAGTTCCTTGGGTTGGAGTTTTTCTTCTAGATCTTTCTGTAGGGTTGGATTTGTTGATATGTATTGTGAAAATTTGGCTTTGTCATTAAATATCTTGTTTTCTCTGTCTATAGTGATTGAGAGTTTTGCTGGGTATAGTAGCCTGGGCTGGCATCTGTGAACTCTCAGTACTTGTAGAACATCTATCCTGGACCTTATGGCCTTGAGGGTTTCCATGGAGAAATCAGGGGTAATTTTATATGTTACCTGCTCGTTTTCCTTTGTTGCTCTTAATATTCTTTCTTTATTCTGTTTATTAGGTGTTTTGATTATGTTGAGGTGTCTTTTTTCTTTGGTCCAATCTATTTGGTGTTCAGTATGCTTCTTGTACTTTCATGGGCATGTCCTTTTTCAGGTTGGGAAAGTTTTCCCACCTTTGAGCTGGGCTTCCTCATCTTATTCTATGCATCTTATTTTTAGGTTTGGCCTTTTCACAGTGTCTCACATTTCCTGAATGTTTGTGTTAAGGATTTGTTGTATTTACGATATTTTTTGTCAATGAATTGATTTCCTCTAGTTTATCTTCCCCTCCTGAGATTCTCCCTTTCATCTCTTAAATTCTGTTGGTTATGCTAGCATCTGTAGTTCCCAATCATTTGCCCAGTTTTACTATTACCAGCATTCCTTTAGTTTGTGTTTTCTTTATTGTCTCTATTTCCGTTTTCAAGTCTTGAACCATTTCCAAGAATACATCAGAGAAATCATCCACCATGACCAAGTAGGCTTCATTCCTGGTTTGCAGGGATGGTTTAACATACGAAAATCTATCAACATGATCCACCATATAAACAAACTGAAAAAGAAAAATCATATGATCATCTCCCTAGATGCTGAAAAAGCCTTTGACAAAATTCAACACCCTTTTATGATAAAGGTCTTGGAGAGATCAGGGATAACAGGAAGACATCTAGCATAATAAAACAATATACAGTAAACCAACAGCCAACATCAAACTGAATGGAGAAAAGCTTAAGGCAATTCCTCTAAAATCAGGAACAAGACAAGGCTGTCCTCTCTCTCCGTATCTCTTCAATATTGTACTTGAAGTTCTAGCTAAAGCTATAAGACAACAAAAAGAGATCAAGGGGATCCAATTTGGAAGGGGAGAAGTCAAATTATCTCTCTTTGCAGATGATATGATAGTCTACATAAGCGACCCAATAAACTCTACCAGGGAACTCCTACAGCTGATAATCACCTTCAGCAAATGAGCAGGATACAAGATAAACTCAAAAAAATCAGTAGCCCTAATTTATTCAGACAACAAAGTGGCTGAGAAAGAAATCAGTGAAAGATCACCCTTTACAATAGGCACAAACAACATAAAGTATCTTGGGTTAACACTTACCAAACATGTAAAAGACCTACACAAAAAGAACTTTGTGTGTTTAAAGAAAGAAATTAAAGAAGATACCAGAAAATGGAAATATCTCCCATGATCTTGGATAGGAAGGGTAAATATAGTAAAAATAGCAATCTTGCCAAAAGAAATACACAGATTCAATGCAATCCCCATTAAAATCCTCAAATTGTTCCACACAATAGGTACAGAAGGCACATTATCAAACTTTTTATGAGGCTACCATCACCCAAGCCACACAAAGATACAGCTAAGAAAGAAAAATACAGACAAATATCCCTGATGAACATCAATACAAAAATACACTGTTAAAACACTTCACAGAGCGTTTCAACACGCTAGCCCTACAACAGCATTAACTCTGAATTCAAAGCTTGCACACATACTGCCTCAGCACTCTCACAAGTGTCTTCTTAATATTGCATAGTGTCTAAGTACTATTATTGACTATTGCAAAACTACACATATTGTTATAGTTCTCAAAATTTCTGTCAATATAGATCATCACGGAATCAAAGCACTAGCTACAATGTCACAGCTGTCCCACTCATCGTCGGATCATTCAAAAACACTCTCACACTACTCCTGCTGGTGCCATAAATGTGATTAATAGAATCACAGCATTTATACATTACACTCTAGAAGAGTGTCAAAGCATTCCTTCACAGGTTAGGGTTAGGGTTAGTGTTAGTTTTAGGGTCCGGGTTTGGGTTAACTTAGGTTTAGTGTGAGGGTTAGTTTTGAGTACGGTGGGATTATGCATATTGTTATAATATTCAAAAAGACTACCAATGCAGTCAAACACGCGATCAAAGCATTACTATACTTTCAAGCTATTGCTGACATTGTTAGAGCGTTATCAATCCATCTTAAAGTACTCCTGCATGTTCCATAAATGTAATTACTAGAACTAGAGCATTTAAACATACTGCCTCACCACTCACTTAGAGAATAAATGTAATCCCCCATAAATTATGGTTAGGATAGGGTTAGGGTTTATGTTAGCATTAGGGTTAGAGTTAGGGTTATGATCAGGTTTTGTATTAAGATTATAGTCAGGTTCAGCTGTTTTGCACCATATTACCATCTAACTCTGTGTCACAGCAATGATGCACAGAATCACAGCACTCACACACACCTTTCCTGGACACTGCCAGGTCAGAAAGCACATTGCTTTAGCACTCTCCTCTGTTTATTAGGCCTTGGGCTGACATCTGGCACTCTGGGTTTTATGATTGGGGACACAGAAGTCAACATCCATCGCTAAATGTTGGTCTGTATCTCTTTCAGTTTCTGAAACTATATCTAAGTGTTTTCTAGGCTTCTCTGAATTAAGAGTGGACATTGATTCACTGCACTCATACACAATGTTTTAAAAGTTTGACAAAGTGAGAAACCACTCTTTCACAGTGTCATACAGTCTCAAGCAGTGCTCTAGCAATGCACTGGTTCACTCCCTTCACAAACACTATAACAGCCATATCACACCAGCCGCAGTGGAGAGAGTGTAGCAATGGCTGAGAGAAATCTCAATGGCTATCTGTCCAGAGGTTCGCACCACACGTGGTTACCCCTCCTGGGGAAAAGTGGTCTAGGTCCATGCAGGTGCTTGCTTGGCTGGCTGATTGGAATGGGTGTTTGATGTGTTTTGTACTATAGCAATAATGCTTTTTAATCATGGACATTTTAGCCTGTAGCTCCACTCTTAATTCAGAGAAGCCTAGAAAACACTTAGATATAGTTTCAGAAACTGAAAGAGATACAGACCAACATTTAGCGGATGGATGTTGACTTCTGTGTCCCCAATCATAAAACCCACAGTGCCAGATGTCAGCCCAAGGCCTAATAAACAATTAGGGCTAAAGCTGTAAGGAAGCAGCCCACAATGTGACCTTGACTGTAATCAGCCTACCCGCAGCTAGGCTACTGTGGGAGTTACTACAAAACTCTAACTTGGTATCTTAGGGCCCTTGAATCATTGCTATTAAAAGTTTAGTGTTTAAAGACAATGATTTTTCTCTTTACTCAGTAAATCAAATCTCTGATACGTTGATCAGAAGCGGGCCAAAATAGACAGAGGCTCTCAGTTATGCACTTGCTTAAATGTATTTACTATCTCATACTTTAAAAGGAATTACTGACATTTTTATAGAATGTTTATCTTTAAACTGTAAACAAAGATCCGTTCTTTCTGCATAAAAAACTGATACTTTGAAGTAAACTTTGCAGCAGTTTGCAAACCTCCTCAAGTGTGTTTGTGTCTGTCTGTCACACCGAAGCCACTCCTGACCTGGTCATCCGAGACTTGGTCTCCACGCAGACCTGTTACCCACTGAGCAGTCTGCAGCACAGCCATACAGTACACACACTGTCAAATTACAAACTTACAATGTCATACTTCATGTATCATGTTTCCTAACTCGCACAAATTGTCAACACACACACACACACACACAGAGTATCACAGTACTCAGGCAAGGAATTACAACACTGAAGAATAAATACTGAGAGGACAAACTCAAACTTTCTCACAGAGTGTTTCAACATACTAGCTCTCCAACAGCACTAACTCTGATTCACAGCATGCAATATTCTGCCACAGTTATCTCGCAATATGTCTCATTAGTGTTGCACCGTGCCTAAGCACACTAGTGGAGAATTACGGGATCATGCACACTATTATAGTTCTCAAAAAGACTATCAATGCAGTCTTACACAGAATCAAAGCATTGCCACATTCTCAAGCTGCTGCTCACATTGTCAAAGCATTGTCAAACGGCCTCACAGTATGTTCCATAAATGCAGCTCCTAGAACTAGAGCATTTAAACATACAGTTATGGGTAGGGTAATTTTAAGGGTTAGGTTTAGGGTTAGGGTTCGTGTTAGCCTTAGGATTAGGATTAGGTTTTGCATTAGGATTAGAGTTAGGTTCAGCTGTTTTGCACTGTATTGTCTTCTAACTCTGTGTCACAGCAGTGATGCACAGAATCACAGCACTCACACACACTGTTTCAGGTCACTGTCAGACGAGAAAGCACTAATTCAGAGTAGTTCTAGCTCTGCATCACAGCACTAACACATTGATTCACTGCACAAATCCACACTGTTTCAACACTTTGAGAAAGTGTCAAAGCACTCTTTCACACAGTGTCAGACAGACTTGCACAGTGCTATAGCAGAGCTACAGTGTATAAATCACTGATGCACTGGCTGGCTCCATTCACAAACACCAAAAAGCAATCCAGCAAACTGGCAATGTTCTTTGTTATAATGGTCACAGTTCTACATCCTGTTTCCTGACTCCCACATGTTGTCAATAATCACAAAGTGTATCACTGTTCTCTACCAAGGAATCAGGACACTGAACAAAGTAACACTGTTAGAACACTTCACAGAGCGTTTCAACATGGTAGCTCTACAACAGCATTAACTCTGAATTCACAGCATGCACACATACTGACTCAGCAGTCTCACAAAGTGTCTCCTTACTATCACAGAGTGTCTAAGTACTATTGTTGACTATTGCAGGACTACGCATATTGTTATAGTTCTCAAAATTTCTGTCAATGCAAACCATCACGGAATCAAAGCAGTAGCTACAATGTCACAGCTGTCCCAATCATCGTTGGATCATTCAAAAACACTTTCATACTAAAATTGTGTTTTGTAGGCAAGAATGAACTAGATTCTCACAAAAATGGAGTAAGAAACAAGGGACTGTGTAAGGATAAGTGTAACCTTTTCCATAGGTAAAAAGAAAGACGTCCTTAGACTATAGCTTGATATTCCATGGGATAGAATCTACTTGTCAGAAATGCAGTTTGTTTTCAACTTTGATTTGTACTTATCACTGTGAATGCCAGTGTGACCATGCTTGTTTAAAATCTATACGTTTCAGGGTGAAAGGGCCTACAACACTACACTGTATTTAAAATGTGTATGGCTAAGATGTGTTTAGAAAAAGACGTTGTGATTTCTAGGAAAGAGACAACTCATTTTCAATGAAATAGCGACTTCAAAAAGAGTGTTCGGATAAGAAATGATATTTCCTCTCTAGGAAAACAAACAGGATCCTCTTGTGACTGTTGCTACTAACTAAAATTGGTATTGAGTAGAGATTTAAGAAAGGCAAACTCTGTCTGTGAATGACATGTACTTCAGTATACAAGTGTACTTAGTGTTAAATGCTATGTTTAAGGTAAGGTTTCCAGTTCATGTTTGTGTTTGCATTAGCATTAGGGTTATCGTTAATATTAGGGTTTGTGTTAGCTTTAGTGTTAAGAATAGGGCTAGGGTTTGTATTAGAGTTATGGTTAGCATTAGGGTTTTTGGTTTAGGTTTAGGGTTAGATTTAGACTTTGTATTAGGGTGGTTTAGCAAAAGAGTTAAGGATAGCATTAGCTAGTGCTAAGGTTAGCATTTGCATTAATATTAGGGTTACAGTCAGTATTAGGATTAAGTTTATGTGTATCCTTATCCTTGAGGTTCAGGTTAGCCTTGGTGTTAGTTTATGATTACTTATCCATTTCATATTAATATGCTGTCACTTTTGTGAAACACATTCATTTTACCACAAATCAGCCATGTCTCGTTTTGTCTGTCTATGGAGCAAATGCGTACAAAATGGATGTATGTGTATAATATGACCCTGTGTTTCTTGCGGTGAGACCACTCCTCTTTTCAAAAGCATAAGCACTAAACGTCATGTACTCGTTAGTATTGTGTTGTCATTTCTTTCTTCTTTCTGAAAAGAGACAGAGTTTCTTTAGACTGTAGTTATAAAAATTGTCAAAAGAACATCGTGAACAGGTCAGAGAAACCCATCATCTTTCACTAAATTGATGAAACTTCATCTATGATGGTAGTTCTCAATGGGAAGGTAATGTTTTCGCGGCAATATGTAATTCATTGCCTGTAATGCTAATTCGTGCCACTAACTTACAGTGTTTTTAGCAGAGTGAATAGCAAATATTTTCAGTAGCAATTGTGTTTTTTTAGGCAAGACTGAAATAGATTCACACAGAAATGGAAGAAGAAACAAGGGACCATGTAAGTTTAAGGGTAACCTTTTCTCTAGGTAAAAAGAAAAACATCCTTAGGCTATAGCTTGATATGCTATGGGATAGAATCTACTTGTCAGAAATGCAGTTTGTTTTCAACTTCGATTGTACTTAACAATGTGAGCATCAATGTAAACATGCTTGTTGAAAATGTATACTACACTGTATTTAGAAACGTGTATGGCTAAGATGTGTTAGAACAAGACGTTGTGATTTCTAGGAAAGAGACAACTGGTTTACACTGAAATAGCGACTTCAAAAAAAGAAAGTGTTCAGATAAGAAATGATTTCTCCTCTGTGGGAAAACAAGCAGGATCCTCTTTTGACTGTTGCTACTAACTCAAATTGGTAGTAAGTATAGATTTAAGAAAGGCAAACTCTGTCTCTGAATAATGTGTACAAGTACAGTTAGTGGAAAATGCTAGGTTAAGGTAAGGGTTTGAGTTCGTATTTGGGTTCGCGTTACTATTTGGGTTATTGTTAACATTAGGGTTAGTGTTAGCATTAGTGTTAATATTTGGCTAGTGTTTGCATTAACTAAGTTACGGTTACCTTTAGAATTTTTTAGTTTAGGTTTAGGGTTACGTTTAGACTTTGTATTAGAGTTAGTGTTAGCATTAGCATTAGGATTAGGCCTCTATAGTACAAAATTCTGTGTGATAGGTTTAAGCTTATATATAGGGGTTAGTGTTAGGGTTAGGTTATGTTTATGTTTAGTGTTAGGCTTAAGGATAGGTGTAGGGGTAGGGTTTAGGATTAGTGTTAGTGTTAGGTTTAGGTTAGGGTTACGGTTAGGGTTAGAGTTAGGGTTTGTGTTAGGCTTAGTGTTAGCGTTAGATTAGGATTAGGGTTAGGGTTAGGATTATGGTTGAGGGTTAGGGTTAGATGTTTAGGGTTAGGGTTTTGGTTTAGGGTAATGGTTATGGTTAGTGTTAGGGTTAGTGTTTGGTGAGGGTTAGGGGTAAGGTTAGGGTTAGGATAAGTTCTCTATAGTACAAAAACTGTGTGTTAGGTTTAGGGTTAGTGTGATATTTTGGTGAGGGTTAAGGTTAGGGTTATGGTTAGGTTAGGTTAGGGTTAGGGTTAGGGTTAGGGTTACAGTTAGGGTTAGGGTTAGAGTTAGTGTTACTGTTAGGGTTAGGGTTAGGGTTATGCCTCTATAGTAAAAAAGCTGAGTGTTAGGGTTAGGGTCAGGGCCAGGGTTACAGTTAGGTTTAGGGTTAGGGTTGGGGTTATGGTTAGTGTTAAATTTAGGCTTCTATAGTAAAAAAAGCTGAAGGTTAAGCTTAGGGTTAGTGTTAGGGTGAGAGTTTGGTTAAGGCTAAGGGTTAGGTATATGAGTAAAATTTAGGATTGTGGTTAGGGTTAGGGTTAGGGTAAGGGGTTGGGGTTAGGTTTATGGTATAGGGTTAGGGTTACGGTTACGGTTAGGTATAGGGTTTGGTGAGGGTTAGGGTTAGGGTTAGGGTTAGGGTTATGTGTTAGGTTTAGTAGAGTGTTAATTTAGGATTAGGGTTAGGGTTAGGATTATGGGTTACATTTAGGGTTAGGATTTGGTGAGTGTTTGGGTTAGGGTTAGGGTTATTGTTAGGGTTAGGGTTAGAGTTAGTCTAAGGGGTTAGGGTTAGCGTTAAGGTTATAGGCTTCTATAATAAAAAAGCTGAGGGTTAAGATTAGGGTTAGTGTTAGGAGAGTTTGGTGAAGCTTAGGTTTAGGATAAGGGTTAGGGTTAGCGTTTGGTGAGGGTTAGGATTAGGGTTAGGGTTAGGGTTAGGGGTTAGTGTTACGGTTAGGGTTAGGTTCAGCGTTTAAGGTTAGGGTTATGGTTACGGTTGGGATTAGTTTTAGGGTTTGGTGAGAGTTAGGGTTAGGGTTAGGTTGAGAGTTAGGGTTAGGGTTAGGTTGAGAGTTAGTGTTAGGTTTATGGGTAGGGGTTAGGGTTGTGATTAGGGATAAGGTTAGGTTTATGGTTAGGGTAAGGGGTTAGAGTTTGGTCAGTGTTAGGTTTAGGGTTTAATGTTAGGATTAGGGTTATGGTTGTGTTTAGGGTTAGGGTTCGTGTTTGGTGAGGGATAGGGTTAGGGTTAGGGTTATGGTTATGGTTAGGCCTCTATAGTACAAAAAGCTGAGGGTTAAGGTTAGAGTAAGTATTAGGGATTAGGTTTAGGGTTAGGATTTGGTGAGTGTTAGGGTTAGGGTTAGGTTATTGTTAGGGTTAGTGTTAGAGTTAGTCTACTGGGTTAGGGTTAGGGTTAATGTTATGGTTAGTGTTAGAGTTAGTCTACTGGGTTAGGGTTAGGGTTAATGTTATGGTTATGGTTAGGGTTAGAGTTAGGATAGGGTTAGGGTTAGGGTTAGAGTTAGGCTTCTATAGTAAAAGAGCTGAGGGTTAAGATTAGGGTTAATGTTAGGATGAGTGTTTGTGAAGCTTAGGGTTAGGATAAGGTTTAGGGTTAGGGTTTGGTGAGGGTTAGGATTAGGGTTAGTGTTAGTGTTAGGGTTAGGGTTAGGCTTATTGTTAGGGTTAGGTTCAGCATTTAAGGTTAGGGTTAGGGTTACGGTTAGAGTTAGTTTCAGGGTTTGGTGAGCGTTAGGGTTAGGATTAAGTTGAGGGTTAGTGTTAGGTCTATGAGTAGGGGTTAGGGTTGTTGTTAGGGTTAGGGTTAGGCTTAGGGTTAGGGTAAGAGATTAGGGTTAGATATTTGGTCAGTGTTAGGTTTAGTGTTTAGGGTTAGGGTTATGGTTAGGGTTAGTGTTTGGTGAGGGATAGGATTATGGTTAGGGTTGGGTTAGTGTTAGGGTTAGTGCTTATGGTTAGGGTTCGGGTTAGGGTTAGGATTAGAGTGTTAGGGTTATTTGTTAGGATTAAGGGTAGGGTTAGTGTTAGTGTTAAGGTTTGGGGTTTGGGTTAGGGTTAAGATTAAGGTCAGGGTTAGAGTTATGCCCCTATAAAAGCTGAGGCTTAAGATTGGGGTTAGAGTTAGGGTGAGAGTTTGGTGAGGTTTATGGTTAGTGTTAGGGTTAGGGTTTGGTGAGGGTTATGATTAGTGTTAGTGTTAGGGTTGGGGTTAGCGTTAGGGTTAGATTTAAGGTTATGGTTAGGGTTAGCATTATGATTAGGGTTAGGTCTCTATAGTAAAAAAAGCTGAGGGTTATGGTTAATTTAGTGTTATGGTCAGGGTTAGTGTTATATTTAGGCTTCTACATTAAAAAAGCTGAAGTTTAAGATTAGGAATAAGGTTAGGGTGAGAGTTTGGTGAGAGTTTGGGTTAGGTTAGTTTTGGGGTTTATGTTTAGGTTTACGGTGAGGCCTCTATAGTACAAAAAGCTGTGGGTTAGGATTACAGTTAAGGTTAGGGTTAGGGTTAGGTTTACTGTTAGGCCTCTATAGTACAAAAAGCTATGGGTTAGGTTTAGAGTTAAGGTTAGGGTTAGGTTTTTGGTAGGGTTAGTATTAGAATTAAATTTAGGGTTAGGGATAGGGATAATTTTAGGGTTAGTGTGAGATTTTGGTGAGGCTTAGGGTTAGGGTTAGGGTTAGGGTTAGGTTTTGGTGAGGGTTATGATTATCATTACGGTTAGTTTTAGGGTTAGGCCACTATATTACAAAAAGCTGTGTGTTAGGGTTACGGTTAGGGTTATGGGTTAGTGTTAGGGTTAGGGTTAGGTTAGGTTTAGGGTCAGGGTCAGGGTCAGGGTCAGGGTTAGGGTTAGGGTTAGGGTCATGTTTATGGTTAGGCCTGTATAGTAAAAAAAAGCAGAGTTTAGTGTTAGAGTTAGAGTTAGTATAGGGCTAGGTTTACAGTTAGGGTTAGGGTTTGGTGAGGGTTAGGTGGAGGGTTAGGGTTAAGGTTATGTTTAGGTGTTATTTAGTATTAGGTTACAATTAGGGTAACGTTAGGGTTAGGGTTAGGGCTGTGATTTGGGTTAGGGTTAGGTTTAGAGGTAGTGTTAGTGTTAGGATTTGTGTTAGGCCTCTGTAGTACAAAAAGCTGAGGGTTAATGTTAGGGTTAGAATTAGGGGTTATGGTTATGGTTAGTGTTATTGTTAGGATTAGGGTTATGTTAAGGGTTAGGTTTAAGATTAGGGGTAGGGGAATGGGCTAGGGAAAGGGTTAGGGTTAGGTTTAGTTTAGGGTTAGTGTTAGGGTTTTGATTAGAATTAGGGTTAGGTCTCTATAGTGCAAAAAGCTGTGTGTTAGTGTTAGTGTTAGTGTTAGTGTTAGTGGTAGTGTTAGTGGTAGGGTTATGGTTAGGTTTGGTGAGAGTTCTGATTATTTTTAAGCCTCTGTAGTACAAAAAGCTCAGGGTTAGTGTTAGGGTTAGAATTAGAGGTTAGTTTTAGGGTTAGTATTAGGGTTAGGATTAGGTTTAGGGTATAGGGTTAGGTTTAGGGTTACGTTTAGGGTTAGGGTTAGGGTTAGGGTTTGGTGAGAGTTAGGGTTAGGGTTAGGGTTAGTTCTCTATAGTACAAAAAGCTGTGTGTTAGTGTTAGAGTTAGTGTTAGGAGTTAGTGTTAGTGTTAGTGTTAGGGTTATGGTTACGATTAGGCTTCTATAGCACAAAAAGCTGAGGATTAAGGTTAGGTTAGAATTAGGGGTTAGGTTTAGAGTTAGGGTTAGGGTTAGGGTTAGGGTTTGGTGAGGGTTAGGCTTAGGTTTTTCATAGGGAGAGGGTTAGCCCTCTATAGTACAAGAAGCTGTGGTTAGTGTTAGGGTTAGGGGTTAGAGTTATGGTAAGGGTTAGTTAAGGCTTAAGGTTAGGTTTAGTGTTAGGATTTGTTGAGGGTGAGGGTTATTGTTAGGATTAGTGTTTGATGTAGGAATAAGTTTTGGTGAGTTTAGGATTTAGTTTTAGATTTTGTGTTATGGTTATGGTTATGGTTAGGGTTAGGGATAGTGTTTGTTGGGTTTAGGGTTAGGGTTAGGTTTAGGGATTGTGTTTGGTGAGGTTTAGGGTTAGGGTTAGGGTTATGGTTAGGGTTAGGGTTATTTGAAGGGTTAGGGTTAAGTTTAGGGGTAGAATAATGGGGTCGGGATGGGGTTAATGTTAGGTTTAGGTTAGGATTAAGGTTAGGATTTTGGTTAGATTAGGGTTAGGGTTAGGTTTTAGGGTTAGTGTTCAGGTTAGTGTTAGCGGTTATGGTTAGCTTTAGGGTTAGGTTTAGGGTTTAGGGTTAGTGTTAGGGTTAATGTTATGGTTAGGGTTAGGGTTAGGTTTAGATTTAGAGTTAGGGTTAGGCTTAGTGTTAGTGTTATATTTAGGCTTCTATTGTTAAAAAAGCTCAAGATTATGGTTTGGGTTAGGGTTAGGGTGAGAATTTTGTGAGGGTTATGGTTAGGGTTTGGGTTAGGATTATGGATAGGTTTTAGGGTTAAAGTTAGGGATATTGTTAGGTTTAGGGTTTAGGGTTAAGGTTACAGTTAGTGTTAGGTTAATGTGTTAGATTTAGTATGATGTTAGGTTAGGATTAGGGTTAGGGTTAGGATTAGGGCTAGGGTTAGGGTTACTTTTAGGCTTAGGGTTATTGTTTGGTGAGGGTGTTATGGTTAGGTTTAAGGTTAGCGTTAGGGTAGGCTTATATAGTAAAAAGCTGTGTGTTAGGGTTAGGGTTGGTGTGAGAGTTTGGTGAGGGTTAGGTTTAGGGTTATGGTGAGGTTAGGCTTAAGGTTAGGGTTAGGTTTAGGGTTTAGGTTTAGCGTTATGATTATGGTTAGGGTTAAGGTTTGGTGAGGGTTACGGTCTATAGTACAATAAGAAGAGGGTTAAGGTTAGGGTTAGAATTAGGGGTTAGGTTCAGGGTTAGGGTTTGTTGATATGTTTTAGTGTTAGGGTTATGGTTATGGATAGGCCTCTATAGTACAAAAAGCTGTGGGTTAGGTTTAGGTTAGGGGTTAGTGTTAGGGTATTGGTTAGTTTAGGGTTAGCTTTAGGGTTAGGGTTAGGATTTTGTGAGGGTTAGGGTTAGGGTTAGAGTTAGGTTGATGGTTAGGGTTATGTGTTAGGGTTAGTGTTAGGTTAGGATTAAGGTTAAGGTTAGGGTTAGAGTTAGGGCTGGGGTTAGGGTTAGGTTTAGAGTTAGCGTTAGGGTTATATTTAGGGTTATGTTTAAGTTTTGGGTTAAGGGAATGGGTTAGGATTAGGGTTAGTGTTAGTGTTAGGGTTTTGATTAGGGTTAGGTTTAGAATTAGGTTTAGGGTTAGGCTTAGGTTTTGGTGAGTGTTAGGGTTAGGATTAGGTTTAGGGTTAGGTCTGTATAGTACAAAAAGCTGGGGGTTACAGTTAGAGTTAGGGTTAGGGGTTAGTGTTAGGGTTAGGGTAGGTTAGGGTTAGGGTTAAGGTTATGGGTAGGGTTACGGTTAGGACTCTATGGTACAGAAAGCTGAGGTTTAAGGTTAGGGTTATGGGTTAGAGTTAGGGTAAGTGTTAATTTAGGGTTAGGGTACGCTTTCGGGTTAGGATTTGGTGAGGGTTAGGGTTAGGCTTGGGCTAGGGTTAGGGTTCGTTCTTATGGTTAGGGTTAGGATTAGGTTCAGGGTTAGAGGGTTTGGGTTATTGTTATGGTTATGGTTATGACCACATTCTTGAGCTGATGAGTTCCAAAAATTATTGTCCAGTTTTTATTCATCCATGGGAATAAAGCAGCCTACCCTACAAAATAAGTCAAATTGGCCAAAATTACTGACAGCAATCAGGTAGATGGGAGGAGTTTTTCTACCTCTCTGCTAATCAATGTATTTCCCTAATCTTGTTTCTGTTCTCTTCCCACCACTCTAAAACTCTTCTGCCACAGCTGCATCCTGTCTCAGGTCAGTGGGCTGGGCTGAGGCAGCATCTGCTCAAGATACTCTGAGACTTTTTCATTTTTCCCATGAATGAGGTTTTTGGATTTGTTGCTGGGCCTAGCACTACTCATGCTGACTGGTGAATTCATTTCTCAGACCCATGAGTGGTCTCTTGGGTTTTATACCCTAGCACTGCCCTTCGGCTGGTACATACATTTCTCAGACCTAGGGTGGTCTTTTTGGAAGTTGCACCTGTTGGACTCCGGTGTCCTCTTAGTTTCACAAAGCTGTCTGCCTCACTCATGGGGAGAAAAATGCAACAAAATATCTCAATACTTTGTAATTTCTGCCTGCTGTTGAGTCTCTGTTTATGGGACCATCTTGACCATGTGGCCTAGCCTAACCCCCTTCCCCCCGCCCCATGGTTCTTTCCTCTGCTACACCAGACACCTAGGCAGAGGGACAGTCTAGCCTGCTTCTGCTACCAACAAAACCTGTAATTCATTTACCTTTTGCCTTTTATTATTTGTCTCTAATTTCTTTTTTACTGACTATGTTATATCTGTACATGTGATTTAGATTTAACTTTATATAAAAATAAGATAACTCTATACAACTTAAATTCAACTGTAATAAGTCAATTATTTCTAAATTATTATGTGTCTTTAAATGGTAGTTAACATTTAAGGTTATAAATGTCTATTTCAAACTAATAAAACTTTGTTCTTTACAGCTGTAAGTCTAATTTATTAAGTTAAAACCAGTTACAGTCAGGCTGGAGGGCTCTCTCCACAGCCTCTCAGCTTGGATCTAGTTTTCCAGACAGATTAATTACAGGGATAAAGCCTTACCTAGCCACCTCTATGCTTAAGGCAAATAACTAAAGACAAATTTTGTATACTAAGGTATACTAAAACAGTCAGATGGCCCTCAAATGCTCAGAGATCTAGAGAATATGGCATTTAAAATGTTTCATTAAAAAGCTTTTACAACAGAAAGACAGGCCAGCTGCTGGCACCAACCATTTCCTCCAAGAAAAGTGATGGACACCGAAGAAGCTCCACCCATGAAAGTGGCAACACTAGCCACTGAGAAATCCTGCTTTTCATCTCAAATGCTGCAAAGGGCTCTAAGGACTGTGGACAAAAGGGCAGTGGAATTGACTTTCTCCATGTTGCTTGGGTAAGTCTTCCAAAAGCTCCTAATCCACAGGTCATGTACCATCAGCAGAAGGCAGATGTCCTTAAAGGCAGATGTCCTTAAAGCTCAACAACTGTGGAGGACCTGGGGGTGGCTGTCCATGCTGCCAGCTACTAAGTCTCTGTTGCTCTCTAATCATTCAGGTAGAATTTTATCCTTCTCAAGAACTCTGATGCCTTTGACGTCTGGTAGCTTTGTCTGTTTAAAGCAGCAGCCAAGGTTCCAATTGTTACAAAACACATTTCAGAAATGCATATTTTAAGGTTGATACTGTTTATAGTCTTAACATTAATCAGTAAAGTTTTAATGAGCTACTAATCCAATTCTGTCAGAGTACTAAATACCATACTATGCCACTATATGATCATAACTGTAACTATTATCTCAAAATTAAGGTGCTTTTCAAATGCTAAAAATCTGTCAGTTGTATTTGTTAATTCTTTCAGCCAAACCATTTCTAACATGAGTATGCTGCTAATGTGTCTCAATATTTATGTTTTCACAAACTCAAAGGATTCTTGTAAGTTCCAGGGAGCCAAATTGGACCCATCCACACAGGTCTGTTATACTCCAAATAAATATTCACACTTTCCCTGGTCCCAGGACTTTCTTTCCTCACCCTGGGAACCCCTCCCCCATCTTACAATTCTCCCCTCAAGTACCAGAACCCAGGGAAAAGAACCCTTAACCTTGTCCTCTGCTCAGCTAACATCATGTCAGGTCTCAAAGAGACGCTAGAGCTCCATACTGTCAGGACTGCAATGAAACCCCAGCTACCAGGACGTGGCAGCACCCCAGCTTTCTCAGATCCCCAAAAGACAATCAATGCCCGAAGTCAGCAGGAAGCAGGCTTTTGAGAACTCAACATCCTTATTCCCTAACCTGCCATGCCCATCCCCACATTTTTAATAGCAATAAGAGGTGGGATTGTTGGGAACCTGCTGTCTCTGAAACTTTAGACACACCCAACCCCACCTTTTAAATAACAGTAAGAGGTGGAATTTTGAGAGTCTGCAGTCTCCTGACTCTGCCCCTGATGATGGGCAGGACACCATGTCAGTACTTCGTCAGGCTTTACCTGGCTGTTCAAGCCTTTACCTGGCTGCACAGGGGACCCAGTTACGCATGTACAAGCCCCCCTTCTAAAGCAAGGACACCAAGTGCATCTCTCACTCTCGCTCTCTCTCTCTTTCCGGGGCCCCTTCTCTCTCTCTCACTCTCTCTGCTTTTGGCTGGCCACCAGCTAGCCCCTTTCTTTCCGCTCTCTCAATAAACTGCGTGGGCACTGAGTCTCATGTTTGTGTTTCTTAGTCAATAGCTGCAGCAAAAGAACAACAGTGTTAGCATAAGATTAGGGCTATGGTTTGTATTAGAATTACGGTTAGCTTTAGGGATTTTTATTTAAGTTGAGGGTTAGGTTTAGACTTTGTATTAGGGTTAGGGTTAGCATTAGCATTAGGTTTAGCAATAGAGTTAGGTGTAGGGTTAGTGCTAAGGTTAGCATTTGCATTAGTACTAGGGTTACAGTTAGCACTAGAATTAAGTTTACATTTATCTTTATGCTTGGGGTTCAGGTTATCTTTGGTGTTTATCATTACTTATCCATGTAATATTAATGTGCTGTCAGTTTCATGATAACACATTCATTTTACCACAAAAACTGCCGTGTCTCGTAATGTCTGTCTATGGAACAAATACGTACAAAATGGATGTATGTGTACAAAATGACCCTGTGTTTCTTGTGGTGAGACCACTCTCTTTTTAAAAGCATAAGCATTAAAATGTCATGTACTCATTAGTATTGCATTGTCATCTCTTTCTTCTTTCCGAAAAGAGGCAGGGTTTCTTTTGACTGTAGTTAGTAAAAGGAATCAAAAGAACATTGTGAACAGGATAGAGTAACACATTGTCTTTCACTAAATCGATGCAACTTCTTCTACTATGGTAGTTCTCAATGGAAAGTTAATGTTTTCATGGCAATGTGAAACTCATTGCTTGTAATGCTAATGCATGCCACCAACTCACAGTGTTTTTAGCAGAGTGTTTGAATAGCAACATTTTTGGTAGAAACTGTGTTATATAGGCAAGAATGAACTAGAGTCACACAGTAATGGAGAAGAAAACAAAGGCCTGTGGAAGGTTAAGGGTAACCTTTTCTCTAAGTGAAAAGAAAGAAGTCCTTAGTCTATAGCTTGATATGCTATGGGATAGACTCTACTTGCCAGAAATGCAGTTTATTTTCAACTTAGCTTGTACTTAGCAATGTGAATGTCAATGTGACCATGCTTGTTGAAAACCTAAATTGTTTCAGGCTGAAAAGGGTCTAAGACACTACACTGTATTTAG
This sequence comes from Cricetiscus sungorus, assembly GCA_030556225.1. NCBI lineage: Eukaryota > Metazoa > Chordata > Mammalia > Rodentia > Cricetidae > Cricetiscus > Cricetiscus sungorus. The sequence goes on from JANBXA010000031.1 coordinate 26,575,813, forward strand.
AAACGTGTATGGCTAAGATGTGTTTAGACCAAGACGTTGTGATTTCTAGGAAAGAGACAACTCGTTTTCACTGAAATAGTGACTTCAAAAAGAGAGAGTGTTCAGATAAGAAATGATTTCTCCTCTGTAGGAAAACAGGCAGGATCCTCTTTCGACTGTTGCTACTAACTCAAATTGGTAGTGAGTATAGATTTAAGAAAGGCAAACTCTGTCTCAGAATGACATGTATTTCAGTTAACAAGTACGGTTAATGTTGAATGCTAGGTTAAGGTGATGGTGGAAGTTCATGTTTGGGTTCACATTAGCATTAGGGTTATTGTTAATATTAGGTTTAGTGTTAGCATTAGTGTTAAGATTAGGGCTAGGGTTTGCATTAGAGTTACTGTTAGATTTAGGGATTTTTGGTTTAGGTTTACGATCATGTTTAGACTTTGTTTTAGGGTTAGGATTAGCATTACCATTGGGTTTAGCAATAGAGTTAGAGGTACGTTTAGTTAGTGCTAAAGTTAAGGTTTGAGTTACTACAAGGGTTACAGTTAGCATTAGGATTAAGTTTATGTTTATCTTTATCCTTGCAGTTCAGTTTAGCTTTGGTGTTGTTTATGATTACTTAGCCATGTAATACTCATGAGCTGTCACTTTTATGAAACACGTTCATTTTATCACAAAAACAGCCGTGTCTCGTAATGTCCGTCCAAGGAGCAAATGCGTACAAAATGGATGTATGTGTATAATATGACCCTATGTTCATCGTGGTGAGACCACTCCTCTTTACAATTTATACTGAAAGAGTGACTTCAAAAGGAAAGACTGTTCAGATGAGAAATGATTTCTCCTCTGTAGGAAAACAGGCAGGATCCTCTTTCGACTGTTGCTACTAACTCAAATTGGTAGTGAGTATAGATTTAAGAAAGGCAAACTCTGTCTCGGAATGACATGTATTTCTGTCACCAATTACAGTTAGTGTTGAATGCTAGGTTAAGTAAGGGTGTGAGTTCATGTTTGGGTTTGCATTAGCATTAGGGTTATTTTTAACATTAGGGTTAGTGTTAAGATTAGGGCTCTGGTTTGCATTAGAGTTACTGTTAGCTTTAGGGATTTTGATTTAGGTTTAGGGATAGTTTTAGACTTTGCATTAGGGTTAGAATTAGCATTAGCATAAGGTTTAGTAATAGAGTTAGGGGTAGGGTTAGTTAGTGCTAAGGTTAGTATTTATTTGCATTAGTAGTTAGGATTGGGATTTAGTTTATGTTTATCTTTATCCTAGGGGTTCAGTTTAGCTTTGGTGTTTGTTGTTTTTGATTACCTATGCATGTAATATTTATGTGCTGTCACTTTTATGAAACACATTCATTTTACCACAAAAACAGCTGTGTCTTGCAATGTCTGTCTATGGAGCAAATGTGTACAAAATGGATGTATTACCCTGTTTTTCTTGCGTTGAGACCTCCCTTCTTTCCAAAAGCATAAGCATTGAAAAGTCATGTATTGCATTGTAATTGCTTTCTTCTTTCTGAAAAGAGGCCGGGTTTCTTTCAACTGTAGTTAATAAAAAGAACCAAAAGAACATTGTGAGCAGGACAGAGACAAGCATTGTCTTTCACTAAATCAACGCAACTTTATCAATGGAAAATGAATGTTTTCTTGGCAATGTGACACTCTATCCTGTAATGCTAACATGTGCCACCAACTCACAATGCTTTTTAGCAGAGTGTTTGAATAGCAACTATGTTCTGTAGAAATTGTGTTTTGCAGTTCAGAATTAACTAGTTTCACACAGAAACAGAGAAAGAAAGACTGTAAAGTCAAGCGTAACCTTTTCTTAGCTAAAAAGACGTCCTTAGAGTATACCTTGATATGCTATAGAATCTTCTTGCCAGAAATGCAGTTTGTTTTCAACTTTGATTTGTACTTATCTATATGACCAGGCTTGTTGGAAACCTATCCGTTTCATGCTGAAAGGGCCTACAATACTACAGTGTATTTAGAAACGTGTATGGCTAAGATGTGTTCAGAACTAGACGTTGTGATTTCTAGGAAAGAGAAAACTCGTTTTCACTTAAAGAGCGACTTCTAATAGAGAGAGTGTTCCAATAAGAAATGATTTCTCCTCTGTAGGAAAACAATATGGGATCGTTTTTTGACTGTTTCTACTAACTCAAATTAGTAGTGAGTATAGATTTAAGAAAGGCAAACTCTGTCTCTGAATGACGTGTAAAATAGAGTAAAAATGCGGAGGGTTAGGGTTCGAGTGAGAATTTGTTGAGGGTTACGTTTAGGGTTCGGGTTTGGGATAGGGTTTATGTTTTGGAATAGGATTAGTGTTAGGATTAGGGTTAAGGTTAGGGTTAGGGTTAGGGGTTATGTTTAGGGGATAGGGTTAGTGTTAGGGTTAGGGTTAGTGTTTGGTGAGGGTTAGTGGTAAGGTTAGGGTTAGGGTAATTAAGTTCTTTATAGTATAAATTGCTGTGTGTTAGGGTTGGAGTTTGGGTGAGAGTTTGGTGAGGGTTAGGGTTACGATTGATTTAGTGTTAGGGTTAGGGTTAGAGTTAGGTTTATGATTAGGATAAGTGTTTATGGTTATGATTAGAGTTAGGGTTTGGGTTAGGGGTTAGTGTTACTCTTAGGATTAATGTTAGGATTTGTTGAGTGTTAGGGTTAGATTAATTTGAGTATTAGGTTGAGGTTTAGGATGAATTTTAGGGTTAGGTTTAGGTTTAGGTTTATGGTTTAGAGTTAGGGTTAAGTTTACCATTAGGGTTTGGGTTAGTGTTTGGTGAGGTTTAGGATTAGGTTTAGTGTTCGGGTTAAATCTCTATAGTACAAAAAGCTGTGGGTTAGTGTTAGAGTTAGGGTTAGGGTTACGGTTAGGCCTCTATATTAGAAAACCTGTGGTTTAGGATTAGGGTTACCTTTCAGGGTTAGGGTTAAGTTTAATGTTATGGTTAGGGTTAAGTCTCTATTGTAAAAAAAGCTGAGGGTATGGTTAGGGTTAAAGTTAGGGTTAGGGTAAGTGTTAGATTTCAGCTTTTATAGTAAAAAAGCTGAAGGTTAAGGATAGGGTTAGGGTTTGGGTGAGATTTGATGAGGATTAGTGTTAGTGTTAGGGTTAGGGTTAAGGTTAGTGTTATGATTAGGCCTCTATAATACAAAAAGATGGGTGTTACTGTTAGAGTTAGGGTGAGTGTTTGGTGAGGGATAAGTTAAGGGTTATGGTTAGGTTAGGGTTAGGCTTAGGGGTTAGGGTTAGGGTTAGGTTTAGTGTTTAGGGTTATGGTTAGGTTTACAAGTAGGATTTGGTTTAGGGTTTGGTGAGCGTTCAGGTTAGGTTTATGGTTAGGTGTTAGTGTTAGAGTTAATGTTAGGGTTAGGGTTTTGTGAAGGTTATGATTAGGGTTTGAGTTAGGGTTAGGGGTTTGTGTTAGAGTTAGGTTAGGGTTAGCGTTAGGCATCTGTAGTACAAAAAGCTGAGTGTTAAGTTTAGGGTTAGAATTAGGAGTTATTGTTAAGTTTAGAGTGAGAGTTTGGTGATGGATAGGGTTAGGGGTTATGGTTAGGCTTAGGGTTAGTGTTTGTCCTTTATAGTACAAAAAGCTGTTGGTTAGGATTAGCATTATGGTTAGTGTTAGGGTTAGGGTTAGAGTTAGGCCTCTATAGTACAAAAAGCTGAGGGTTAGGGTTAGGGTTAGGTTTAGGATTTGGGTTAGAATTAGGCCTTTTTAGTACATAAAGTTGAGTGTTATGGTTAGGGTGAGAGTTTGGGAAGTGTTAGAGTTTTGTTATTGTTAGATTAGGGATAGGGTTAAGGGTTAGTGTTATGGTTAGGTTAAGGTTCAGGTTTGGTGAGGGTTAGGGTTAGGGTTAATTCTCTATAGTATAAAAAGCTGTGTGTTAGGCTTAGTTTTAGGGTTAGGGGATAGTGTTAGGTTTATGGTTAGGGTTAAGGTTAGGCTTTGTGTTATGTTGAAACCTCTATAATATAAAAAGCTGAGGGTTAAGGTTAGGTTTAGAATTAGGGTTTTGGTTTAGAGATAGGCTTAGTGTTAGGGTTTGGTGAGGGTTAGGTTTAGGCCTCTATAATAAAAAAAAGCTGTGGGTAAAGTTTAGTGGTATGTGTTAGTATTAGGGTAATGGTAAGTTTAGGTTTAGGGTTAGGTTTAGGGTTAAGATTTGATGAAGGTTAGGGTTGGGTTAGAGGGTTAGGGTTATGGTTTTGGTTAGGATTAGTGTTAGGTTTAGGATAGGGTTAGGTTATGGTTAGTGTTAAGTTTAGGGTTTGGTGAGGGTTAGATTTAGGGTTAGGTTTAGGTTGAGGGTTAGGCTTAGGGTTAGGGTTAGGTGTTAGGGTTAGTGTTAGTATTAGGTTAGGATTAGAGTTAATGTCAGGGTTAGAGTTAGGCCTGGGGTTAGGGTTAGGTTTAGAGTTAGGGTTAGGGTTAGGACTAGGGTTAGGCCTCTATAGTAAAAAAAGCTGGGTTAGTGTTTGGGTTAGGGTTAAGGTTAGGTTAAGGATTAGTATTAAGTTTATGGATAGAAGAATTGGTTAGGCTTGAGGTTGATGTTAGATTTAGGGTTAGTGTTTTGGTTAGGGTTAGGTTTAAGGTTAGGTTTTAAGGTTAAGTTTAGGGTTAGGGTTAGGTGTTAGGTTTAAGGTTTAGGGTTATGGTTAAGTTTATTGTTATGGTTATGGTTATGGTTTGGTGAGGGTTAGGTCTCTATAGTACAAAATGCTGTGGGTTAGGGTTAGAGTTAGGGTTAGGGGTTAGTGCTAGGTTTAGTGAAAATTAGATTTAAGGTTAGGGTTAGGGTTAGGCCTCTGTAGTACAAAAAGCTGAGTGTTGAATTTAGGGTTAGAATTAGGAGTTGGGATTAGGGTTAGGAATAAGGTTAGGGTTAGTGTTATAGTTAGGGTTTAGTTAGTGTTCATATTATGGTTAGGGTTAAGGTTTGGATTAGGGTTTAGGTTTAGGGATAGGCTTAGTGTTTGGTGAGGGTTAGGGTTAGGATTAGAGTTAGGTTTAGGGTTAGGGTCAGCTTTTGGGTTAGGGGCTGTTGAGGTTTAGGGTTATGGTGGGGTAAACGTTATTGTTAGATTTAGGGTTAGAGTTAGAACTAGGGTTAGTGTTAGGGTTAGGGTTATGGGTAGGATTAGGATTAGGGTTAGGGATAGTGGTAGAGATACTGGTAGGATTAGGTTTATGTTAGTGTTAGGGTTAGGTTTTGGTGTGCGTTATAGTTAGGGTTTTGAATAATTTTAGGGTTAGTGTTTAGGGTGAGGATTAGGTGTATGGTGCACGTTAGAATTTGGTGAGGTTTAGGCTTTGGAGAGGGTTAGGTTTAGTGTTTGGGTTTATGTTAGGGTTAGGGGTAGGAATAAATTTTGTGGTGAGGGTTAAGGTTATATTTAGGTTATATTTAGCGTTAGGGTTAGGATTAGACCTCTATAGTAAATAAACTGAGGGATAAGGTTAGGGTTAGGATTAGGCCTGTATTGTACAAAAAGATGAGGGTTAAGGTTAAGGTTAGGGATAGGGTTAGGTTTAGGGTAGTAGTTTGGGTTAGGGTTAGGGTTAAGTTTAGGTTTAGGTTAAGATTAAGGTTAGGATTTCGTTAGGGTTAAGGTTAGGGTTAGGGAATTAGGGTTAGGTTTAGACCTAGGGTTTGGGTTTAGGGTTAGACTAATGGTTAGACTATAATGGTAGGGTTAGGGTGAGGGTTAGGGTAAGGGTTAATTAGGGTTCATGTAAGGGTTAGGGTTAAGTTTTGGATTAGCATTTCGGGTTAGGGTTAGTGTTAGGGTTTCATGAGGGTTAGGACTACTGTTGGTGTTAGGGTTATGGTTTGGGGTAGGAATTAAGTTTGATGTTAGGATTAGGCTTAGGTTAGGGTTAGGGTTTGGGTTTGGGTCTGGTGTAGTGGTAAGGATATGGTTTGGTTAGTCTAAGTGTTAGGTTTAGAGTTATGTTTAGGGTTTGGTGAGGTTTATGGTTAGGTTTCAGAATAAGGTTAGGGTTAGGGTTAATCATAGGGGTTAGGGTAAGGTTTAGGGTTACTGTTAGGATTAGGGATAGGGTTAGGTTTAGGTTAGTATTAGGTTAGGGTTAGGGTTAGTGTTAGGGTTAGGGTAGAAGTTTGGGTTAGGTTTAGGGTTAGGTTAATATTAGGGTTAGGTCATGGTGTCATGGGTAGGGTCAGGATTAGGGTTAGATGATTAGGGTTAGGGTCAGGTTTAGTGTTTGGGTTGGGGTTTAGTGTTAGACTTATGTATATAGTTAGGGTTAGTGTGGGTTAGGTTTAGGTTTTAATCAGAGTTCATGTTAGTGTTAGGTTTAAGGTTTGGATTAGGATTTAATGTTAAGGAGGGTGTTAGGGGTTTGGTGAGGGTTAGGGTTAATGTTAGTGTTAATGTTACGGTTAGGGGTAGGGGTTAAGGGTGGTGTTAGGGTTAGGTTTAGGTTATGGTTAAGGTTAGGGTTTGAGTTAGGATTTCTGAGGATTAGGATTAGGGTTAGTGTTAGATGTAGGGTTAGGGTTTAGGTTAGCTTAGTGTCAGTGTTAGGGTTAGTCTTAAGTTTAGGGTTTTCTGAGGGATATGGATAGGTGTCGGGATAAGGTTAGTGTTAGGTTTATGCATAGGGGTTAGAGTTTGTTTCAGGGTTAGGTTTAGGGGTAGGGATAGGATTTAGTGAGGGTTAGTGTATGTGTTAGGGTTATGGTTAGAGTTTGGGTTAGGGTTTGGGTTAGGATTAGAATATTAGTGTTAGTGATAGGATTATGGTTAGAATTAGGATTAGGGTTCAGTTAGGGTTCATTTTAGGTTTAAGGTTAAGGTTTGGATTAGGGTTTAAAGTTGGGGTTAGTGTTAAGGTTTGGTGAGGGTTAGGATTTGGATAAGGATTTTGTGAGGGTGAGAATTAGTCTTAGGGTTAGTGTTAGGGGTATGGTTAGGTTAGGTTAATGTTAGGGTTAGGGTTAGAGTTAGGGTTAGGTTTGGTGAGGGATAGGGTTATGGTTAGGGATATATTTAGGGTTAGGTTTAGCGTTAGTGTTAGTGCTAATGGTTATGGTTATGGTTAAGTTTAGAGGGTTAGGGTTATGGTTATGGTTATGGTTAGGGTTTGGGGTAGTGTTAGTCGAAGTTTGGGTTAGGGTTAAGGATATGGTTAGGGTTAGGGTTAGGGGCTAGTGTTAGGGTTAGGGTTAGGTTAGTGTTAGGGTTAGGTTTAGGGTTATGGTTAGTGTTAGGGTTTTTTTTAGGTTATGGATATTTTTATGTTTATGGTTAGACTTAGGTTAGGGGTAGGATTAGTGTTTTGGTTATGGTTAGTGTTAGGAGTTAGTGTTAGAGTTAGGGTTAGGTATAGAGTTTATGTATTGTGTTAGAATTACAGTTAGGTTCAGGGTTAGGGTTTGGTGAGGGTTAGGGTTAAAATTAAGGTTAGGATTTGGGGTTAGTGTAAGGATTAGGGTATTTCGGGATTAGGGTTAAGGTTAGGATTAGGGTTCCAGTTTGACCTCTATAGTACAAAAAGCTGAGGGTTAAAGTTAGGGTTAGATTTGGGGTTAGATTAGGATTCAGGTTATGGTTAGGGTTTGGTGAGGGTTAGCGATAGTGTTAGGGTTAGTGTTAGACTTGGGTTAGGGTCAGCGTTAGTGCTTATGTTTAGGGTTAGGGTTGGGGTTAGAGGGTTGGGGTTATGTTTAGCGTTAGCTTTAGTGTTAGGGTTAGAGTTACGGTTAGGTTTAGGTTTAGGGTTAGCGTTAGTATTTTGGTTACAGTTAGGCTCTATAGTACAAAAAGCTGAAAGTTAAGTTTAGGGTTAGATTAGGGGTTAGGTTTAGGTTTAGGGTTAGGGTTTGGTGAGGGATAGGGTTAGAGTTAGGATTAGGTTTAGGGTTAGGTTTACAGTGTTAGGGTTATGGTTAGCGTTAGTTTTAGGGTTAGGGTTAGTGTTAAATTTTGGCATTAGTGTTAGGGTTAAGAATATGGTTAGGGTTATTGTTAGGTTTAGTGTTAGGTTTCTATAGTAAAATAAAAGCTGAGGGTTAGAATTAGAGTTAAGTTAGGGTTAGAGTTAGGCTTCCATAGTAAAAAGGCTCAGGGTTAAGTTTACACTTAGGGTTAGGGTAAGAGTTTGGTGAGGATTATGGTTATGGTTATGGTTATGGTTAGGGTTAGGGTTAGGGTTTGGTGAGGGTAACGATTAGGGTTAGGGTTAGGTTTAGGGGTTAGTATTAGTGTTAGGGTTAGGTTAGAGTTAGGGTTAGGGTTTTAGGTTTAGGGTTAGGGTTAGTGTTAGGGTTAGGCCTCTAGAGTACAAAAAGCTGAGGGTTAAGTTTAGGGTTAGAATTAGGGGTTAGTGTTAGGGTTAGGTGTTATTCTTAGGGTTACAGTTAGGATTAGGGTAAGGGTTTTGTGAGGGTTAGGGTTAGGGTTAGGTTGAGTATTAATTTTAGGGTTATGGGTAAAGGTTATGGTTCAGGTTAGGGTTAGGGTTATGATTCTGCCTATGTAGTACAAAAAGATGAGAGTTAGAGTTGGGATAGGGTCAGGGTTTGGTGAGGGTTAGGGTTAAGTTTAATGTTTGGGTTAGTGATAGTTTTAGGTTTAGGTTAAGTGTTCTGGTTTAGTGAGGGTGAGAGTTGGGATTAGGGATAATGTTAGGGTTAGTGTTAGGTTATGATTAGGATCATGGTTAGGGTTAGGGCTCTATAGCACAAAAAGCTTAGGGTTAAGGTTAGGTGTAAGGTTAGGGTTGGGGCTATGTTTATGGTTAGGGTAAAAGTTAGGTTTAGGGGTAGTGGTTACAGTTGTGATTTGATGGGAGATGTTATTCTGTATATATGTTTCTTATACTGGTTAATAAAGCTCTGTGGCCAATGAGATAGCAAAATAGGCGGGCTAGGAGACAGGAGGAAAGAGGAAGGGGGAAGGAGGAGTCGAGATGTAGCCCAGGGAGAAGGAAGACACCCACCATGGCTCCCCGATAAGACGACCACGTGGAAATACTTAGATAAGTAGAAACGGGTTAATAATTAAGGCAGAGCTAGCCCATAAACAGTAATGGTAGTTGACCAACAGGATTGTATCAAATACAGAGTCTCTGAGTGTTATTTGGGGCTGGCGCGGCTGTGGGCCCAGACTGGCAGGTTGGCAGGCTGGCGGAAACATACACACTACAGTGGTTAGGTCGAGGGTTAGGATTAAGTTAGTGTTAGGTGTTAGGGTTAGTGTTAATGTTATGTTAGGATTAGTGTTAGGTTTAGGTTTAGGGTTAGGGTTAGGTTAAGGTTAGGGTTAGGCCTTCATAATAAAAAATGCTGAGGTTTAGCCTTAGGGTTAGAGTTAGCATAGGGTTAGGGTTAGGGTTAGGGTTAGGTGAGGGTTAGGGTTTGGGTTAGGGTTAAGGATAGGGTTAGGATAAGTGTTAGGTTTAGGGTGAGGGTGACAATGAGGTTGAGGCTGAGGGTTAGAGTTAGGGTTAGGGTTAGGGTCTAGGATTTGTATAGGGTTAGGATTAAGTTTAGGGTTAGGTTTAGGTTTAGGGTGTGGGTGAGTGTGGGGGTTAGGATTAGGGTCAGGGTTAGAGTTTGGGTTAGGGGTTAGGGTTAAGGTTAAGGTTATGTTATGGGTTAGGTTTAGGGTTAGGTTTAGGGTTAGAGTTAGTGTTAGGGTTAGGGTTTGCATTAGGGTTAGAGTTAGGGTTAAGGTTTAGGCTTAGGGTTAGGGTTAGGACTATGGTTAGGGTAGGGTTAGGGTTAGGGTTAGGGTAAGGGTTAGGGATAGAGTTAGGGTTAGTGTTAGGGTTAGTGTTTGCGTTAGGGTTAGAGTTAGGGTTTGGTTAAGGTTAGGGTTAGGGTAAGGGTTAGCTTTTGTGTTAGTGCTAGAGTTAGGTTTAGGGTTCGGGTTCGGGTTAGGGTTAGGGTTAAGGTTAGGGTAATGTTGAGGGTGAGGGTGAGGATGAAGGTTTGGGTTAGGGTTAGAGTTTGCGTTAGGTTTAGGGTTAGGGTTAGATTAGGGTTAGAGTTTGTGTTAGGGTTAGTGTTAGTGTTAGGATTAGGGTTTAGGTTAGGGTTAGGGTTAGGTTTAGGGTAAGTGTTAGGGTTAGGATTAAGGTTAGGATTAGGTTTTGTGTTATGGTTAGGGTTCTGGTTTTGTTTAGTTTAGGGTTATTGTTATGTTTATGGTTATGGTTATGGTTAGGGTTTGGTTGAGGGTTAGGGTTTGCGTTAGGGTTAGGTTTAGGCTTAGGGTTAGGATTAATGTTAGGGTTTGGGTTAGGGCTAGGTTTAGGCTTAGCATAAGGGTTAGGGTTAGGGTAGGGTGAGGGTGAGGGTGAGGGTGAGGGTGAGGGTGAGGGTGAGGGTGAGGGTTCAGGGCAGGGTAGAGTGTTATTTGTGGCTGGTGCGGCTGTGGGCCCAGACTGGCGGGCTGGCGGGCTGGCGGAAACGTACACACTGAAGATGGTGCCCAGAGTGGATATAAGAAATTTCACTTAAAACTAATAAGAGCTTAAGAAATGTTTTAGAAACAAAGGAACAGAGACTAGCAAGACTTCTTCGTAGCGGTATTTTCTTGGTTGGATTTGTTTTGGTGTAGACAGAGATTTGCGCGGCTCCTTTAAGGGAGGTTTTCAAAAATTAGCATAATCGGCAAAAAGCCGCCTTGCTTTTAAAGATCTCTGCTAACAATTCATTGGTCTGTAGGAGAGCTGCAATGAAGATTTACACACTATTTTAAAAAATACGCTGGCTTGGGAGAGAAAAAAAAACAGGGTACAATGTTTAAAAAAGAAAAAAGAAAATAGAATGAATGGCTTTAATGGGGTATGCCATTAATCCCAGCACTCCGCAGACAGAGGCAAATAGATCTCTGTGATTTCAAAGCAAACCTGGTATGCAATGAATTCCAGGACAGATAAAAGTTACACAGAGAAGCCTTGTCTCAAAATATGTAAAAATAGAAGTAGAATGAATAGAGTAATAAAAAAGCCACGTAGAGATGGAAAACACAGAGAAATTTTGGATACTATACGCCATTCTGTTGTCTTTAAATCATTTGATTGCTGAGAAAATAACAACTACTGATAAAAGAAATGCTGCTAGATTAATTCAATTTATATATTTTAAAAATGCTTTGACTCCAAAATTTAAGCCTAAGGACAAGTTACTGGGGAAAAGGATTTCTATTTTTGTTTCCACAGAAAATGAAAAGCTATGGATTCTTTCCAGACTTATGTGGTTTGATCAAGACAGACCCCTGAAACAATGCCCCAGATGATCCAACATTCAAAGCAGTTGAGACAAAGCCTTGCAGACTACTGCAAAGATTTCTACATCTTTTTTGGAACCCCATGACAGCGCCCCCTACCAGCAGGAAGTAGTTTGGAAAGAACGATGCCCAAATTCCCAAATATTGTTTATAAATGTTTGTTTTCATTTAAATGGACTTGGTTATAAATGGCTATAACCACAAACAATCTTTTTAAAGGTAAAAAGGGAATTGTGATATAGATATGAATACTTTGCTTTGAAATGGATTTTCTTTTATTGTTACAATTTAAGGTCAATTCTGTAATATGTATATTTCTTCTCTGTTTAGATATTGTGTTTATATAGCTCATTGAAAAATGTAATGCATAATTTAGTACAGATTAGAAAATTACCTATGATAGTCAAACTTGGAGTTAAGTTAGTTAGGATTTCTAGATATGCAGATGTATTTGAGATAAATAGGCATTCTTCAAAACTTTCAAAGACCTACAGAATATGGCATTTAAAATGTTTTTGGATTTTTCTTGACAGTGAGGCACAACTGCTCCTGGTAACACCACCTACAGAAGAAAGGAAGATGGACATTGAAGAAACACATTATGGAGTTTGCTTCTAATATGGCAAGATTAGCCATTTGGGGAAGGTACTGCTTTTCTGGACTGTTTGACTTTATGTTGTAGAAACTGGACATGCAGGACCCACAAAAAGGTGACTGCTGATGCAAGATGGACATTGCTACAGGATTCCTGCTTCATGGAAGAGGCTGCCAGACGGTCTACAGGACACAGAGAAAAATGACTCAAAAACTGCCATTACAGGTGGATATTTTAAAGTTTCCTGCTTTGTTGAGGAATGTGGAGACACACTGTGGCCTATGGGCTGAAGATGGAACATTACAGAAGAACTTCGGGTGACTGACCAGGCAGAGTTGTCTCTGTCATTTCTATAGAGTTTATATATTATCCTTCTGTGGTCTTTGAAGGAGTTGAAGACAGATAGTTACGGTTATAGTTTTCCTTAGTTAGGATTAAAGATAAGTTACATATAGGACTTTAGACTCACAAAGATAGGATAGATGGTATTTTCTTTAATTCTTACAAAATGTTTATGGACTAAATATTGTTAACTGTGATTCTTATTTGATAACTGTTGTATGCTATATTTTGCTATGTTAAGGTTAAACCCCTTCTTTTATTTTAGATAGAAAAGAGGAGATGATGGGAGATGTTATTCTGTATATATGTTTCTCATACTTGTTAATAAAGCACCATTGGGCCAATGAGATAGCAAGATAGGTGGGGCTAGGAGACAAGGAGAAAAGAGGAAGTAGGGGGGAGGAGTCGAGATGTAGCCCAGGGAAGAAGCAGGACGCCCGCCGCGGCTCCCCAATAAGACGACCACGTGGAAATACTTAGATAAGTAGAAATGGGTTAATAATTAAGGCAGAGCTAGCCCACAAACAATAATGGCAACTGGCCAACAGTATTGTATCAAATACAGAGTTTCTGAGTGTTATTTGGGGCTGGCGGGCTGGCGGAAACATACACGCTACAGGTGGCACCCCATACAGATTGGCGTCAGGACCGGGAGGCCGGCGGGGAGGAACATGCTGTAACAATCAGGTTACAGTTAGGGTTAGGGATAGTGTTAGGAATAGTGTTAAAGTTAGGGTGAGGGTTAGGGTGAGAGTAAGCATGAGGTTGAGGGTGAGGGTGAGGTTGAGGGTGAGGATGTGGTTTAGGGTTAGGGTATTAGTTAGGGTTTGGGTTAGGGTTAGGTTTAGGGTTAGAGTTAGGGTTAGGTTTAGAGTTAAGGATAGGGTTAGGGTTTGCGTTAGGGTTAGGGTTTGGTTAGGGTTATGGTTGGGGTTAAGTTTTGGGTTATGGTTACTGTTAGCATTAGGGAAAGGATTGGGGTTAGGGTTAGGGTTAGTATAAGGGTTAGGATTAGGGTTAGGGTTATGGTTATGGTTATGGTTAGGGTTAGGGTTAATGTTAGTGTTAGGTAGGGTATGCAGTAGGGTGTTGGTTAGGGTTTGGTGTAGGGTTAGGGTTAGGGTTAGGGTTAGGGTTAGGGATAGTGTTAGGGTAGAGTTGGTTGAGGGTGAGAGTGACGGTGATGGTGAGGGTTAGGGTGAGTGTGAAGTTTAGGGTTAGGGTTAGATTAAGTGTAAGTGTTAGGGAGTAGGTGAGGGTGAGGGTGAGGGCTAGTGTTAGGGTTAGGGTTAGAGTTATGGTTTGCATAGGGTTACAGTTAGAGTTAGGGTTAGGGTTTGGGATAGGTTGAGGGTAAGGGTGAGGGTGAGAGTGAGGGTTAGGTTTAGTGTTAGGGTTAGGATGAGAAGTTAAGGTTAGGGTTATGTTTATGGTCAGGATTAGTGTTTAGATATAGGATTAGCTGTACAGTTAGGGTTAGGTTAAGGTTAGGTTTAAGGTTATGGGTAGGGTTAGGGTTGGGTTAGTGTTTGGGTTATGTTTAGGGTTCGGTTAGGGTTAGGATTGGGGTTATGTTTAGGGTTAAGGTTAGGATTAGGGTTTGCGTTATGGTTATGGTTAGGGTTAGGGTTAAGGTTAGGCTTTAGGGTAGGTTTAGAGTTTAGGGTTAAGGTTAGTGTAGTGTTAGGGTGAGTGTGAGGGTTAGTTTAAGGTTAGGGTTAGGTTAGGGTTAGGTTTCGGATTAGGTTTATGGTTAAGGTTAGGGTGAGGGTAAGGGTGAGGGTTAGGTTTAGGGTTAGGGTCATGTTTAGTGTTAGGGTTAGGATTAGTTTTAGGGTTAGGGTTAGCGTTAGGGTTAGGGTTAGGGTTAGGGTTAGGTTAAGGGTGAGGGTGAGGTTGAGGGTGAAGTTTAGGGTTAGGTTTAGGGTTAGGGTTTGTGTTAGGTTTAGGGTTAGTGTTAGGGTTATGGTTAAGGATTAGTGTTAGTGTTAGGGTTAGTGTTAGTTTAGGGATAGGTTTAGGGTTAGTGTTATGGTTAGGATTAGGGTAAGGTTAGATTTAGTGTTAGTGTTAGGGTTATGGTTCGGGTTAGGGATTGGGTTATTGTGAGGGTTAGGGTTAAAGTTAGGGTTAGGGTTAGGGTTAGGGTTAGTGTTACTATAAGTGTTAGGATAATGTAAGTGTTAGGGTGAGGTTGGGTTAGGGGTAGGGTTAGGGTTATGTTTTGGGTTTAGGTTTAGGGTTTAGGTGTGGCTTGGCTTTGGGTTAGAGTTAGGGTTAGGGTTAGGGTGAGGTTTAGGGTTAGGGTTATGGTTATGATTATGTTTATGGTTATGGTTATGTTTAGGGTTAGGGTTAGGATTTGCATTAGGGTTAGCGTTTGGGTTTGCGTTAGGGTTTAAGTTAGGCTTAGGGTTAAGTTTAAGTTTAGGATTAGGGTTAGGGTTAAAGTTAGGGTTAGGGATATGGTTGGGTTTGGGTAGGGTTAGGGTTAGGGTTAAGGTTATGTTTATGGTTAGGTTTAGGGTTAGTGTTTGCGTTAGTGTTAGGATTAGGGTTATGGTTAGGGTTAAGGCTAGGCTTAGAGTTAGGGTTAGCATTTGCTTTAGGGTTAGGGTTAGCGATAGTGTTAGGTTTAGGATTGCGTTAGGGTTATTGTTAGGGTTTGGTTTAGGGCTCGGGTTAGTGTTAGGTTTAGGTTTAGTGTTAGGGTTAGGGTATTTGTTTTGGTTAGGTTTAGTGTTAAGGTAAGTATGGTTACGATTATGGTTTGTGTTAGGGTAATAGTTAGTGTTAGAGTTAGTTTTAGTGTTAGTGTTAGGTTTAGGGTTAGAGTTAGGGTTTGCATGAGGTTTAGGGTTAGGGTTATGTTTATGGTTATAGTTATGGTTAGCGCTAGGTTTAGGGTTAGATTTTGCTTTAGCGTTAAGTTTAAGGTTAATGTAAGGTTATGGTTAGGTTTAGGCTTAGGGTTAGCGGTTAGGGTTAGTGTTATTGTTAATGTTATGGTGATTAGAGTTAGGGTAAAGGGTAGGGTTAGGGTTATTGCTAGGGTTATGGTTAGGTTTAGGGTTAGGGTTAGTGTTAGGTTAACAGTTAGGGTTATGATTAGGATTTGGTTTACTGTTAGGGTTAGGTTTAGGGTTAGTTTTACCATTAGGCTTGGTTTAGGGAAAGTTTTAGGGATATTGTTAGGGTTAGGGTTTAGGTTTATGGTTAGTGTTATGGTTGGGTTAGTGATAGGGTTAGGTTTATGGTTAGGGATAGGGTTATGGTTAGGGTTATAATTATGGTTTGGGGTAGGGTTAGTGTTAAATTAGGGTTAGGATTTGCTTTAGGGGTAGGTTTAGAATTAGGGTTAGGTTTAGGATTAGGGTTGGGTTTGGGTAAGTTTTAGTGTCATGGTATGGTTATGGTTAGTTTTAGGGTTAGGGCTTGCATTAGAGTTAGTGTTAGGTTTTAGGTTTAAGGCAGGGTTAGGTTCATGGTTAGGGTTAGGGTAGGGGTAGGGTTTAGTTAGGGTTAGATTTGTGTTAGGGTTTGGGTTCAGTTTATTGTGTGTGGTAGTGTTAGGGTTTGGATCAGGGTTAGGGTTTGGGTTAGGGTTTGGGTTAGATTTACATTTATTGTTAGGTTTATGGTTAAGCTTAGGGTTAGGGTTTGCGTTAGGGTTAGGTTTAGGCTTGGGTTTTTGTTAGGGTTAGGGTTATGGTTATGATTATGGTTATGGTTAGCGTAAGGTTAGGGTAAAGTTATGATTAGGGTTGTGTTGGGTTAGGGATAGGGTTATGGTTATGGTTAGGTTTTGATTTGCGTTAAGGTTAGGGTTAGTGTTATTTTTAGGGTTATGGTTAAGTTTATGGTTAGGGTTGGTTTTGAGTTACGGTTATGGTTAGGGTGAGGTTTTGTGTTAGGGTTAGTGTTAGGGTTAGTGTTTGGTTAGATTTAGGGTTTGGATTAGGGTTAGGGTTTGTCTTTGATATGGTTAGAGATAGGGTTAAATTTAGGATTAGTTTTAGGGTTAGGGTTAGGGTTAATGTTAGCGTTATGTTTAGGGATTAGAGTTAATGTTAGTGTTAGGGTTAGAGTAGGATGATGGTAAGAGTGAGAGTGAAGGTGAGGCTTAGGGCTTAGGGTTACAATAAGGTTTAGGTTTTGCGTTAGGCTTATTGTTAGGGTTTGGTTTAGGGTTAGGGTTTGTGTTAGGGTTAGGGTTAGGGTTCAGGTTTGAGTTAGGTTTAAAGTAAAGATAGGATTATGGTGAGGCTGAGGGTTAGAGTTAGGTGTAGGTTTAGGTTTAGGTTTAGGTTTAAGGTGAGGCTTGGCTTTGGTTTAGGGTTAGGGATCGCTTTCGGGTTATGGTTTTGGTTATGGTAATGGTAATGTTTAGGTTTAGGGTTTGGGTTTACGTTAGGTTTAGAGTTACGGTTAGGTTTAGGGTAGGGTTAGTTTTAGGGTTACGGTTAGGGTTAAAGTTAGGGTTTGGTTTGCTTTAGGGTTAGGGTTAGGCCTAGGGTTAGGGTTAGGGTAGGTGTAGATTTTTCGTTAGTGTTAGATTTATGTTAGGGGTTGGGTCGGTTTAGTGTATGTGGTAGTGTTAGGGTTTGGTTGAGGGTTAGGGTTTGTGTTAGGGTTAGGGTTTGGGTTACGGTTAAGGTTAGGGTTAAAGTTAGATTTATGGTTTGGGTTAGATTTATATTTAGGGTTAGGTTTAGCGTTAGGCTTAGGGTTAGGGTTTGCTGTAGGGTGAGGTTTGGGTTAGGTTTAGGCTTGAGTTTTTGTTAGGGTTAGGTTTATGGTTATGGTTATGGATAGGGATATGGTTAGTGTTTGCGTTAGGGTTAGGGTTCGGGTTAGGGTTAGGGTTGTGTTTGAGTAACGGTTATGGTTATGGTTAGGGTTAGGATTTGCGTTAGGGTTAGTGTTAGTGTTAGGGTTAGGGTTTGGTTAGGTTTAGGGTTTGGATTAGGTTAGTGTTTGTCTTCGGTTTAGGATTAGGTTTATGGTTAAGTTTTCGTTTAGGGTTAGGGTTATGGTTATGGTTAGGGATAGGGTTAATGTTAGCGTTATGGTTAGGGATTAGGGTTTGGTTTAGGGTTAGGGTTAGGGTAGGGTGAGGGTGAGAGTGAGGATGAAGGTGAGGGTTAGGCATAGGTTTACAGTTAGGTTTAAAGTTTGCGTTAGGTTTATGGTTAGGGTTTGGTTTAGGGTTAGTGTTTGTGTTAGTGTTAGGATTAGGGTTCAAGGTTGGGTTCGTTTTAGGGTTAGCTTTAGGGTATGGTTAGGATTAGGGTGAGGGTGAGGGTTAGAGTTATTGTTATGTTTAGGTTTAGGTTTAGGGTTAGGGTGAGGCTTGGCTTTGCGTTAGGGTTAGGGGTAGGTTTAGGGTTAGGCTTAGGGCTAGAGTTAGGGTTACGGTTAGGGTTTGCTTTAGGTTTAGGGTTAGGATTAGGGGTAAGGTTAGTTTTAGGTTTGGATTAGGGTTTGGTTTAGGGTTAAGGTTAAATTTAGGGTTATTGTTATGGTTAGAGTTAGGGTAAAAATTATTGTTATGGTTATGGTTAGGGTTAGGGTTTGCATAAGGGTTAGGTTATGGTTAAGGTTAGGTTTGGGTTTAGTGTTATTGTTATGTTTATGGTTATGGTTAGGGCTTGTGTTAGGGTTACGGTTAGGGACATGGTTTGAGTTAGGATTAGTGTGTGTGGTAGCAAAAGGGTTAGGGTTAGGGTTAGGGTTAGATTTTTGATTAGGTTTAGGGTTAGCGTTAAGCATAGTTTTAGGGTTTGCATTAGGGTTAGGGTTAGGGTTCGGTTTACTTTGGGTTAGGATTATGTTTATGGTTATTTTTAGGGTTATGGTTAGGTTTTGCGTTAGGATTAGTGTTAGGGTTATCGTTAATATATGGTTTATGGTTATGGTTATGGTTATGGTTTTGGATAGGGTTTGGTTAGTGTGTGCGTTAGGGTGAGGGTTAAGGTTATGTTTATGGATAGGGTTAGATTTTAGTTAGGGTTAGGGATTGTGTTTGTGTTATGGTTAGTGTTAGGGTTTGCGTTAGGATTATTGTGTGGGGTAGCATTAGGGTTAGGGTTAAGCATAGATTTAGGGTTAGCCTTAGGGTTATTGTTAGGGTTCGGTTTTGATTTGTGTTATGCTGAGTTTATGGTTATTGATTTGGATAGGGTTATGTTTAGTGTGTGCTTTAGAGTTAGGGTGAGGTTTATGGTTATGGTTAGGGTTAGGGTTGGGTTTTGGTTATGATTAGGGTTATTGTTATGGTTATGGTTATAGTTAGGGTTATGGTTAGGGTTTGCATTATGTTTAAGGTAAGTGTTAGGTTTAGGGTTAGGTTAAGGTTTAGGGTTAGTTTAGGGTTAGGATTATGGCTATGGTTATGGTTGTGGTTAGGTTTACGGTTAGGGTTTGGGTTATGGTTAGGGTTAGGGTTATGGTTAGGATTAGGACTGGGTTTGGTTTAGGGTTAGGGTGTAGTTATTGTTATGGTTGTGGTTAGTGTTATGGTTATGGTTAGGGTTAGGGTTAGCGTAAGCTTTGCGTTTGGGTTGGGTTAGATGTAAGTTTGGGTTTATGGTTAGGTTTAAGTTAGGGTTAGGATTATGGTTAGGGTTTGCATTAGTTTTAGGGTATGTGTTAGGGTTACGGTTAGGTTTAGGGTTAGGGTTAGGGTTAGGTTTAGGTTTAGGGTTATTGTTAGGATTAGGGTAAAGTTTAGGGTTAGGTTTAGTGTCAGGGATAGGGTAGGGTTAATGTTATGGTAAGGGTTAGGTTTAGGGTTAGTTTTAGGGTTAAGGTTAGGGTTTAGTTTATGATTAGGTTTAGGGTTAGGGTTAGGGTTAGGGTTACTCTTAGGGTTAGGGTAAATGTAAGGATTAGGGAGAGGTTGAGGGTGAGGGTGAATGTGACGGTGAGTCTTAGGTTTAGGTTAGGGTTAGGTTTAGGGTTTGTGTTAGGGTTACGTTTAGGGTTAGGTTTTGTGGGTGTGGTTGGGATAGTTTTAGGGTTAGGGTTAGGTTTAGAGTTTGGGTTATGGTTAAGGATAGGTTTATGTTAGTTTTAGGGTTAGGGATAGGGTAGGGTGAGGGTGAATCAGGGTTTGAATTAGGGTTAGGGTTAGGATTAAGGTTATGTTTAGGCTTAGGGTTATGGTTAAGTTTCTGGTTATGGTTGCGTTTAGGGTTATTGTTTGCGTTAGGGTTAGGGTTAGGTTTAGGGTTTGGTTTAGTGTTAGGATTAGGGTGTTTTTCGGGTTAGCGTTAGGGTTAGGTTTTGGGTTAGGTTTATGGTTACGGTTATGGTTAGGGATAGTATAAGGGTTAGGAATAGGTTTAGGATTAAAGTTAGGTTTGGGTTAGGGTTAGGGTTATGGTTGTGGTTAGAGTTAGGGTTAGGGTTAGTGTTTGGGTTATGGTTATGGTTGTTGTTATGGTTATGTATAGGGTTAGGGTTATTGTTTGGATTAGGGTTAGTGTTATGGTTAGGGTTTAGGTTATGTTTAGGGTTAGGTTTAGCGTTAGGGTTAGGGTTAGTGTAAATGTTAGGGTTAGGGTGAGGATAAGGGTGAGGGTGAGGGTGAGGCTTAGGTTAAGGGTTAGGGTTAGGGTTTGCGTTAGGTTTAGGTTTAAGGTTAGGTTTAGGGTTAGGGTTAAGGTTAGGGTTAGGGTTGGGTTGGGTTAGGGTTAGGTTTAAGGTTAGGTTTAGGGTTAGGGTTAGGGTTAAGGTTAGGGTTAGGGTTGGGTTGGGTAAGGGTTATGGTTATGGTTATGTTTATGGATAGGATTAGGGTTAGGGCTTGCGTTAGGGCTAGGTTTAGGGTTTGGTTAGGGTTAGGGTTAGGCTTTGTGTTAGGTTTAGGTTTATTTTTAGGGTTATGGTTAGTTAGTAGGGTTTGGGTCATGGTTATTTTTACAGTTAGGTTTAGGGTTAATGTTATGGTTAGGATGAGTTTAAGGTTGGGTTTAGGGTTAGTGTTAGGATTAGGGTTATGTTTAGGGATTGGCTTATGGTTAGGGTTAGCATTAGGGTTAGGGTTAGTTTTACTGTTAGTGTTAGGGATTCATGTAAGAGTTAGGGTGAGGTTGAGGGTGAGGGTGAAGGTGAGGGTGAGGGTGAGGCTTAGGTTAGGGTTAGGATTACTGTTTGCGTTAGTTTAGGGTAGAGTTAGGTTTAGGATAGGATTAGGGTTTGTGTTTGGTTTTGTGTGTGTGGTAGGGTTAGTGTTATGATTAAGTTTAGGCTTAGGGTTTGGTTAGGGTTAAGGATAGGTTTATGTTATGGTTAGGGTTAGGGTTTGGGTAGGGGGAGGCTGAGACTGAGAGCTTTATTTTTGTCCAAACCCGGAACTTTATCGCTCCTTACTGGAGACCTTAAATGGCCTCTTTACCGAGGGCCTTAATTTTGTCCCAACTTACCTTGGGAACCTTCCAGCGCTGTCCTGACTGCAAGAAGTTTTGATCTGAAAATTCCTTGTATGGGCCACCATCTGTACGCGCCTGCCCTCGCCAGCAAGAAAGATGTGAATCCAGGTAGATCTTCTTCATGCAGTTTTAATCATGATCATTTAAACATGTTGCTTCTGGCCCGAAGGAAGAGAGAGAGAGAGAGAGAGAGAGAGAGAGAGAGAGAGAGAGAGAGAGAGAGAGAGAGAGAGGACCCCTGCACAGGCTTAAATACCCTTGAGCTAACCAACCCCAGTGAGCCACGTGGACTCTGCAGATAGGCTACTCTAATGCAGAAGGAGACAGGCTGAACAGACTTAACCAATTAATGGCTTGTTTACCCAGAGAGTCATTACCAGCAGGAAGATATAAGGTAGAAGCCAGCACCACTTAAAGGCATTTCACTACACGGCTCTCTACAAGGTTTAGGTTTTGAGTTAGGGTTGGGGTTAGAATTAGGGTTATGGTTTGGGTTAGGATTAGTGTGTTTGGTAGTGTTAGGTTTAGGGTTAGTGTTAGGATTAGGATTAAGTTTTGGGTTAGGTTTAGGGTTAGGGTTAGGATTAGGTTTAGGGTTACATTTATGGTTAGGGTTAGCATTAAGCATAGCTTTAAGGTATGCCTTAGGGTTAGGGTGAGGGTTAGGGATAGGGTTAAGGGAGGGTGTGGGTTAAGGTTAGTTTGAGGATCATGGTAAGGTTGAGGGTGCGGTTAGGTTTAGGGTTAGTCTAAGTGTTAGGTTTCGGGTTAGGAGTAGGGGTAGGGATAATGTTAGGGTTAGGGTTTGCTTTATGGTTAGGTTTAGGATTAGGGTTAGGGTAAGGGTTAGGGCGTAATCTGGGTTAGTGTTAGGGTTAGAGTTTTGGTTATGTTTATGGTTTTGGATAGGTTTAGGTTTAGGATTTGTGTTAGGATTAGGGTTAGGGTTAATGTTAGTATAAGGGTGATGTTGAGGGTGAGTGTGAGGGTGAGGGTTAGATTTACGGTTAGGGTTAGGGGTAGCGTTAAGCATAGGGTTAGTGTTGCGTTAGGGTTAGGTTTAGGGTTAGGGTTTGGGTTAGGTTTAGGGTTAGGATTAGGGTTAGGGTTTGGTTTGGTTTTGGGTTAGGGTTATGATTATGGTCATGGTTATGATTAAGGTTAGGTATGGGTTTAGAGAAACGGTTAGGTTTATGCTTATGGTTAGGGTTAGGGTTAGTGTTGTGGTTAGTGTATATAGTTAGGGTTAGTGTTAGGGTTAGGGCTAGGTTTGTGATAGGTTTAGGGTTAGATTTAGGGTTAGGGTTAGAGTTATGCTTAGGGTATATGGTTAGGGTTAGTGTTAGCGTTAGTGTTAGGGTTAAGTTTAGGGTAAGGTTTTGCATAAGGTTTTGGATTAGGGTTCGGGTTAAGCTTAGGTTTAGGGTTAGGGTTAGGTTTATTGTTAGAGTTGGGTTTGGGTTTGGGTTAGGGTTAGGTTTAGGATTATGGTTATGGTTATGGTTAGGGTTAGGGTTAGAGTTAGGGTTAGGTTATTGTTAGGTGTAGGGATATTGTTAGGGTTAGGTTTAGGGTTATGGTGAGCGTTTAGTGTTAAAGTTAGTGTTAGGTTTAGGGTTAGTGTTAGGGTTAAGTTTAGGGTTAGGGTAATGGTTAGGGTTAGGGTAAGTGTTAGTTTTATTGTTAGTGTTAGGATTCTGGTTAGGGTTATGTTTAGTGTTACAGTTAGTTTTAGGGTTAGGTATAGGGTTAAGGTTTGGGTTAAGGTTAAGGTTAGGGTTAGGGTTAGGGTTAGTGTTAGTCTTAGGGTTAATGTTAAGGTGAGGGTGAGGTTGAAGGTGAGTGTGAGGGTGAGGGTGAGGGTGAGGCTTAGCGTTATGGTTAGGGTTAGAGTTTGCATTAGGTTTAGGGTTAGGGTAAGGATTTGGTTTGGGTTAGGGTTTGTGTTAGTGTTAAGGTTAGGGTTGGTGTTAGGGTTTGGGTTAAGGTTAGTGTGTGTTGTAGGATTAGGGTTAGGGTTAGGGTTAGATTTATGGTTAGGGTTAGGGTTAGCGTCAAGCATTGCGTTAGGGTTTGCATTAGGTTTAGGGTTAGGGTTAGGGATAGGGTTAGGGTAGGGTTTGGGTTTGGGTTATTGTGAGGGAGATGGTAAGGTTGAGGGTGAGGATTAGGTTTAGGGTTAAGGTTAGGGTTAGGGTTAGGGGTAGGGTTAGGTTTTTGTTTAGGGTTAGACTTAGCATTAGTGTTAGGGTTAGCTTTAGGTTTAGTATTAGGGTTATGATTAGGGTTATGTTTATGGTTATGTGTAGGATTAGGTATAAGGTTAGGGTTAGGGTTTGCTTTTGGGTTAGGTTTAGGGTTATGGTTAGGGATTGGGTTAGAGTTTTGGTTATGGTTATGGTTATGGTTATGGTTATGGTTAGGTTTAGGGTTATGGTTATGGTTAGGGTTAGGGTTATGTTTGGGGTAGTGTTAGGGTTTAGGGTTAGGGTTCGCGTTAGGGTTGGGTTAGTGTTAGGGTAAAGGTTAGGGTTAGGTTTAGGGTTTAGGGTTAGGGTTGTAGTTAAGGTTGGGTTAGTGTTAGGGTTAGGTTTAGAGTTAGGGTTATGGTTAGGTTTAAGGTTAGGGTTATGGTTATGGCTATGGTTAGGGTTAAGGTTAAGGTTATGGTTATGGTTATGGTTGGGTTAGGGTTTGGGTTAGGTTTACGGTTAGGGTTAGGGATAGGGTTAGTTTAGCATGAGGGTGAGAGTGAGGATTTGTGTGAGAATTAGGCTTAGAGTTAGTGTTAGGGTTAGGTTTAGTGTTAATGTTAGGGTTAGGTTTAGGGTGAGGGTGAGGTTTAGATTTAGGTTTAAGTTTAGGGTTAGGGTTAAGGTTTGGGATAGTGTTAGGTTTAGGGTTAGGTTTAGGGTTAGGGTTAGTGTTGGGGTAAGGTTTGGGTTATTGTTATGGTTAGGGTTAGTGTAAGAGTTAGGTTTAGGTTTAGGGTTAGGGTTAGGGTTAGGTTTATGGTTAGGGTTAGGGTTATGGTTAGGGTTAGGGTTATGGTTAGGGTTAGTGTTAGGGTTTGGGTTAAGGTTAGGGTTAGGGTTAGGGTATGGGTTACATTTAGTCTTAGTGTTAGGGTTAGTGTTAGGGTTTGGGTTAAGGTTAGGGTTAGGGTTAGGGTATGGGTTACATTTAGTCTTAGTGTTAGGGTTAGGGACAGTGTTAGGTTTAGGGATAGCGTTAGGTTTGGGTTAGGGTAAGGGGTAGGGTTAGGGTTTGGGTTTGGGTTACAGTTAGGTTTAGTTTTGGGGTTAGGTTTAGAAATAATGTTAGTGTTAGGGCTAGGATTATGATTAGGGTTTAGGGTTAGGGTTAGTGTTAGGTTTAGGGTTAGTGTTAGAGTTAGGTTTAGGGTTAGTGTAATGGTTAGGGTTAGGGTAAGTGTTAGGGTTATTGTTAGTGTTAGGATTCTGGTTGAGGTTATGGTTATTGTTAGGGTTAGTGTTAGGGTTAATGTTAGGGTAAGGGTCAGGTTGAGGATGAGTGTGTGTGAGAGGAAGTGTGAGTCTTAGCGTTATTGTTAGGGATAGTGTTTGCATTAGGTTTAGAATTAGGGAAAGGTTTAGTTTAGGGTTACGGTTTGTGTTAGTGTTAGGGGTAGGGTTAGGGTTTGGGTGAGTGTTAGTGTGTGTGGTAGTGTTAGGGTAGGGTTCGTGTTAGGCTTAGGGTTAGGTTGTGTGTTAGGTTTATGGTTATTGTTAGGGTTATGATTAGGGTTAGGGATAGATTTATGGTTAGGGTTAGGGTTACCGTTAAGCATATCCTTAGGGTTATTGTTAGGTTTTGGATTAGGGTGAGGGTGATTGTAAGGCTGAGGGTTGGGTTAGGGTTAAGTTTAGGGTTATGGTTTGTGTTTGTGTTATGGTTAGGTTTAGGGGAAATGTTAGGTTTAGTTTTAGGGTTAGGGTTAGGGTTACGGTTAGGGTTATGGTTAGGGTTACGTTTATGGTTTAGGGTTAGGGTTAGTGTTAGGGTTAGGGTAGGGTTTGTGTTCGTGTTAGGCATAGGTTTAGGGTTAAGGTTATGGTTAGAGTTAGGTAAAATTTAGGGTTAGGGATAGTGTTAAGGTTATGATTTGGATAAGGGTTATAGTTAGAGTTCGATTAAGGGTTGGGTTAAGGTTTGGGTTACGATTAGGGTTAGGGTTAGGTTTAAGTTTAGGGTTAGGTTTAGCATTAGGTTTGGGTTAGGGTAAGGTTTAGGGTTAGGGTTAGGGTTTGCTTTAGGGTTACGTTTAGGATCATTTTTAGGGTTATGGTTAGGTTTAGGGTTAGGGATTGCGTTAGGTTTAGAGTTAGGGTTAGGGTTAGGGTAGGGTTAGGTTTAGGGTGAGGGTTAGGGTTAACGTTAGGTTTAGGGTTTGTTGTAGCTTTAGTGTTAGGGCTAGGGCTAAATTTAGGTTTAGAGTTATAGTTAGGACTAAGTGAGAGTGAGGGTTAGGGTTAGGGTTAGGCATAGCTTTATGTTAGAGTTAGGGTTAGGGTTATGGTTATGGTTAGGGTTAGGGTTTGCGTTAGTGCTAGTGTTAGTTTTAGGGTTAGGGTTTGCATTAGTGTTAGTGTTAGGTTTAGGGTTATGGTTCGGGTTATGTTTAGGGTTACGGTTGTGATTAGGATGTGGGTGAGGGATAGGTTCAGATTTAGGTTTATGTGTAGGTTTAGGGTCAGGTTGAGGCTTGGGTTGGTTTAGGGTTACAGTTAGGCTTATGGTTATGGTTATGGTTAGGGTTAGATTTATGGTTAATGTTAGGGTTAGCCTTAAGCATAGTGTTACGATAAGCTTTAATGTTAGGGTTAGGGTTAGGGTTAGGGTTAAGGTTGGGTTTGGGTTTGGTTTTGGATAGAGTTAGGGTAGGGTGAGGGTGAGAGTGAGAGTGAGGGTGAGGGTTAGGCTTAGGGTTATGGTTATGGCTATGGTTAAGTTAGGTTTAGGGTTTGCTTTATGGTTAGGGATAGGTTTAGGCATAAGGTTAGTTTTAGGGTTGGGGTTAGGGTTAGCTTTAGGTTTAGGGTTAAGGTTAGTTTTATGGTTAGGGTAGGGTTAGGGTTCGTGTTTGAGTCAGGTTTAGGGTAGGTTATGGTTAGAATTAGGGTAAGGGTTATGGTTATGTTTAGTGTTAGGGTTACCGTTAGGGTTAAAGTTAGGGTTAGATTATGGTAAGGGTTAGGGATAGGATTAGGGTTAAGGTTAGTTTTATGGTTAGGGTTCGATTAGTGATTGGTTAGGTTTATGATTAGGATTAGAGTTATGGTTAGGGTTATGGTTATGATTATGGTTAGGGGTACTGTTATTGTTAGGGTTAGGGTGAGGGTTTTCTATAGGGTTAGGTTTAGGATTAGGGTTAGAGTTAAGTTTAATGTTGAGTTTTTGTATTGGTTAGGTTTAGGGTTATGGTTATGGCTATGGTTAGGTTTAGGGTTAGTGTTCAGGCTAGTTTTAGGGTTAGTGTTAGGTGTAATGTAGGGTTAGGGTTTGTGTCAGGGTTACATTTGTGTAGGGTTTGGGTTCTTGTTAGTGTGAGTTGTAGGGTTAGGGTTGGGGGTTAGGGTTAGGGTTTACTTTGTGGTTAGATTTGGGTTAGGTTTTGGGTTGGGTCAGTGTGTGTGTTAGGGTTAGGTTGAGGGTTATGGTAAGGGTTAGGGTAGTCTTACCATTAATATTAGGGTGAGTGAGCGTGTTAGGATTAGGGTTTATGATTATGGTTATAGTTATGGTTATAGTTAGGTTTAGTTTTAGTGTTTGCGTTAGGGTTAGTGTTAGGGTTAGGTTTAAGGTTAGGTTCAGGGTTACAGTTATGGTTAGGGTTAGTGTTAGGGTGAGGTTTGGGTTTGGGTTAGGGTTGGGTTTGGGTAAGGGTTAGGATTAGAGTTATGTTTATGGTTATGGTTATGGTTATGGTTAATGTTTGCATTAGGGATTGCGTTTGGGTTAGGGATAGGGTTATGGTTAGGGTTAGTGTTAGGGCTAGGGTAAGGATTTCCATTATGGTAAGGATTAAGTTTAGGCTTAGAATTAGGGTTGGGTTTGGGTTAGGGTCATGGTTATGTTTATGGTTATGGTTAGGGTTAGGATTGCATTAGCATAAGGGTTAGGGTTAGTGTTTGGTTATGGTTATGGTTAGGGTTAAGGTTTGCGTTAGGTTTAGGGTTAGGGTTAGGTTTAGGGTTACTGTTAGGGTTAGGTTTAGGTTTAGGGTTATGGTTAAGATTAGGGTAGGGTTTAGGGTTAGGGTTATTTTAGGGTTATGGTTAGTGTTAGGGTTATGGTTAGTGTTAGTGTGAGAGTGAGGGTTAGTGTTTGGTTTAGGGATTGGGTTAGGAATAGGGTTTGGGTGATGGTTAGGTTTAGGTTTAGGGTTACGTTTAGAGTTAGGATTAGGGTTACTATTAGGATTAGGTAAATATTATGGTTAGGGTGAGGTCGAGGGTGAAGTTGAGGGTGTGGGTGAGGGTGAGTGTGAGGCTTAGGTTAAGATTAGAGTTAAGATTTGCGTTAGATTTAGGGTTAGGGTTAGGTTTAGTTTAGGGTAGGGTTTGTGTTAGGGTTATATTTAGGGTTAGGGATAGTTTTACATTAGGGTTAGGGTTATAGTTGGTGTATGTTGAGTGTGAGAGTGAGGGAAAGGTTGATGGTGAGGCTTAGGGTTACATTACGGTTATGGTTTGCATTATGTTTATGGTTAGTGCTATGTTTAGGGTTAGGGTCTTTTTAGGGTTAATGTTAGGGTTAGGGTTTGGGTTAGGCTTAGGTTATAGGTTAGGTTTAGGGTTAGATTTATGGTTAATGTTAGGGTTAGCCTTAAGCATAGTGTTAGGATAAGCTTTAATGTTAGGGTTAGGGTTAGGGTTAGGGTTAGGGTTAGGGTTAGGGTTAAGGTTGGGTTTGGGTTTGGTTTTGGATAGAGTTAGGGTAGGGTGAGGGTGAGAGTGAGAGTGAGGGTGAGGGTTAGGCTTAGGGTTACATTTAGAGTTAAGGTTTGCGTTACTTTTATGGTTATGGTTAAAGTTAGCATTAGGGTTTTTGTTATGGTTTGGGTTAAGGTTAGGGTAAGGGTTAGGGTTAGTGTTAGGTTTAGGGTTACATTTAGAATTAGGGTGATGGTGAGGATTAGGGTTAGGTTTATGCTTAGGTTTATTTTTAGGTTTAGGTTTAGAATGAGGCTTGGCTTTGGGTTAGGGTTAGGGTTAGGGTTGATTTGGGTTTGGGTTATGGTTATCATTTGTGGTAGGGTTAGGGTTAGGGTCGGGTTTGTTTGCGTAAGGGTTAGGTTTAGGGTTAGGGTTAAGGTTAGGTTTAGTGTTAGGGTTATGGCTAGGGTTAGAGTTAGGGTTGGCTTGAGTTAGGGTTAGGTTTATGATTATAGTTATGGTTATGGTTAAGATTAGGGTTAGTGTTTCTGTTAGGGTTAGGTTTAGGGTTAGGGTTAGGATTAGGGGTAGTTTAGGATTAGTTTTGTGTTAGTTTTATATTTGGATTAGATTTTTCGTAAGGGTTATTGTGTGTGGTAGGGTTAAGGTTAGAGTTCAGCTTAGGGTTTGGTTTTGTTTAGGGTTAGGTTTAGGGTTAGGGTTAGAGTTAGGGTTAGGGTTAGATTTATGGTTAATTTTTTGGGTTAGGATTAGGGTTAGTGTTAGGATTGGGATTGAGGTAGGGTTTGCGTTAGGGATAGGATTTGGGTTATAGTTACGGTTATGGTTATGGTTATGGTTAGGTTTTGTTTTATTGTTAGGGTTAGTGTTAGTGTTTGGTTAGGGTTAGGGTTAGGATTAGGGTTAGGGTTTGCGATAGGGTTAGGTTTAAGGTTAGGGTTAAGGTTAGGTTTAGGGTTAGGGTTATTGTTAGGGTTAGGGTTTGCTTTATGGTTAGGTTTAGGATTATGGTTTGGGTTAGGGTTAGGGTTAGGTTTAGAGTTAGGGTTAGGGTTATTATTAGGGTTGGGGTTACCGTTAGGATTAGGGTAGGGTTTGTGTTAGGGTTAGGGTTATGGTTATGTTTATGGTTAGGGTTAGGGTTAGTGTTCGGGTTAGTTTTAGAGTTAGTGTCTTTGTTAAGGTTTTTGTGTGTGTTAGGGTTAGGGTTAGGTTTTGGGTTTGGGTTATGGTTAGGTTTTTTTTAGGGTTTATCTATGTTTATTGTTAGATTCATATTTAGTGTTACGGTTAGCGTTAATCTTAGGGTTAGGGTTTTCTTTAGGGTTAGGGTTATGGTTAAGTTTAGGGTTGGGTATGTGTTTTGTTTAGTGTTATATTTATTTTTTTGTTAGGGTTATGTTTAGGGTTAGGGTTAGGGTAGGATGAGGGTGAGAGTGAGGTAATGTTAGGGTTAGGCTTAGGGTTACAGTTAGGGTTATGGTATGAGCTAGGTGTATTGTTATGGTTAGTGTTAGGGTTAGGTTTTGTGTTAGGGTTAGCGTTAGGGTTAAGGTTAGTGTTAGGGTTAGGGTTATGTTTAGGTTTAGGTTTAGGATTAGGATGAGGCTTGCCTTTGGGATAAGGATAGATTAGTGTTATGGTTATGGTTATGGTTATAGTTAGGGTTAGGGTTAGTGTTCGGGTTAGTTTTAGGGTTAGATTTGGTTTAGAGTTTTTATTACGGTGTTTGTGTTGTTAGGGTTAGAGTTAGGGTTATGTTTGGTGTTTGGGTTAGAGTTAGGTTTTTTTAGTGTATGTTTATGGTTAGGGTTAGGTTCATATTTTGGGTTAGATTTAGGGTTTGCTTTAGGGTTAGGGTTATGGATATGTTTAGGGTTGGGTATGTGTTTGGGTTAGTGTTATGGTTATTGTTTTGTTCGGGTTACGTTTAGGGTTAGGGTTTGTGTTTGTGTTAGGGTGAAGTTTAGGGTTAGGATTAGTTTAGGGTTTGGGTTAGGAATAGGGTTAGGGTTAGGGTTAGGGTAGAGTGAGGGTGAGAGTGAGGGAGAGGGTGAGGGTTAGGCTTAGGGTTACAGTTAGGGTTAGGGTTTGCATTAGGTGTAGGGTTAGGGTTAGGGTTAGTGTTAGGATTAATTTTAAGCTTAGGGTTCGTTTTAGGGTTAGGTTTAGGCCTACGGTTAGCGTTAACTTACGTTAGGGTTTGCTTTAGAGTTAGGTTTAGGGTTGGGATTGGGGTTCGGTTTGGGTTAGGGTTATGTTTAGGGTTTGTGTTAGGGTTAGGGTTAGGGTTTGTGTTAGGGTTAGTGTTAGGGTTAGGGCAGGGTTAAGTTTAGGGTTAGGGTTAGGGTTAAGGTTAGGGTTAGGGTTATGGTTATTGTTAGGGTTAGGTTTAATGTTAAGGTTATGGTTATTGTTAGGGTTAGGTTTAATGTTAGGGTTCTGGTTATGTTTAGGTTTAGAGTTAGGGGTTTGCTTAGTGTCAGGTTTATGGTTAGGGATTAGGGTTAGGGTTTGGGTTAGTGTTAGGGTTAGGGTTATGGTTAGGGTGAGGGTTAGGTTTAGTGTAATGGTTAGGTTTAGGTTTGGGTTATAGTTAGGGGTTAGGTCTACTGTTAAGGTTAGGGTAAATTTTAGGTTTAGGGTGAGGTTGAGGGTGAGATTGAGGGTGAGATTGAGGATGATGCTTAGGTTTAAGTTAGGGTTAGGGTTTTTGTTAGGGTTTGTGGTTGTGGTAGTGTTAGGGTTTAGGTTAGTATTTGGGTTAGGATTAAGGATAGGGTCAATTAGGGGTTAGGGTTAGGTTTAGGGTAGGGTGAGGGTGAGTGAGAGTGAAGTTTATGGTTAGGCTTAGGGTTACATTTAGGTTAGAGTTTGTGTTATGTTTATGGTTAGGGTTATGGGTAGGGTTAGGGTTAGGGTTATGGTTGAGTTTGTGATAGGTTTAGGATTAATGTTAGGGATAGTATTAGGGTTAGGTTTAGGGTTACGGTTAAGATTAAGGTGAGGGTTAGGTTTAGGGTTTGCATTATGGTTAAGTTTAGGGTTACGGTTAGGGTTAAGGTTAGGGTTGGGTTTGGGTTAGGGTTAGAGTTATTTGTATGTTTATTCTTAGTTTTAGGGTTAGGGATCGGTTTATGTTTAATGTTAGTGTTAGGTTTAGTTCAGGTTATGGTTTGTGTTAGGGTTAGGGTTAGAGTTAGTGTTTTGGTTAGAGTTAGTTTTACGGTTACGTTTAGTACCAGGGTGAGGGTGAGGGTTTAGGTTTAGGTTAAGGTTACGATTAGGATAACGGTTTGGCTTGGGTTTGTGATGGGGATATGGTTAGGGTTATGATTATTGTTATGTTTATGGTTATGGTTATGTTTAGGGTTAGGGTTAGGGTTAGGTTTAGGGTTATGGTTAGGGTTATGGTTAGAGTTATGGTTAGGGTTATGGTTAGTATTAGGTTTATGGTTAGGGTTAGGATGAGGGTTTGTGTTATGGTTAGTGTTATGGTTAGGATTAGAGTGAGGGAGAGGATTGGGTTAGGGTTAGGGTTATGTTTAGGTTTACCTAGTGTTTGCATTAGGGTTAAGTTTAAGGTTAGGGTTAGGGATAGGGTTAGGATTTGCGTTAGGGTTAGGGTTATGGTTATGGTTCTGGTTAGGTTCGTTTAGACTTATGGTTTGGTTTAGGTTAGGGTTAGGGTTTGTGTCCGGGTTACAATTAGGATTAGGTTTTTGGTTAGGTTAATGTGTGTGGTATGGTTAGAGTTAGTGTTAGATATATTATTAGGGTTAGGGTTAGAGTTAAGCATAGGGTAGAGTTTGCGTTAGGGTTAGGGTTAGGTTTAGGGTTAGGTTTTGCCTTAGGGTTATTGTTATGGTTAGGGTTAGGATTGGGGTTTGGGTTAGGGTTAGGGTTAGGTTTAGGATTAGAGTAAGGTAAGTGTGATAGTGAGAGTATGGTGAGGGTTAGGCTTGGGTTTGCTTATGGTTTGCATTAAGTTAGGGTTGGGGTTATGGTTAGGGTTTGTGTTAGTGTTAGTGTTAGGGTTAGGGTTAAGGTTAGGGTTAGGGGTAGGGGTAGGGTTAGGGGTAGGTTTAAGTTTACTCTTAGGATTAGGGTGAGGGGTGAGGGTGAGGTTTAGGGTTAGGGTTAGGTTTTGGTTTACGGTTAGGGTTAGGCTTGGGTTTGAGATAGGGTTAGGGTTAGGATTACGTTTATGGTTATGTTTATGGTTATGGTTAGGGTTAGGTTATGTGTTAGATTTAGGGTTAGGGTTAGGATCATGGTTATGATTAGGCTTAGGGTTCAGTTTAGGGTGAGAATTATGGTTAGGGTTAGGGATAGTTTCAGTTCAAGCGATAGGTTTTGGGTTAGGGTTTGTGTTAGGGTAAGTGTAAGGGTTATGTTTAGGGTGATTGTTAGAATCAGGGTTGGGTTGTGTTAGGGTTACATTTAGTGTTATGATTATGGTAATGATTAGGGTTAGTGTTAGGTTTAGATTTATGTTTAGGGGTAGGGTTGAATTTAAGCATATGGTCAGTATTTGCATTAGTGTTAGGGTTAGGGTTAGTGTTAGGGTTGGATTTGGGTTTGGGTTAGAGTTATGTTTATGGTTATGGTTAGGGTTACGGTTAGGGTTAGGGTTTGCATTAGGTTTAGGTTTAGGGTTAGGGTTAGGGTTATGGTTATGGTTATGGTGAGTGTTAGGGTTAGGGTTAAGTTTAGGGTTAGGGTTTATGTTAGGTTAGGGTTTGTGTTAGGGTTAGGGTTAAGGTTAGTTTTAGGGTTGTGTTTGGGTTTGGGTTAGGGTTATTATTATGGTTTGGTTAGGGTTAGGGTTATTGTTTGCGTTAGGTTTAGGTTTAGCGTTGGGGTTTCGGTTTGGTTAGGTTTAGGGTTAGGATTAGGGTTAGGGTTTGCGTTAGGATTGCGGTTAAGGTTAGGGTTTAGTTTAGGTTAGGGTTCGGGTTATGGTTAAGGTTATGGTGAGGGTAAGGGTTAGTGTTAGGGTTAGGGTTATGGTTAGGGTTATTGTTAGGGTTATGGTAAGGGTTAGGGTTAGGGTTAGGCTTAGGGTTAGGTTTAGGTTTATAGTTACAGTTAGGATTAGGGTGAGGTTGAGGTTTAGGGTTAGGGTTAGTGTTAGTGTTATTTTTATGTTTGGGTTTATGATTAGGGTGAGGCTTGGCTTTGGGTTAGGGTTAGGGTTAGGTTTAGGGTTATGGTTATAGTTATGGTTATGGTACTGTTAGTGTTAGGGTTACGGTTTGCATTAAGGTTAGGGTTAGGGTTAGAATTAAGGTTAGGTTTAGGGTAAGGATTAGGTTTAAGTTTAGGGTTAGGGTTGGGTTTGGGGTGGGATTAGGGTTATGGTTAGGTTCAGAGTTAGTGTTTGCCTTAGGGTTAGGATAAGTGTTAGGGTTAGTGTGTGTAGTAGGGTTAGGGTTAGTGTGAGGGTTAGGGTTTGTGTTAGGGTTAGGGTTAGGTTTAGGGTTAGGGTTAGGGATAGAGTTAGGTTTAGGGTTTGGATTAAATTTATATTCAGGGTTAGGGTTAGTGTTAAACTTAGGGTGAAGGTTTGTGTTAAGGTTAGGGTTTGGATAAGGTTTAGACTTAGGGTTAGGTTTGGGTTTGGGTTTGTTTTAGGATTGTGTTTATGGTTATGGTTAGGGTTAGGATTTGGGTTAGGGTTAGGTTTAGTGTTAGGGTAGGGTGATTGTGAGAGTGAGGGTGAGGGTTAGGCTTATGGTTACAGTCAGGTTTAGGGTTTGCGTTAGGGTTAGGATTGGGGTTTGGTTTAGTGTTAGTGTGTGTTTTAGGTTTATGGTTAGGGTTAGGATTAGGATTAGGGTTTTGTTTAGGGTTACAGATAAGGTTATGGTTAGGGTTAGGTTTAGGGTTAGTTTTATGGTTACTGTTAGGGTTAGCGTTAAGCATAGGATCAGCATTTGGGTTAGTGGTAGTGTTAGGGTTAGGGTTAGTGTTAGGGTTGTGTTTGGGTTTGGGTTAGGGTTATGTTTATGGTTATGTTTATGGTTATGGTTAGGGTTAGGGTTTGCATATGGTTAGGGTTAGGGTTAAGGTTTGGGTTTGGTTAGGGTTTGGGGTAAGATTAGCGTTAGGTTTTGCATTAGGTTTAGTGTTACTATTAGGGTTAGGATTAAGGTTAATTTAGGGTTAGGGTTAGGGTTAAGGTTAGGGTTAGTGTTGGGGTGGGTTGGGATTAGGGTTATGGTTAAGTTTAGGTTTAGGGTTTGCCTTGGGGTTAGGATAAGGTTATGATTAGGGTTGTATTTAGGGTTAGATTTAGGGTTGGGGTTTGCTTTAGGGTTAGGGTTTGTGTTAGGGATATGGTTAGGTTTGGGTTTGGGTTAGGGTTAGGGTTAGGGTTATGGTCGGGTTTAGGGTTAGCGTTAGTGTTAGGGTTAGGGATAGGGTTAGGTTAGGATTAGTTTAGCGTAAGGATGAGAGTAAGGGTGAGGGTGAGATTTAGGCTTAGGCTTTTGGTTAGGGTTAGGGTTTGCGTTAGGTTTTAAGTTAGGGTTAGTTTTAGGTTAGGTTTAGGTTTCGTTGTAGGGTTAAGGTTAGGTTAGGGTTTACGGCTATGGTTATGGTTATGGTTACGGTGAGGGTTTGGATTAGGATTAGCATTAGGGTTATGGCTATGGCTAAGGTTAGGGTTACGGTTAGGGTTTGCGTTAGGTTTCGGGTTAGGGTTTGGTTTGGTTAGGGTGAGGATTAGGATTAGGGTTAGGGTTTGCGTTAATTTTAGGGTTAGCATTAGGGATATGGTTAAGTTTAGAGGTAGGGTTAGGGTTAGCGTTAGGGTTATGGATTAGAGTTAGGGAAAGGGTTAGTCTTAGCGTTAGGTTTAGGTTTAGGGTTAGGGTTAGGATTTGGGTAAGTGTTATTGATTTGGTTAGTGTTAGGGTTTTGGTTAGGTTTAGTATATTATTAAGGTTAGGGTTTGGGTTACAGTTAGGGTTATGGTTAGTGTTAGAGTTTGGGTTATGGTTAGGGTTAGGCTTAATTTAGGGTTAGGGTGAGATTGAGTCTGAGTATGAGGGAGAGGGTGAGGCTTAGGTTTAGTTTTAGGTTTAGGTTTAGGGTTTTCATTAGATTAGGGTTATGGTTAGGTTTAGTTGAGGGTTAGGGTTGTGGTAGGGTTAGGGTTAGTGTAAGGGTTTACGTTTGAGTTGATATGGATAGGGGTAGATTTAGGGTTACGGTTATGGTAATGGTGAGGGTTAATGGTAGTTTTCGGGTTAGGGTAAGATTTAGAGTTAGGGTTAGATTTATGGTTAGGGTTATGGTTAACGTTAAGCATAGGGTTAGGATTTGTGTTTGGGTTAGGGTTAGGGTTAGGGTTGGGTTGGATATGTGTTAGGGTTATGTTTATTGTTATGCTTATGGTTAGGGTTTGGGTTTGCGTGAACTTTAGTATTATGGTTAGGGTCAGGATTAGGGTAAGTGTTTGGGTTTAGGTTATGTTTAGGGTTTGGGTTAGGATTATGGTTAGGCTTAAGGTAGGGTGAGGTTTAAGATTTGGTTTAGGGTTAGGGTTAGGTTTAGGGTTAAATTAAGATTATGGTGAGTGTGAGGGTTAGGTTTAGGGTTAGGGTTGGGTTTGGGTTAAGATTAGGATTATGATTATGGTTGTAGTTATGGTTATGGCTAGTGTTAGGGTTAGGGTTTGCGTTAGGGTTAGGGTTAGGGTTAGGTTTTGGTTATGGTAAGGGTTAGGGTTAGGATTAGGTTTAGGGTTTGCGTTAGGTTTAGGGTTAGGGATATGGTTATGTTTAGAGTTAGGGTTAGGGTTAGTGTTAGGGTTATGGTTAAGGATTAGGTTAGTGTT
Organism: Cricetiscus sungorus; assembly: GCA_030556225.1. Taxonomy (NCBI): domain Eukaryota; kingdom Metazoa; phylum Chordata; class Mammalia; order Rodentia; family Cricetidae; genus Cricetiscus; species Cricetiscus sungorus. The sequence continues at coordinate 26,611,223 of JANBXA010000031.1, forward strand.
AGGGTAGGTTTATAGTTAGTGTTATGGTTAGGATTAGGGTAAGTCTTAGGGATAGGGTTAGTGGTAGGGTTATGGTTAGGGTTAGGGTGAGGTTGAGTCTGAGGGTAAGTGTGAGGCTTACGCTTAGGTTTAGTGTTAGGTTTATGTATTGCGTTAGTTTTAGGGATACGGTTAGGTTTAGTTTAGGGTTCTGGTTTGTGTTAGGGTTAGGGTTTATGTTAGGATTATTGTTATGGTTATGGTGAGGTTTAGGGGTAGTTTTAGGGTTAGGGTTAGATTTAGCATTAGGGTTAGATTTATGGTTAGGGTTATGTTTAGCATTAAGCATAGGGTTATGATTTGCGTTAGGGTTAGGTTAGGGTTGGGTTTGGATATAGGTTAGGGTTATGTTTATGGCTATGGTTAGGGTTAGGGTTTAGGTTAAGGTTAGTATTAGGTTAGGGTCAGGATTAGGGTTAGGGTTTGAGTTAAGGTTAGATTTAGGGTTTGGGTTAGGATTAAGGTTAGCGTTAAGGTAAGGTGAGGGTTAAGATTTTGTTTAGGGTTAGGGTTAGGTATAGGGTTACGGTTAAGTAAGGGTGAGGGTGAGGGTTAGGTTTAAGGTTAGGCTTAAGTTTAGGTTAAGTTTATGGTTATGGTTAGGGTGAATCTTGGGTTTGGGTTAAGGTTAGGGTAAGTTTTAGAGTTATGTTTAGGCTTAAGGTTAGTTTTTGCATTAGGTTTAGGTTTAGGGTTATGGTTAGGGTTAGGTTTATGGTTTGCTGTAGGGTAAGGGTTTGGTTTAGGGTTTGGGTTAGGTTTAGGGTTAGGTTTATGGGTAGGTTAGGTTTAGGGTTTGTGTTACGGTTAGATTTAGGTTAGGTTTTGTGAGAGGGTTAGTGTGTGTGGTAGGGTTAGGGTTAGGGTTTGCGTTAGGTTTAGGATTAGGGTTAGGGGTAGGTTAGGGTTCAGGTTTTGTTAGAGTTAGATTTGGGTTAGTGTTTGGGTTAGGGTTAGTGTGCGTGGTAGGATTAGGTTTATTGTTTGGATTAGGGTTAGGCTTGTGTTTGGGATAGGGTTAGGGTTATGTTTATGATTATGGTTAGGGTTATGGTTAGGTTAGGGTTAGTGTTTGCTTTAGTGTTAGGTTTACGGTTATGGTTAGGGTTAAGGTTAGGTTTAGGGTTAGGGTTAGTTTGAAGTTTAGGGTTTGGGTTAGTGGTGGGTTTTGGTTAGGGTTAAGGTTATGGTTATGGATAGGGTTAGGGATAGTGTTTGTGTTAGGGTTAGGACTAGTGTTAGGGCTAGGGTTAGGTTTGGGTTTGCGTTACGGTTATGGTTAGGGTAAAGGTTTCTGTTAGGGTTAGGGTTAGGGTTAAGTTTTGGGTTAGGGTTGACTTTTGGTTAGGTTTAGGGTTATGGTTATGGTTATAATTATGGATAGGGTTAGGGTTAGTGTTTGCCTTAGGGTTTGGGTTAGTGTTAGGGTTAAGTTTAGGCTTGGGTTTGAGTTAGGATTATGTTTAGGGTTATGGTCATGGTTATGTTTATGGTTAGTGTTAGAGTTAGGGTTAGGGTTTGTATTAGGGTTATGTTTAGGTTTATGGTTAGGGTTAGGGTAGGGTTTGCGTTAGTGTTTGGGTTAGGGTTAGGGTTAAAATCAGGATTAGGATTAGCGTTATGGTTAAGGTTAGGGTTAGGGTTGGTTTTGGTTTAGGGTTAGTGTTAGGGTTAGGGTTATGATTATGATTATGGATTGGGTTAGGGTTAGTGTTTGCGTTACAGTTTGAGTTAGGGTTATTTTTATGGTTATGGTTAGGGTTAGGGTTAAGTTTAGGTTTAGGGTTAGGTTTAAGTTTAGAGTTAGGGATTGGTTTGGGTTATGGTTATGGTTATAGTAAATGTTTTTGTTAGGGTTAGGGTGAGTGTTAGGTGTTGTTTAGTTTTCGGGTTAGGATCATGGTTAGGGTTTGCGTTATGTTTAAGAGTAGTGTTAGGGTTAAGGTTAGGTTTAGGGTTAGTTTAGGGATAGGGTTATTGTTAGGGTTATGGTTCGGTATTAAGTTTAGGGTTAGGGTTAGGATTAGGGTAGGTTGAAAGTGAGAGTGAGGGTGAGGTGAGGGTTATGCTTGGGTTACTGTTAGGGTTAGGGTTTGCGTTAAGTTTAGGTTTAGGCTTAGGGTTATGGTTAGGGTTGGTGTTAGTGTAGGGATAGGGATAAGGTTAGGGTTAAGGTTAAGTTTAGGAATAGTTTTAAGGTGACATTTAGGATTAGGGCGAGGATGAGCGTTAAGGTGAGGGTTAGGTTTTGGTTTAGGGTTAGATTTTCAGTTAGGCTTGGGTGTGGGATAGGGTTAGGGCTAGGGTTATATTTATGGTTGTGATTATGGTCAGGGTTAGTTTTAGGTTTTGTGTTAGGATTAGGGTTAGGGTTATGGTTATGGTAAGGGTTAGGGTTAGGGTTTGCATTAGGGTTAGCATTAGGGTTAAGTTTAGGAAGGGTTAGGGTTAGGATTGTGTTTATGTTATTGTTATGGTTATGGTTATGGTTAGTATTAGGGTTTGTGTTAGGGTTAGGGTGAGGCTCGGGTTTAGGGTTAGGGTCAGGGTTTGCATTGGGTTAAGGTTTTTGGTTAGGTTAAGGATAAGATTAGGGTTTGTTTTAGGGTTACGATTAGGGTTAGGTTTTGGGTTATGGTTATTGTGTGTGGTAGGGTTAGAGTTAGGGTTAGATTTATGATTAGGGTTAGGGTTAGCATTAATCATAGGGTTAGGGTTTGCGTTAGGGTTAGGGTTAGGATTAGGGTTAGGTTTGGGTTTGGGTTATGGTTATGCTTAGGGTAAGGGTTATTGTTATGGTTAGAGTTATGGTAGGGTTTGAGTTAGTGTTCGTGTTAGGGTTAGTGTTAAGGTTAGGTTTAGTGTTGGGGTTATGGTTAAAATTAGGGTTAGAGTTAGATTTGGGTTAGGGTTAGGGTTATGGTTATGATTATGAATAGGGTTAGGGTTAGTGTTTGCATTAGGGTTGGGTTAGGGTTAGGGTTAGGTTTAGGCTTGGGTTTCGGTTATGGTTAGGTTTAATGTTTTGGTTATGGTTATGGTTATGGTTTGTGTTAAGGTTAGCGTTAGGGTTATGGTAGGGTTTGTGTTAGTGTTAGTGTTAGGGTTATGGTTAAGGTTGGTTTAGCGTTAGGGTTAAGGTTTGTGTTAGAGTTAGGTTTAGGGTTTGGTTAGGATTAGGATTAGGGATAGGGTTTACGTTAGGTTTAGTTTAGGTTTAGGGTTCAAGTTAGGTTTAGAGTTAGTTTTAGGTTTAGGGTTATTGTTAGGGTTATGGTTAGGGATTAGGGTTAGAGATAGGGTTAGTGTTAGGGTTAGGTTTAGTGTTAGGGTTATGGTTAGGATTAGGGTAAGGGTTAGGGTTTGGGTTAGGGTTAGGATTAGTGTTATGGTTTTGTGTAGGTTTAGGGTGAGGTTTAGTGTTAGTGTTAGGTTAAGGTTAGTTTTAGATTTAGGGTTTGGGTTATTGTTTGAGTTCGGGATAGTGTTAGGGTTACTGTTATGTTTAGAGTTAATGTTAGGGTTAGGATGAGGTTGAGGGTGAGGGTGAGTGGAGGGTGAGGCTTAGGTTTAGGGTTTGGTTAAATTTAGGTTAGGGTTAAGGTTAGGTTAAGTTTAGGTTAGGGTTAGGTTTAGGGTTAAGGTTATGGTTATTCTTAGGGTAAGTGTCGGGGTAGGGTTAGGATTAGGGATGATTTTGGGTTATGGTTATGGTTATTGTTAGATTTAGTGTTGTGTTTTGTGTTAGGGATAAGGTTATGGTTTTGTTCGGGTTAGGGTTAGGATTAGAGATAAGGTTTGCATAACGTTTAAAGTTAGGGATATGGTTAAGTTAGGTTTAGGGTTAGGATTAGGTTTAGGGTTATAGTTAGGGTTATGGTGAGGGATTAGGGTTAAGATTAAGTTTAGAATTAGGTTTGGGATAGGATTAGGGATAGGGTTATGTTAATGGTTATGGTTATGGTTAGGGTTAGGGTTAGGTTCTGCATTAGGTTTAGGTTTATTGGTTTAGTTATGGTTAGGGTGAGTGTTAGGGTTAGAGTTAGGGTTAGGATTAGGATAGGGGGAGAGTGAGAATGAGGCTGAGGGTGCGGGTTAGGCTTGGGTTACAGTTAGAGTTTGGGTTTGCATTAAGTTTAGGGTTAGGGTTAGTGTTTGTGTTAGTGTTAGGGTTAGGGTTTAGGTTAGGGTTAGGGTTAATGTTAGGGTTAGGTTGTATGTTACAGTTAGGATTAGGGTGAGAGTTAGCGTTAGGATTAAGTTTGAGTTTGGGTTATGGTTAGGGTTAAGGTTAGGCTTGTTTTTGGCATAGGGTTAGTGTTATGGTTATTGTTGTGGTTATGGTCAGGGTTTGGGTGATGTTTTGCGTTAGGGTTACAGTTATGGTTATGGTTATGGTTGTGGTTAGCGTTTGCATTATGGTTAGGGTTAGGGTTGAGGATAACATTAGGGTTAGGGTTAGGGTTAGGGATGGGTTTGGATTAAGGTTATGGTTATTTTTATGGTTAGTTTTAGGGTTTGCGTTAGGTTTAGGGTTAGGGTTAGGGTGAGGCTTAGGTTTAGGGTTTAGGTTAGGGTTTGATTTTGGTTAAGGTTTATGGTTAGTTTTTGGATAGGGTTAGGTTTGTGTTAGGGTTAGGGTTAGGATTAGGTTTTGGGTTAGGTTTAGTGTGTGTGGTAGGGTTAGATTTATGGTTACGGTTACATTTAGCGTTTAGCATAGACTTAGGGTTTGTGTTAGTGTTAGGGTTAGGGTAAGGGTTAGGGTTAGGGTTAGGTTTTGGTTTGGGTTGTGGTTATGTTTAGGGTTATATTTATGGTATCGTTAGGGTTTGCATTATGGTTAGGGTTAGGGATAAGGTTAGGTTTAGTGTTAGGGTTATGGTTAATGTTAGGGTTAGGGTTGGTTTTGGGTTAGGGTTAGTGTTTGCATTACGGTTTGGTTTAGGCTTAGGGTTTGGGTTAAGGTTTGTGTTAGGGTTAGAGTTAGGATTAGGATTAGGTTTAAGAGTACAGTTAGGATTAGGGTGAGGGTGGGCGTTAGGGTTAGCTTTTGCTTTAGGGTTAGGGTTAGTGTTAGGCTTGTGTTTTAGGGTTAGGGTTATTTTTATGGTTATGGTTATGGTTTAGGTTAGGGTTAGGTTTTGCATTAGGTTTAGGGTTCATTTTAGGGTTCGGTTAGGGTTTGCGTTAGGGTTAGTTTTAGGGTTTGGATTAGGGTTAGGATTAGGGTTATGGTAGGGTGAGGGTGAGAGTGAGGGTGGGTGTTAGGTTTACGGTTACATTTAGGGTTAGGGTTTGTGTTAGTTTAGGGTTAGATTTATGGTTAGGGTTAGCATTTGTGTTAGGGAAAGGGTAAGTGTTAAGTTTAGGGTTAGGGTTGGGGTTAGGTTAATGTTTAGTGTTAAGGTTTGGATTTGGGTGAGGGTGAGGGTTAGGGTTAGGGTTAAGTTTAGGTTTATGGTTAGAGTTAGGGTTAGGCTTGGGTTTCAGGTAGGGTTATGGTTATGGTTATGTTTATAGTTAGTGTTATGGTTAAGGTTTGCGGTAGGGTTAGGGTTAGGGATATGGTTAGGGTTAGGATTTGTGTTAGGGTTAGGGTTAGGGTTTGTCTTAGGGTTAAGGTTAGGTTTAGGTTTATGATTAGGTTTAGTGTTATGGTTAATGTTAGGGTTCGGTTTGGGTTAGTGTAAGGTTAGGTTTATTGTTGTCATTATGGTTAGGGTTAATGTTAGGGTTTGGAATAAGTTTATGTTTAGGGTTAGGGGTAGGTTAGGTTTAGGGTTTGTTTTAGGGTTATGGATAGGATTAGTGTGAAATTGAGGGTTAGGTTAGTGCTAGGTTTAGGTTGAGGGTTATGGTTAGGCTTTGATTGGGTTAGGGTTAGGGTTTAGGGTTAGGTTTAGGTTAGAGTTTCCGTTATTGTTAGGGTTAGGTTTAGGGTTTGGTTAGGTTTAGGTTTAGGGTTATGTTTAAGGTTATGGTTATGGTTAGGGTTAGGGTTAGTGTTAAGGTAAGGGTTAGGTTTAGGGTTTGGTTAGGTTTAGGTTTAGGGTTATGTTTAAGGTTATGGTTATGGTTAGGGTTAGGGTTAGTGTTAAGGTAAGGGTTAGGGTTAGGGTTAAGGTTAGTGTTAGGATTAGGATTAGGGTTAGGGTTTGCTTTAGGGATAGGCTTAGTGTTATGGTTAGGGACAAGATTGGGTTAGGTTTAGGGTTTGTGTTAGGGTTAGGGTTAGGATTATGGTTAAGTTTAGGTTTAGGTTTAGTTTTAAGGATAGGGTTACGGTCAGGGTTAGGTTTATGGTTATAGTTATGGTGATGGTTATGATTATGTTTATGGTTATGGTTATTGTTATGGTTATGGATAGGGTTAGTGTTAGTGTTTGCGTTACTGTTAGTGTTAGGTTTAGGGTTAGGTTTAGAGTTAAGGATGGGTTAGGGTTAGAGTTATGGTTTTGTTTAGAGTTAGGTTTAGGGTTTGTGTTAGGTTTAAGGTAATGTTTAGGGTTAGTGTTAGGGTTTAGTCTTAGGGTTAGGGTTGGTTTAGTGTTAGAGTTAGGTTTAGGTTTAGGGTTAGGGTTATGGTTAGTATCATAGTTTGGGTTAGGGGTAGTGTTTGGTTTAGGGTTACGGTTAGGATTAGGGTGAGGTTGAGGGTTAGGTTTAGGGTTAGTTTTGGTTTAGGGTTAGGTTTAGGCTTGGGATTGGGTTAGGGTTAGCATTAAGTTTAGGGGTGCGTTAGGGTTAGGGTTATGGTTAGGGTTAAGTAAGTGCTATGGATAGGGTTATGTTTAGGGTTATGGTTAGGTTTAAGGTTAGAGTTAGGGTTTGCTTTAGGGTTAGGGTTAGGGTTATGGTTATAGTTATGGTTATGTTAAGGGTTAGGTTTATGGTTAGAGTTTGTGTTAGGGTGAGGGTTATGGTTATGTTTTTGGTTATGGATAGGGTTAGTATTAGTGTTTGTGTTAGTGTTAGGGTTATGTTTAGGGTTAGGTTTAGAGTTAGGGTTGGGTTTGCGATATGGTTAGGGTTAGGGTTAGAGTTATGGTTTTGTTAATGGTTAGGATGAGGGTTTTGTTAGGTTTAGGGTTAAGTTTAGGGTTAGTGTTAGTGTTAGGTTGAGGTTTATGGTTAGGGTTAGGCTTGGGATAGGGTTAGAGTTATGGTTATGTTTATGGTTATGGTTATGGTTATCGTCATGGTTAGGTTTGGGGTTCGAGTATGCGTTAGGGTATTGTTTAGGGTTAATTTTAGGGTTAGGGTTATGGTTTGCCTTAGGTTTAGGTTTAGGGTTAAGTTCAGGTATAGGTTTAGGTTTTGGTTTAGGGTTAAGGATAGGGTTAAGGATTGGTTTGGTTTAGGGTTATGGTTATGGTTAAGGTTATGGATATGGTTATGGATAGGTTTAGGGTTAGTGTTTGCATTAGGGTTAAGGTTAAGATTAGGGTTAGCTTTAGGGTTAGGGTTGCATTTGGGATAGTGTTAGGGTTAGGGTCATGGTTAGGGTTAGGTTTAGTCTTATGGTTTTGTTTAGGGTTACAGTTAGTGTTTGTGTTAGGGTTAGGGTTAGTGTTAGGGTTTAGGTTTAGGGTTGGGCTTATGGTTGGTTTAGTGTTAGAGTTAGGTTATGGTTTAGAGTTAGGGTTAGTGTTATGGTTAGGGTTATGCTTAGGGTTAGGGTTAGGGTGAGGGTTTGGTTTAGGGTTAAGGTTAGGATTAGAGTGAGAATGAGGGTTAAGGTTAGAGTTAGGTTTAGGTTTAGGGTTAGGTTAGGCTTCAGAATTGGGTTAGAGTTATGGTTATGGTTATGGTTATGGTTAGGGTTATTGTTTGCTTTAGGTTTAGGGTTATGGTTAGGGTAAATGTTAGGGTTAGGGTTAGGTTTTGCGCTAAGTTTAAGGTCAGGGTTAGGGTTATGTATAGGTTTAGGTTAAATTTTAAGGATAGGGTTAAGGATTAAGGTTATGGTTATGGTTATGTTTATGGATATAGTTAGGGTTAGTGTTTGCATTAGGGTTAGGGTTAGGGTTAGGTTTAGGATTACGGTTCAGTTTTGGATAGGGTTAGGGTTAGATTTAGGATTAGGGTTTGGGTTAGGGTTAGGGATAAGGTTAGGATAGGGTTAGGATTAGGGTAGGTTGAGGGTGAGAGTAGGGTGAGGATGAGGGTAAGGTTGAAGGCAAGGCTTAGAGTTAGGGTTAGGGTTTGCATTAGGTTTATGGTTAGGATTAGGTTTTGGGTTAGGGCTTTTGTTAGGGTTAAGGTTAGGGTTAGGGTTAAGTTTAGGGTTAGGGTAGGCGATAGGATTAGGGTAATATTTAGGATTAGGGTGAGGGTGAGGTTTAGGGATAGGATTATGTTTAGGTTTAGGTTTAGAAATAGGGTGAGGCTTTGCGTTAGCGTTAGGGTTAGGGTTAGGTTTATGGTTATGGTTTTGGTTACGGTTATGTTTAGGGTAAGGGTTAGGATTAGGGTTATGGTTAGGGTTAGGTTTAGTGTTTGTGTAAGGGTTTGTGTAAGGATTATGATTAGGGTTATTGTTAGGGTTAGGGCTAGGTTTAGGGTTTTTTTAGGGCTAGAGTAAGGGTTATGATTAGGTTTATGGTTAGGGTTAGGGTTAGGGTTTATGTTAGGGTTAAAGTTCCCTTTAGGTTTAGGATTAGGGTTAGTGATAGGGTTAGAGTTGGATTCTGTTAGGTTTAGGGTTAGGGTTATGGTTATTGTTATGTTTATTGTTATGGTTATGGTTATGGTTAGTGTTATGTTTATGGTTATGTTTATGGTTATGGTAATGGTTATGGTTATGGTAAGGGTTAGGTTTGTGTTAGGATGAGGCTTAGGATTAGGGTTTGGGTTAGGGTTAGGGTCAGTGTAAAGGTTATGGTTAGGGATTAGGGTTAGTGTAAGTGTTAATATTAGGATTAGGTTTAGGGTTAGGGTTATGGTTAGCATTAGGTTAAGGGTTATGGTTATGGTTAGTGTTTGTGTTAAGGTTAAGAGTAGGATTAAGGTTAGGTTTAGTGTTAGTGTTAGGGTTAGGGTTAGGGTTAGGGTTACATTTAGGCTTAGGTTTAGTGTTAGGGTTTTGGTTAGGGATTAGGGATAAGGTTAGGGTTAGGGTTAGTTTTAGGTTTAGGTTTAGAGTTAGGGTTAGGCTTGGCTTTGGGTTAGGGTTAGGGTTATGGTTAAGTTTAGTGTTAGGGTTTGTGTTAGGTTTAGAATTAGGGCAAGAGTTAGTGTTAGGGTTCGGGTTTGGGTATGGTTATAGTCATGGATAGGGTTAGGGTTAGCTTTTGCGTTAGTGTTAGAGTTAAGTTTAGGATTAGGGATGGATTTGGGTTAGGGTGAGGGTTAGCGTTAGTGTTATGGTTATGGTTATGGTTAGTGTTAGGTTTTGCATTAGGTTTAGAGTTTGGGTTAGGGTCAAGTTTAGGGTTAGGCTTAGGGTTAGTGTTAGGGTTTAGGTTTGGGATTAGGGGTAGGGTAAGTTGTAGTGTGAGTGTTACGATTAGGGTTAGGTTTATGGTTAGGTTTAGGGAAATGGTTAGGGTTAGTTTTGTTTCAGGATTATTGTTAGGGTTAGGATGAAGCTTAGGGTTAGTGTTAGGGTTAGGGTTAGGGTTTGGGTTATGGTTAGAGTTAAGGTTAGAATTAGGGTTACTCTTAGGGTTAAGTAAATATTAGGTTTAGGGTAAGTTTAAGTGTGAGCGTGATTTTGAGGGTGAGGTTGAGGCTTAGTTTTAGGTTTAGGGTAAAGGATTGCGTTAGGTTTAAGTTTAGAGTTAGGGTTAGGGTTATTGTTAGGGTTAGGGTTTGGGTTTAGGTTAGGTGTAAGGTTTGCTTTAGGGTTTAGTGTTAGGATTATGGTTAGAGTTAAGGTGAAGGTTAGGGTTAGTGTTAGAGTTAGGGTTGGTGTTAGGGTTTGGGTTATGGTTAGAGTTAAGGTTAGGATTAGGGTTACTGTTAGGGATAGGGTAAATGTTAGTTTTAGGTTGAATTTGTTGGTGAGGTTGAGGGTGAGGGTGAAGGTTAGGGTTAGGGTTTAGGTTAGGTGTAGGGTTTACTTTAGGTTTAGGGTTAGGGTTAAGGATAGGCTTAGGGATAGGATTTAGTTTGGTTTAGGGTATGCATTAGGGTTATAGTAAGGGTTTGGTTTAGGGTTATTTTTATTGTTAGTGTTATTTTTAGGGTTTAAGGTAGGTGTAGGGTTTGCTTTATGGTTAATATTAGGGTTAGAAATAGGGTTAAGGTTTGGTTTTGGTCAGGGTTATGGTTATGGTTATGGTTATGGTTAGGGTTAGGGTTTGTATTAGGATGAGGCTTAGGATTAGGGTTTGGGATAGAGTTAGGGTTAGGTTTATGGTTAGGGTTAGGGTTAGGTATGGGTTAGGGTTAGGGTTTCTATTAGGGATAGGGTTAGGCTTTGCTTAGGGTTAGGGTTAGGTTTAGGGTTAGGGTTTTCGTTAGGTTTAGGGTTAGGGTTAAGATTAGGTTTAGGTTTAGGGTTAGGTTTAGGGTTAAGTTTAGTGTTAGGGTTATGGTTAGGAATTAGGTTTGGGTTAGGTTTAGTGTTATGGTTAGTTTTAGTTTTAGGGTTATGGTTGGGATTAGGGTAAGGGTTAGGTTTAGGGTTAGTGTTAGGGTTATGGTTAGAGCTAGGGTGTGTGTTATGGTTAGTGTTAGGGTTAGGTTTATGGTTAGCGTTAGGGTTTGGGTTATGGTTAGATTTAAAGTTTGAGTTAAGGTTACTATTAGGGTTAGGTTTAATGTTAGGGTTAGAATGAGGTTGAGGTTGAGGGTGTGGGTTAGGGTGAGTGTGAGAGTGAGAGTGAGGCTTAGGTTTTGGGTTTGGGTCAGATTTTGCATTAGGTTTAGGGTTAGGGTTAGGGTTAGGTTTAGGTTAGGGTTAGGGTTTGTGTTAGGGTTAGGGTTAGTGTTATGGTTAGGTTTGGGTTAGGGTTAGCATTAGGGTTATGTTTATTGTTAAGGTTATGTTTATGGTTAGGGTTTGGGTTAGCGTTTGTAAGCGTTAGGGTTAGGGTTTGGGTTACAGTTAGGATTAGGTTTGGGTTGGAGTTAGGGTTATGGTTAGTGTTAGAGTTAGGGTTAGGGTTAGTGATATGGTTCTTGTTATGGTTATGGTTATGGTTATGGTTCGGGTTTGCATCAGGTTTAGGTTAGGTTTATGGTTAGGGTTATGGTTAGAGTTTTCGTTAAGGTTAGGAGTAGGATTAAGTTTAGGTTATGTTTTAGCTTAAGGTTAGGGTTAGGGTTAGGGTTAGGCTTAGGGTTAGTGTTAGGGTTTTGGTTAGGGATTAGGGTTATTGTTAGGTTTAGTGTGAAGGTTAGATTTAGGATTAGGTTTATGGTTAGGATTAGGTTAAGGTTTAGTGTTAGGTTAATGTTAGGGTTATGTTTAGGGTTAGGGTGATGGTTAGGTGTAGGGTTTGGGTTATGTTTAGGATTAGGGTTTTCTTTAGGTTTATGGTTAGGGCAAGGGTTAGGGTTAGGGTTAGGTTTGGGTTATGGTTATGGTTACGGTTAGGTTTAGGGTTCAGGTTAGGTTTGGGGCTAGAGTTAGGGGTAGGATTAGTGTTTGTGTTAGTGTTAGATTTGGGTTAGGGTTTGGGTTAGGGTTAGTGTATATGTTAGGTTTAGGTATAGGGTTTGGTTAGGGTTAGATTTGGTGTAGGGGTTGGGTTAGGGTTAGTGTGTGTGGTAGGGTTTGGATTAGGGTTAGGGTTAGATTTATATTTAGGGTTAGGGTAAGCCTTAAGCTTATGGTAAGGGTTCGCGTTAGAGTTAGGAGTAGAGTTAGGGTTAAGTTTTGGTTTAGGTATGGATAAGGGTTAAGGTTAGAGTTATTGTTGCGATTGGGTTAGAGATAGTGTTAGGGTTTGGGTTATGGTTAAGGGTAATGGTTCTGGTGAGGGTTAGGGTTAGTGTTAGGGTTTAGGGTTATTGTTGGGTTTAGGGTGGTTTTAGTGTTAGATTTAGGTTTAGGGTTAGGGTAAGGCTTATGGTTATGGTTATGGTTAGGATTAGGGTTAGGATTAGGGTTAGGGTTTGCTTTAGGGGTAGGGTTAGGGATAGGTTTAGGTTTGGGTTTGGGTTATGGTTAGTGTTAGGACTTTGTATAAGTTTTGTGTTAGGATTATGGTTAGGTTTTGGGTTTGGGTTAGGGATAGCGTTAGTGTTAGGGTTAGGTTTAGGTTAGTTTGTGGGTGAGAGTGAGGGGAGGATGAGGATTTGGCTTAGGGTTAGTGTTAGGGTTAGATTTTGCGTTAGTGTTAGGGTTAGGGTTAGGTGTGGGGTTCGTGTTCCGATTAGGGTTTGGGTTAGGGTTATCAATAGATTTATGGGTAAATTTAGGTTTAGGGTTTTGTTTGGGTTAGGGTTAGGGTTAGGTTTTTGGGTTAGGGTTAGGGTTAGAGTTATGGTTATGGTTAGGGTTTAGGGTTTTTGTTAGTGTTAGGTTTAGTTTTAGGGTTATTGTTCGTTTTAGAGTTATGGTTATGTTTGGGGTTAGGGTAAGTGTTAGTGTTTGTGTTAGGGTTATGAATAGGGTAAGGGTTAGGGTTTGCATAAGGGTTAGGGTTAGGGTTAAAGTTAGCTTTAGGGTTAGTGTTAAGGTCAGGGTTAGGGTTGTGTTTGGGTTTGATTTATGGTTAAGGTTATGGTTATGTTCATGTTTAGGATTATGGTTACGGTTTGGTTAAGTGTTACGGTTTGCGTTAGCGTTAAAGTTATGTTTAGGGTTATGGTTAGGGTTAGGGTTAGGTATGGGTTAGGGTTAGGGTTTCCATTAGGGTTAGGGTTAGGCTTTGCTTAGGGTTAGGGTTAGGTTTACGGTTAGGGTTTTCGTTAGGTTTAGGGTTAGGGTTAAGATTAGGTTTAGGTTTAGGGTTAGGTTTAGGGTTAAGTTTAGGGTTAGGGTTATGGTTAGGAATTAGGTTTGGGTTAGGTTTAGTGTAATGGTTAGTTTTAGTTTTAGGGTTATGGTTGGGATTAGGGTAAGGGTTAGGTTTAAGGTTAGTGTTAGGGTTATGGTTAGAGCTAGGGTGTGTGTTATGGTTAGTGTTAGGGTTAGGTTTATGGTTAGCGTTAGGGTTTGGGTTATGGTTAGATTTAAAATTTGAGTTAAGGTTACTGTTAGGGTTAGGTTTAATGTTAGGGTTAGAATGAGGTTGAGGTTGAGGGTGTGGGTTAGGGTGAGTGTGAGAGTGAGAGTGAGGCTTAGGTTTTGGGTTTGGGTCAGATTTTGCATTAGGTTTAGGGTTAGGGTTAGGGTTAGGTTAGGGTTAGGGTTTGTGTTAGGGTTAGGGTTAGTGTTATGGTTAGGTTAAGTTAGGGTTAGGGTTTGTGTTAGGGTTAGAGTTAGTGTTATGGTTAGGTTTGGGTTAGGGTTAGCATTAGGGTTATGGTTATTGTTAAGGTTAGGGTTATGGTTAGGGTTTGGGTTAGCGTTTGTTAGTGTTAGGGTTAGGGTTTGGGTTACAGTTAGGATTAGGTTTGGGTTGGAGTTAGGGTTATGGTTAGTGTTAGAGTTAGGGTTAGGGTTAGTGATATGGTTCTTGTTATGGTTATGGTTCGGGTTTGCATCAGGTATAGGTTAGGTGTATGGTTAGGTTTATGATTAGAGTTTTCGTTAAGGTTAGGAGTAGGATTAAGTTTAGGTTATGTTTTAGCTTAAGGTTAGGGTTAGGGTTAGGGTTAGGCTTAGGGTTAGTGTTAGGGTTTTGGTTAGGGATTAGGGTTATTGTTAGGTTTAGTGTGAGGGTTAGATTTAGGATTAGGTTTATGGTTAGGATTAGGTTAAGTTTTAGTGTTAGGTTAATGTTAGGGTTATGTTTAGGGTTAGGGAGATGGTTAGGTGTAGGGTTTGGGTTATGTTTAGGATTAGGGTTTTCTTTAGGTTTATGGTTAGGGCAAGGGTTAGGGTTAGGGTTAGGTTTGGGTTATGGTTATGGTTACGGTTAGGTTTAGGGTTCAGGTTAGGTTTGGGGCTAGAGTTAGGGGTAGGATTAGTGTTTGTGTTAGTGTTAGATTTGGGTTAGGGTTTGGGTTAGGGATAGTGTGTATGTAAGGTTTAGGAATAGGGTTTGGTTAGGGTTAGATTTGGTTTAGGGGTTGGGTTAGGGTTAGTGTGTGTGGTAGGGTTTGGATTAGGGTTAGGGTTAGATTTATATTTAGGGTTAGGGTAAGCCTTAAGCTTATGGTAAGGGTTCGCGTTAGAGTTAGGAGTAGAGTTAGGGTTAAGTTTTGGTTTAGGTATGGATAAGGGTTAAGGTTAGAGTTATTGTTGCGATTGGGTTAGAGTTAGTGTTAGGGTTTGGGTTATGGTTAAGGGTAATGGTTCTGGTGAGGGTTAGGGTTAGTGTTAGGGTTTAGGGTTATTGTTGGGTTTAGGATTGTTTTAGTGTTAGGTTTAGGTTTAGGGTTAGGGTAAGGCTTATGGTTATGGTTATGGTTAGGTTTAGGGTTAGGATTAGGGTTAGGGTTTGCTTTAGGGGTAGGGTTAGGGATAGGTTTAGGTTTGGGTTTGGGTTATGGTTAGTGTTAGGACTTTGTATAAGTTTTGTGTTAGGATTATGGTTAGGTTTTGGGTTTGGGTTAGGGATAGCGTTAGTGTTAGGGTTAGGTTTAGGTTAGTGTGTGGGTGAGAGTGAGGGGAGGATGAGGTTTTGGCTTAGGGTTAGTGTTAGGGTTAGATTTTGCGTTAGTGTTAGGGTTAGGGTTAGGTGTGGGGTTCGTGTTCCGATTAGGGTTTGGGTTAGGGTTATCAATAGATTTATGGGTAAATTTAGGTTTAGGGTTTTGTTTGGGTTAGGGTTAGGGTTAGGTTTTTGGGTTAGGGTTAGGGTTAGAGTTATGGTTATGGTTATGGTCAGGGTTTAGGGTTTTTGTTAGTGTTAGGTTTAGTTTTAGGGTTATTGTTCGTTTTAGAGTTATGGCTATGTTTAGGGTTAGGGTAAGTGTTAGTGTTTGTGTTAGGGTTATGAATAGGGTAAGGGTTAGGGTTTGCATAAGGGTTAGGGTTAGGGTTAAAGTTAGATTTAGGGTTAGTGTTAAGGTCAGGGTTAGGGTTGTGTTTGGGTTTGATTTATGGTTAAGGTTATGGTTATGTTCATGTTTAGGATTATGGTTACGGTTTGGTTAAGTGTTACGGTTTGCGTTAGCGTTAAAGTTATGTTTAGGGTTATGGTTAGGGTTAGGGTTAGGTATGGGTTAGGGTTAGGGTTTCCATTAGGGTTAGGGTTAGGCTTTGCTTAGGGTTAGGGTTAGGTTTACGGTTAGGGTTTTCGTTAGGTTTAGGGTTAGGGTTAAGATTAGGTTTAGGTTTAGGGTTAGGTTTAGGGTTAAGTTTAGGGTTAGGGTTATGGTTAGGAATTAGGTTTGGGTTAGGTTTAGTGTAATGGTTAGTTTTAGTTTTAGGGTTATGGTTGGGATTAGGGTAAGGGTTAGGTTTAGGGTTAGTGTTAGGGTTATGGTTAGAGCTAGGGTGTGTGTTATGGTTAGTGATAGGGTTAGGTTTATGGTTAGCGTTAGGGTTTGGGTTATGGTTAGATTTAAAATTTGAGTTAAGGTTACTGTTAGGGTTAGGTTTAATGTTAGGGTTAGAATGAGGTTGAGGTTGAGGGTGTGGGTTAGGGTGAGTGTGAGAGTGAGAGTGAGGCTTAGGTTTTGGGTTTGGGTCAGATTTTGCATTAGGTTTAGGGTTAGGGTTAGGGTTAGGTTTAGGTTAGGGTTAGGGTTTGTGTTAGGGTTAGGGTTAGTGTTATGGTTAGGTTTGGGTTAGGGTTAGCATTAGGGTTATGGTTATTGTTAAGGTTAGGGTTATGGTTATGGTTTGGGTTAGCGTTTGTTAGTGTTAGCGTTAGGGTTTGGGTTACAGTTAGGATTAGGTTTGGGTTGGAGTTAGGGTTATGGTTAGTGTTAGAGTTAGGGTTAGGGTTAGTGATATGGTTCTTGTTATGGTTATGGTTATGGTTATGGTTCGGGTTTGCATCAGGTTTAGGTTTGGTTTATGTTTAGGGTTATGGTTAGAGTTTTCGTTAAGGTTAGGAGTAGGATTAAGTTTAGGTTATGTTTTAGCTTAAGGTTAGGGTTAGGGTTAGGGTTAGGCTTAGGGTTAGTGTTAGGGTTTTGGTGAGGGATTAGGGTTATTGTTAGGTTTAGTGTGAGGGTTAGATTTAGGATTAGTTTTATGGTTAGGATTAGGTTAAGGTTTAGTGTTAGGTTAATGTTAGGGTTATGTTTAGTGTTAGGGTGATGGTTAGGTGTAGGGTTTGGGTTATGTTTAGGATTAGGGTTTTCTTTAGGTTTATGGTTAGGTCAAGGGTTAGGGTTAGGGTTAGGTTTGGGTTATGGTTATGGTTACGGTTAGGTTTAGGGTTCAGGTTAGGTTTGGGGCTAGAGTTAGGGGTAGGATTAGTGTTTGTGTTAGTGTTAGATTTGGATTAGGGTTTGGGTGGGGGTTAGTGTGTATTTTAGGTTTAGGAATAGGGTTTGGTTAGGGTTAGATTTGGCTTAGGGGTTGGGTTAGGGTTAGTGTGTGTGGTAGGGTTTGGATTATGGTTAGGGTTAGATTTATATTTAGGGTTAGGGTAAGCCTTAAGCTTATGGTAAGGGTTGCGTTAGAGTTAGGAGTAGAGTTAGGGTTAAGTTTTGGTTTAGGTATGGATAAGGGTTAAGGTTAGAGTTATTGTTGCGATTGGGTTAGAGTACTGTTAGGGTTTGGGTTATGGTTAAGGGTAATGGTTCTGGTTAGGGTTAGGGTTAGTGTTAGGGTTTAGGTTTATTGTTGGGTTTAGGGTGGTTTTAGTGTTAGGTTTAGGTTTAGGCTTAGGGTAAGGCTTATGGTTATGGTTATGGTTAGGTTTAGGGTTAGGATTAGGGTTAGGGTTTGCTTTAGGGGTAGGGTTAGGGATAGGTTTAGGTTTGGGTTTGGGTTATGGTTAGTGTTAGGACTTTGTATAAGTTTTGTGTTAGGATTATGGTTAGGTTTTGGGTTTGGGTTAGGGATAGCGTTAGTGTTAGGGTTAGGTTTAGGTTAGTGTGTGGGTGAGAGTGAGGGGAGGATGAGGTTTTGGCTTAGGGTTAGTGTTAGGGTTAGATTTTGCGTTAGTGTTAGGGTTAGGGTTAGGTGTAGGGTTCGTGTTCCGATTAGGGTTTGGGTTAGGGTTATCAATAGATTTATGGTTAAATTTAGGTTTAGGGTTTTGTTTGGGTTAGGGTTAGGGTTAGGTTTTTGGGTTAGGGTTAGGGTTAGAGTTATGGTTATGGTTAGGGTTTAGCGTTTTTGTTAGTGTTAGGTTTAGTTTTAGGGTTATTGTTCGTTTTAGAGTTATGGTTATGTTTAGGGTTAGGGTAAGTGTTAGTGTTTGTGTTAGGTTTATGAATAGGGTAAGGGTTAGGGTTTGCATAAGGGTTAGGGTTAGGGTTAAAGTTAGATTTAGGGTTAGTGTTAAGGTCAGGGTTAGGGTTGTGTTTCGGTTTGATTTGTGGTTAAGGTTATGGTTATGTTCATGTTTAGGATTATGGTTACGGTTTGGTTTAGTGTTATGGTTTGCGTTAGCGTTAAAGTTATGTTTAGGGTTATGGTTAGGGTTAGGGTTAGGGTTAGGTATGGGTTAGGGTTAGGGTTTCCATTAGGGTTAAGGTTAGGCTTTGCTTAGGGTTAGGGTTAGGTTTAGGGTTAGGGTTTTCGTTAGGTTTAGGGTTAGGGTTAAGATTAGGTTTAGGTTTAGGGTTAAGTTTAGTGTTAGGGTTATGGTTAGGAATTAGGTTTGGGTTAGGTTTAGTGTTATGGTTAGTTTTAGTTTTAGGGTTATGGTTGGGATTAGGGTAAGGGTTAGGTTTAGGGTTAGTGTTAGGGTTATGGTTAGAGCTAGGGTGTGTGTTATGGTTAGTGTTAGGGTTAGGTTTATGGTTAGCGTTAGGGTTTGGGTTATGGTTAGATTTAAAGTTTGAGTTAAGGTTACTGTTAGGGTTAGGTTTAATGTTAGGGTTAGAATGAGGTTGAGGTTGAGGGTGTGGGTTAGGGTGAGTGTGAGTGTGAGAGTGAGGCTTAGGTTTTGGGTTTGGGTCAGATTTTGCATTAGGTTTAGGGTTAGGGTTAGGGTTAGGTTTAGGTTAGGGTTAGGGTTTGTGTTAGGGTTAGGGTTAGTGTTATGGTTAGGTTTGGGTTAGGGTTAGCATTAGGGTTATGGTTATTGTTAAGGTTAGGGTTATGGTTAGGGTTTGGGTTAGCGTTTGTTAGCGTTAGGGTTAGGGTTTGGGTTACAGTTAGGATTAGGTTTGGGTTGGAGTTAGGGTTATGGTTAGTGTTAGAGTTAGGGTTAGGGTTAGTGATATGGTTCTTGTTATTGTTATGGTTATGGTTCGGGTTTGCATCAGGTTTAGGTTAGGTTTATGGTTAGGGTTATGGTTAGAGTTTTCGTTAAGGTTAGGAGTAGGATTAAGTTTAGGTTATGTTTTCGCTTAAGGTGAGGGTTAGGGTTAGGCTTAGGCTTAGGGTTAGTGTTAGGGTTTTGGTTAGGGATTAGGGTTATTGTTAGGTTTAGTGTGAGGGTTAGATTTAGGATTAGGTTTATGGTTAGGATTAGGTAAGGTTTAGTGTTAGGTTAATGTTAGGGTTATGTTTAGGGTTAGGGTGATGGTTAGGTGTAGGGTTTGGGTTATGTTTAGGATTAGGGTTTTCTTTAGGTTTATGGTTAGGGCAAGGGTTAGGGTTAGGGTTAGGTTTGGGTTATGGTTATGGTTACTGTTAGGTTTAGGGTTCAGGTTAGGTTTGGGGCTAGAGTTAGGGGTAGGATTAGTGTTTGTGTTAGTGTTAGATTTGGGTTAGGGTTTGGGTGGGGGTTAGTGTGTATGTTAGGTTTAGGAATAGGGTTTGGTTAGGGTTAGATTTGGTTTAGGGGTTGGGTTAGGGTTAGTGTGTGTGGTAGGGTTTGGATTAGGGTTAGGGTTAGATTTATATTTAGGGTTAGGGTAAGCCTTAAGCTTATGGTAAGGGTTCGCGTTAGAGTTAGGAGTAGAGTTAGGGTTAAGTTTTGGTTTAGGTATGGATAAGGGTTAAGGTTAGAGTTATTGTTGCGATTGGGTTAGAGTTAGTGTTAGGGTTTGGGTTATGGTTAAGGGTAATGGTTCTGGTGAGGGTTAGGGTTAGTGTTAGGGTTTAGGGTTATTGTTGGGTTTAGGATTGTTTTAGTGTTAGGTTTAGGTTTAGGGTTAGGGTAAGGCTTATGGTTATGGTTATGGTTAGGTTTAGGGTTAGGATTAGGGTTAGGGTTTGCTTTAGGGGTAGGGTTAGGGATAGGTTTAGGTTTGGGTTTGGGTTATGGTTAGTGTTAGGACTTTGTATAAGTTTTGTGTTAGGATTATGGTTAGGTTTTGGGTTTGGGTTAGGGATAGCGTTAGTGTTAGGGTTAGGTTTAGGTTAGTGTGTGGGTGAGAGTGAGGGGAGGATGAGGTTTTGGCTTAGGGTTAGTGTTAGGGTTAGATTTTGCGTTAGTGTTAGGGTTAGGGTTAGGTGTGGGGTTCGTGTTCCGATTAGGGTTTGGGTTAGGGTTATCAATAGATTTATGGGTAAATTTAGGTTTAGGGTTTTGTTTGGGTTAGGGTTAGGGTTAGGTTTTTGGGTTAGGGTTAGGGTTAGAGTTATGGTTATGGTTAGGGTTTAGGGTTTTTGTTAGTGTTAGGTTTAGTTTTAGGTTTATTGTTCGTTTTAGAGTTATGGTTATGTTTAGGGTTAGGGTAAGTGTTAGTGTTTGTGTTAGGGTTATGAATAGGGTAAGGGTTAGGGTTTGCATAAGGGTTAGGGTTAGGGTTAAAGTTAGATTTAGGGTTAGTGTTAAGGTCAGGGTTAGGGTTGTGTTTGGGTTTGATTTATGGTTAAGGTTATGGTTATGTTCATGTTTAGGATTATGGTTATGGTTTGGTTTAGTGTTATGGTTTGCGTTAGCGTTAAAGTTATGTTTAGGGTTATGGTTAGGGTTAGGGTTAGGTATGGGTTAGGGTTAGGGTTTCCATTAGGGTTAGGGTTAGGCTTTGCTTAGGGTTAGGGTTAGGTTTAGGGTTAGGGTTTTCGTTAGGTTTAGGGTTAGGGTTAAGATTAGGTTTAGGTTTAGGGTTAGGTTTAGGGTTAAGTTTAGTGTTAGGGTTATGGTTAGGAATTAGGTTTGGGTTAGGTTTAGTGTTATGGTTAGTTTTAGTTTTAGGATTATGGTTGGGATAAAGGTAAGGCTTAGGTTTAGGGTTAGTGTTAGGGTTATGGTTAGAGCTAGGGTGTGTGTTATGGTTAGTGTTAGGGTTAGGTTTATGGTTAGCGTTAGGGTTTGGGTTATGGTTAGATTTAAAGTTTGAGTTAAGGTTACTGTTAGGGTTAGGTTTAATGTTAGGGTTAGAATGAGGTTGAGGTTGAGGGTGTGGGTTAGGGTGAGTGTGAGAGTGAGAGTGAGGCTTAGGTTTTGGGTTTGGGTCAGATTTTGCATTAGGTTTAGGGTTAGGGTTAGGGTTAGGTTTAGGTTAGGATTAGGGTTGGTGTTAGGGTTAGGGTTAGTGTTATGGTTAGGTTTGTGTTAGGCTTAGCATTAGGGTTATGGTTATTGTTAAGGTTAGGGTTATGGTTAGGGTTTGGGTTAGCGTTTGTTAGTGTTAGCGTTAGGGTTTGGGTTACAGTTAGGATTAGGTTTGGGTTGGAGTTAGGGTTATGGTTAGTGTTAGAGTAAGGGTTAGGGTTAGTGATATGGTTCTTGTTATGGTTATGGTTATGGTTATGGTTCGGGTTTGCATCAGGTTTAGGTTAGGTTTATGGTTAGGGTTATGGTTAGAGTTTTCGTTAAGTTTAGGAGTAGGATTAAGTTTAGGTTATGTTTTAGCTTAAGGTTAGGGTTAGGGTTAGGGTTAGGCTTAGGGTTAGTGTTAGGGTTTTGCTTAGGGATTAGGGTTATTGTTAGGTTTAATGTGAGGGTTAGATTTAGGATTAGGTTTATGGTTAGGATTAGGTTAAGGTTTAGTGTTAGGTTAATGTTAGGGTTATGTTTAGGGTTAGGGTGATGGTTAGGTGTAGGGTTTGGGTTATGTTTAGGATTAGGGTTTTCTTTAGGTTTATGGTTAGGGCAAGGGTTAGGGTTAGGGTTAGGTTTGGGTTATGGTTATGGTTACTCTAGTATTAGGGTTCAGGTTAGGTTTGGGGCTAGAGTTAGGGGTAGGATTAGTGTTTGTGTTAGTGTTAGATTTGGGTTAGGGTTTGGGTTAGGGTTAGTGTGTATGTTAGGTTAAGGTATAGGGTTTGGTTAGGGTTAGATTTGGTGTAGGGGTTGGGTTAGGGTTAGTGTGTGTGGTAGGGTTTGGATTAGGGTTAGTGTTAGATTTATATTTAGGGTTAGGGTAAGCCTTAAGCTTATGGTAAGGGTTCGCGTTAGAGTTAGGAGTAGAGTTAGGGTTAAGTTTTGGTTTAGGTATGGATAAGGGTTAAGGTTAGAGTTATTGTTGCGATTGAATTAGAGTTAGTGTTAGGGTTTGGGTTATGGTTAAGGGTAATGGTTCTGGTTAGGGTTAGGGTTAGTGTTAGGGTTTAGGTTTATTGTTGGGTTTAGGGTGGTTTTAGTGTTAGGTTTAGGTTTAGGCTTAGGGTAAGGCTTATGGTTATGGTTATGGTTAGGTTTAGGGTTAGGATTAGGGTTAGGGTTTGCTTTAGGGGTAGGGTTAGGGATAGGTTTAGGTTTGGGTTTGGGTTATGGTTAGTGTTAGGACTTTGTATAAGTTTTGTGTTAGGATTATGGTTAGGTTTTGGGTTTGGGTTAGGGATAGCGTTAGTGTTAGGGTTAGGTTTAGGTTAGTGTGTGGGTGAGAGTGAGGGGAGGATGAGGTTTTGGCTTAGGGTTAGTGTTAGGGTTAGATTTTGCGTTAGTGTTAGGGTTAGGGTTAGGTGTAGGGTTCGTGTTCCGATTAGGGTTTGGGTTAGGGTTATCAATAGATTTATGGTTAAATTTAGGTTTAGGGTTTTGTTTGGGTTAGGGTTAGGGTTAGGTTTTTGGGTTAGGGTTAGGGTTAGAGTTATGGTTATGGTTAGGGTTTAGCGTTTTTGTTAGTGTTAGGTTTAGTTTTAGGGTTATTGTTCGTTTTAGAGTTATGGTTATGTTTAGGGTTAGGGTAAGTGTTAGTGTTTGTGTTAGGTTTATGAATAGGGTAAGGGTTAGGGTTTGCATAAGGGTTAGGGTTAGGGTTAAAGTTAGATTTAGGGTTAGTGTTAAGGTCAGGGTTAGGGTTGTGTTTCGGTTTGATTTGTGGTTAAGGTTATGGTTATGTTCATGTTTAGGATTATGGTTACGGTTTGGTTTAGTGTTATGGTTTGCGTTAGCGTTAAAGTTATGTTTAGGGTTATGGTTAGGGTTAGGGTTAGGGTTAGGTATGGGTTAGGGTTAGGGTTTCCATTAGGGTTAAGGTTAGGCTTTGCTTAGGGTTAGGGTTAGGTTTAGGGTTAGGGTTTTCGTTAGGTTTAGGGTTAGGGTTAAGATTAGGTTTAGGTTTAGGGTTAAGTTTAGTGTTAGGGTTATGGTTAGGAATTAGGTTTGGGTTAGGTTTAGTGTTATGGTTAGTTTTAGTTTTAGGGTTATGGTTGGGATTAGGGTAAGGGTTAGGTTTAGGGTTAGTGTTAGGGTTATGGTTAGAGCTAGGGTGTGTGTTATGGTTAGTGTTAGGGTTAGGTTTATGGTTAGCGTTAGGGTTTGGGTTATGGTTAGATTTAAAGTTTGAGTTAAGGTTACTGTTAGGGTTAGGTTTAATGTTAGGGTTAGAATGAGGTTGAGGTT
Organism: Cricetiscus sungorus; assembly: GCA_030556225.1. NCBI lineage: Eukaryota > Metazoa > Chordata > Mammalia > Rodentia > Cricetidae > Cricetiscus > Cricetiscus sungorus. The sequence goes on from JANBXA010000031.1 coordinate 26,634,081, forward strand.
GAGGGTGTGGGTTAGGGTGAGTGTGAGTGTGAGAGTGAGGCTTAGGTTTTGGGTTTGGGTCAGATTTTGCATTAGGTTTAGGGTTAGGGTTAGGGTTAGGTTTAGGTTAGGGTTAGGGTTTGTGTTAGGGTTAGGGTTAGTGTTATGGTTAGGTTTGGGTTAGGGTTAGCATTAGGGTTATGGTTATTGTTAAGGTTAGGGTTATGGTTAGGGTTTGGGTTAGCGTTTGTTAGTGTTAGCGTTAGGGTTTGGGTTACAGTTAGGATTAGGTTTGGGTTGGAGTTAGGGTTATGGTTAGTGTTAGAGTTAGGGTTAGGGTTAGTGATATGGTTCTTGTTATTGTTATGGTTATGGTTCGGGTTTGCATCAGGTTTAGGTTAGGTTTATGGTTAGGGTTATGGTTAGAGTTTTCGTTAAGGTTAGGAGTAGGATTAAGTTTAGGTTATGTTTTCGCTTAAGGTGAGGGTTAGGGTTAGGCTTAGGCTTAGGGTTAGTGTTAGGGTTTTGGTTAGGGATTAGGGTTATTGTTAGGTTTAGTGTGAGGGTTAGATTTAGGATTAGGTTTATGGTTAGGATTAGGTAAGGTTTAGTGTTAGGTTAATGTTAGGGTTATGTTTAGGGTTAGGGTGATGGTTAGGTGTAGGGTTTGGGTTATGTTTAGGATTAGGGTTTTCTTTAGGTTTATGGTTAGGGCAAGGGTTAGGGTTAGGGTTAGGTTTGGGTTATGGTTATGGTTACTGTTAGGTTTAGGGTTCAGGTTAGGTTTGGGGCTAGAGTTAGGGGTAGGATTAGTGTTTGTGTTAGTGTTAGATTTGGGTTAGGGTTTGGGTGGGGGTTAGTGTGTATGTTAGGTTTAGGAATAGGGTTTGGTTAGGGTTAGATTTGGTTTAGGGGTTGGGTTAGGGTTAGTGTGTGTGGTAGGGTTTGGATTAGGGTTAGGGTTAGATTTATATTTAGGGTTAGGGTAAGCCTTAAGCTTATGGTAAGGGTTCGCGTTAGAGTTAGGAGTAGAGTTAGGGTTAAGTTTTGGTTTAGGTATGGATAAGGGTTAAGGTTAGAGTTATTGTTGCGATTGGGTTAGAGTTAGTGTTAGGGTTTGGGTTATGGTTAAGGGTAATGGTTCTGGTGAGGGTTAGGGTTAGTGTTAGGGTTTAGGGTTATTGTTGGGTTTAGGATTGTTTTAGTGTTAGGTTTAGGTTTAGGGTTAGGGTAAGGCTTATGGTTATGGTTATGGTTAGGTTTAGGGTTAGGATTAGGGTTAGGGTTTGCTTTAGGGGTAGGGTTAGGGATAGGTTTAGGTTTGGGTTTGGGTTATGGTTAGTGTTAGGACTTTGTATAAGTTTTGTGTTAGGATTATGGTTAGGTTTTGGGTTTGGGTTAGGGATAGCGTTAGTGTTAGGGTTAGGTTTAGGTTAGTGTGTGGGTGAGAGTGAGGGGAGGATGAGGTTTTGGCTTAGGGTTAGTGTTAGGGTTAGATTTTGCGTTAGTGTTAGGGTTAGGGTTAGGTGTGGGGTTCGTGTTCCGATTAGGGTTTGGGTTAGGGTTATCAATAGATTTATGGGTAAATTTAGGTTTAGGGTTTTGTTTGGGTTAGGGTTAGGGTTAGGTTTTTGGGTTAGGGTTAGGGTTAGAGTTATGGTTATGGTTAGGGTTTAGGGTTTTTGTTAGTGTTAGGTTTAGTTTTAGGTTTATTGTTCGTTTTAGAGTTATGGTTATGTTTAGGGTTAGGGTAAGTGTTAGTGTTTGTGTTAGGGTTATGAATAGGGTAAGGGTTAGGGTTTGCATAAGGGTTAGGGTTAGGGTTAAAGTTAGATTTAGGGTTAGTGTTAAGGTCAGGGTTAGGGTTGTGTTTGGGTTTGATTTATGGTTAAGGTTATGGTTATGTTCATGTTTAGGATTATGGTTATGGTTTGGTTTAGTGTTATGGTTTGCGTTAGCGTTAAAGTTATGTTTAGGGTTATGGTTAGGGTTAGGGTTAGGTATGGGTTAGGGTTAGGGTTTCCATTAGGGTTAGGGTTAGGCTTTGCTTAGGGTTAGGGTTAGGTTTAGGGTTAGGGTTTTCGTTAGGTTTAGGGTTAGGGTTAAGATTAGGTTTAGGTTTAGGGTTAGGTTTAGGGTTAAGTTTAGTGTTAGGGTTATGGTTAGGAATTAGGTTTGGGTTAGGTTTAGTGTTATGGTTAGTTTTAGTTTTAGGATTATGGTTGGGATAAAGGTAAGGCTTAGGTTTAGGGTTAGTGTTAGGGTTATGGTTAGAGCTAGGGTGTGTGTTATGGTTAGTGTTAGGGTTAGGTTTATGGTTAGCGTTAGGGTTTGGGTTATGGTTAGATTTAAAGTTTGAGTTAAGGTTACTGTTAGGGTTAGGTTTAATGTTAGGGTTAGAATGAGGTTGAGGTTGAGGGTGTGGGTTAGGGTGAGTGTGAGAGTGAGAGTGAGGCTTAGGTTTTGGGTTTGGGTCAGATTTTGCATTAGGTTTAGGGTTAGGGTTAGGGTTAGGTTTAGGTTAGGATTAGGGTTGGTGTTAGGGTTAGGGTTAGTGTTATGGTTAGGTTTGTGTTAGGCTTAGCATTAGGGTTATGGTTATTGTTAAGGTTAGGGTTATGGTTAGGGTTTGGGTTAGCGTTTGTTAGTGTTAGCGTTAGGGTTTGGGTTACAGTTAGGATTAGGTTTGGGTTGGAGTTAGGGTTATGGTTAGTGTTAGAGTAAGGGTTAGGGTTAGTGATATGGTTCTTGTTATGGTTATGGTTATGGTTATGGTTCGGGTTTGCATCAGGTTTAGGTTAGGTTTATGGTTAGGGTTATGGTTAGAGTTTTCGTTAAGTTTAGGAGTAGGATTAAGTTTAGGTTATGTTTTAGCTTAAGGTTAGGGTTAGGGTTAGGGTTAGGCTTAGGGTTAGTGTTAGGGTTTTGCTTAGGGATTAGGGTTATTGTTAGGTTTAATGTGAGGGTTAGATTTAGGATTAGGTTTATGGTTAGGATTAGGTTAAGGTTTAGTGTTAGGTTAATGGTAGGGTTATGTTTAGGGTTAGGGTGATGGTTAGGTGTAGGGTTTGGGTTATGTTTAGGATTAGGGTTTTCGTTAGGTTTATGGTTAGGGCAAGGGTTAGGGTTAGGGTTAGGTTTGGGTTATGGTTATGGTTACTCTAGTATTAGGGTTCAGGTTAGGTTTGGGGCTAGAGTTAGGGGTAGGATTAGTGTTTGTGTTAGTGTTAGATTTGGGTTAGGGTTTGGGTTAGGGTTAGTGTGTATGTTAGGTTAAGGTATAGGGTTTGGTTAGGGTTAGATTTGGTGTAGGGGTTGGGTTAGGGTTAGTGTGTGTGGTAGGGTTTGGATTAGGGTTAGTGTTAGATTTATATTTAGGGTTAGGGTAAGCCTTAAGCTTATGGTAAGGGTTCGCGTTAGAGTTAGGAGTAGAGTTAGGGTTAAGTTTTGGTTTAGGTATGGATAAGGGTTAAGGTTAGAGTTATTGTTGCGATTGAATTAGAGTTAGTGTTAGGGTTTGGGTTATGGTTAAGGGTAATGGTTCTGGTTAGGGTTAGGGTTAGTGTTAGGGTTTAGGTTTATTGTTGGGTTTAGGGTGGTTTTAGTGTTAGGTTTAGGTTTAGGCTTAGGGTAAGGCTTATGGTTATGGTTATGGTTAGGTTTAGGGTTAGGATTAGGGTTAGGGTTTGCTTTAGGGGTAGGGTTAGGGATAGGTTTAGGTTTGGGTTTGGGTTATGGTTAGTGTTAGGACTTTGTATAAGTTTTGTGTTAGGATTATGGTTAGGTTTTGGGTTTGGGTTAGGGATAGCGTTAGTGTTAGGGTTAGGTTTAGGTTAGTGTGTGGGTGAGAGTGAGGGGAGGATGAGGTTTTGGCTTAGGGTTAGTGTTAGGGTTAGATTTTGCGTTAGTGTTAGGGTTAGGGTTAGGTGTAGGGTTCGTGTTCCGATTAGGGTTTGGGTTAGGGTTATCAATAGATTTATGGTTAAATTTAGGTTTAGGGTTTTGTTTGGGTTAGGGTTAGGGTTAGGTTTTTGGGTTAGGGTTAGGGTTAGAGTTATGGTTATGGTTAGGGTTTAGCGTTTTTGTTAGTGTTAGGTTTAGTTTTAGGGTTATTGTTCGTTTTAGAGTTATGGTTATGTTTAGGGTTAGGGTAAGTGTTAGTGTTTGTGTTAGGTTTATGAATAGGGTAAGGGTTAGGGTTTGCATAAGGGTTAGGGTTAGGGTTAAAGTTAGATTTAGGGTTAGTGTTAAGGTCAGGGTTAGGGTTGTGTTTCGGTTTGATTTGTGGTTAAGGTTATGGTTATGTTCATGTTTAGGATTATGGTTACGGTTTGGTTTAGTGTTATGGTTTGCGTTAGCGTTAAAGTTATGTTTAGGGTTATGGTTAGGGTTAGGGTTAGGGTTAGGTATGGGTTAGGGTTAGGGTTTCCATTAGGGTTAAGGTTAGGCTTTGCTTAGGGTTAGGGTTAGGTTTAGGGTTAGGGTTTTCGTTAGGTTTAGGGTTAGGGTTAAGATTAGGTTTAGGTTTAGGGTTAAGTTTAGTGTTAGGGTTATGGTTAGGAATTAGGTTTGGGTTAGGTTTAGTGTTATGGTTAGTTTTAGTTTTAGGGTTATGGTTGGGATTAGGGTAAGGGTTAGGTTTAGGGTTAGTGTTAGGGTTATGGTTAGAGCTAGGGTGTGTGTTATGGTTAGTGTTAGGGTTAGGTTTATGGTTAGCGTTAGGGTTTGGGTTATGGTTAGATTTAAAGTTTGAGTTAAGGTTACTGTTAGGGTTAGGTTTAATGTTAGGGTTAGAATGAGGTTGAGGTTGAGGGTGTGGGTTAGGGTGAGTGTGAGTGTGAGAGTGAGGCTTAGGTTTTGGGTTTGGGTCAGATTTTGCATTAGGTTTAGGGTTAGGGTTAGGGTTAGGTTTAGGTTAGGGTTAGGGTTTGTGTTAGGGTTAGGGTTAGTGTTATGGTTAGGTTTGGGTTAGGGTTAGCATTAGGGTTATGGTTATTGTTAAGGTTAGGGTTATGGTTAGGGTTTGGGTTAGCGTTTGTTAGCGTTAGGGTTAGGGTTTGGGTTACAGTTAGGATTAGGTTTGGGTTGGAGTTAGGGTTATGGTTAGTGTTAGAGTTAGGGTTAGGGTTAGTGATATGGTTCTTGTTATTGTTATGGTTATGGTTCGGGTTTGCATCAGGTTTAGGTTAGGTTTATGGTTAGGGTTATGGTTAGAGTTTTCGTTAAGGTTAGGAGTAGGATTAAGTTTAGGTTATGTTTTCGCTTAAGGTGAGGGTTAGGGTTAGGCTTAGGCTTAGGGTTAGTGTTAGGGTTTTGGTTAGGGATTAGGGTTATTGTTAGGTTTAGTGTGAGGGTTAGATTTAGGATTAGGTTTATGGTTAGGATTAGGTAAGGTTTAGTGTTAGGTTAATGTTAGGGTTATGTTTAGGGTTAGGGTGATGGTTAGGTGTAGGGTTTGGGTTATGTTTAGGATTAGGGTTTTCTTTAGGTTTATGGTTAGGGCAAGGGTTAGGGTTAGGGTTAGGTTTGGGTTATGGTTATGGTTACTGTTAGGTTTAGGGTTCAGGTTAGGTTTGGGGCTAGAGTTAGGGGTAGGATTAGTGTTTGTGTTAGTGTTAGATTTGGGTTAGGGTTTGGGTGGGGGGTTAGTGTGTATGTTAGGTTTAGGAATAGGGTTTGGTTAGGGTTAGATTTGGTTTAGGGGTTGGGTTAGGGTTAGTGTGTGTGGTAGGGTTTGGATTAGGGTTAGGGTTAGATTTATATTTAGGGTTAGGGTAAGCCTTAAACTTATGGTAAGGGTTCGCGTTAGAGTTAGGAGTAGAGTTAGGGTTAAGTTTTGGTTTAGGTATGGATAAGGGTTAAGGTTAGAGTTATTGTTGCGATTGGGTTAGAGTTAGTGTTAGGGTTTGGGTTATGGTTAAGGGTAATGGTTCTGGTGAGGGTTAGGGTTAGTGTTAGGGTTTAGGGTTATTGTTGGGTTTAGGATTGTTTTAGTGTTAGGTTTAGGTTTAGGGTTAGGGTAAGGCTTATGGTTATGGTTATGGTTAGGTTTAGGGTTAGGATTAGGGTTAGGGTTTGCTTTAGGGGTAGGGTTAGGGATAGGTTTAGGTTTGGGTTTGGGTTATGGTTAGTGTTAGGACTTTGTATAAGTTTTGTGTTAGGATTATGGTTAGGTTTTGGGTTTGGGTTAGGGATAGCGTTAGTGTTAGGGTTAGGTTTAGGTTAGTGTGTGGGTGAGAGTGAGGGGAGGATGAGGTTTTGGCTTAGGGTTAGTGTTAGGGTTAGATTTTGCGTTAGTGTTAGGGTTAGGGTTAGGTGTGGGGTTCGTGTTCCGATTAGGGTTTGGGTTAGGGTTATCAATAGATTTATGGGTAAATTTAGGTTTAGGGTTTTGTTTGGGTTAGGGTTAGGGTTAGGTTTTTGGGTTAGGGTTAGGGTTAGAGTTATGGTTATGGTTATGGTCAGGGTTTAGGGTTTTTGTTAGTGTTAGGTTTAGTTTTAGGGTTATTGTTCGTTTTAGAGTTATGGCTATGTTTAGGGTTAGGGTAAGTGTTAGTGTTTGTGTTAGGGTTATGAATAGGGTAAGGGTTAGGGTTTGCATAAGGGTTAGGGTTAGGGTTAAAGTTAGATTTAGGGTTAGTGTTAAGGTCAGGGTTAGGGTTGTGTTTGGGTTTGATTTATGGTTAAGGTTATGGTTATGTTCATGTTTAGGATTATGGTTACGGTTTGGTTAAGTGTTACGGTTTGCGTTAGCGTTAAAGTTATGTTTAGGGTTATGGTTAGGGTTAGGGTTAGGTATGGGTTAGGGTTAGGGTTTCCATTAGGGTTAGGGTTAGGCTTTGCTTAGGGTTAGGGTTAGGTTTACGGTTAGGGTTTTCGTTAGGGTTAGGGTTAGGGTTAAGATTAGGTTTAGGTTTAGGGTTAGGTTTAGGGTTAAGTTTAGGGTTAGGGTTATGGTTAGGAATTAGGTTTGGGTTAGGTTTAGTGTAATGGTTAGTTTTAGTTTTAGGGTTATGGTTGGGATTAGGGTAAGGGTTAGGTTTAGGGTTAGTGTTAGGGTTATGGTTAGAGCTAGGGTGTGTGTTATGGTTAGTGATAGGGTTAGGTTTATGGTTAGCGTTAGGGTTTGGGTTATGGTTAGATTTAAAATTTGAGTTAAGGTTACTGTTAGGGTTAGGTTTAATGTTAGGGTTAGAATGAGGTTGAGGTTGAGGGTGTGGGTTAGGGTGAGTGTGAGAGTGAGAGTGAGGCTTAGGTTTTGGGTTTGGGTCAGATTTTGCATTAGGTTTAGGGTTAGGGTTAGGGTTAGGTTTAGGTTAGGGTTAGGGTTTGTGTTAGGGTTAGGGTTAGTGTTATGGTTAGGTTTGGGTTAGGGTTAGCATTAGGGTTATGGTTATTGTTAAGGTTAGGGTTATGGTTATGGTTTGGGTTAGCGTTTGTTAGTGTTAGCGTTAGGGTTTGGGTTACAGTTAGGATTAGGTTTGGGTTGGAGTTAGGGTTATGGTTAGTGTTACAGTTAGGGTTAGGGTTAGTGATATGGTTCTTGTTATGGTTATGGTTATGGTTATGGTTCGGGTTTGCATCAGGTTTAGGTTTGGTTTATGTTTAGGGTTATGGTTAGAGTTTTCGTTAAGGTTAGGAGTAGGATTAAGTTTAGGTTATGTTTTAGCTTAAGGTTAGGGTTAGGGTTAGGGTTAGGCTTAGGGTTAGTGTTAGGGTTTTGGTGAGGGATTAGGGTTATTGTTAGGTTTAGTGTGAGGGTTAGATTTAGGATTAGTTTTATGGTTAGGATTAGGTTAAGGTTTAGTGTTAGGTTAATGTTAGGGTTATGTTTAGTGTTAGGGTGATGGTTAGGTGTAGGGTTTGGGTTATGTTTAGGATTAGGGTTTTCTTTAGGTTTATGGTTAGGTCAAGGGTTAGGGTTAGGGTTAGGTTTGGGTTATGGTTATGGTTACGGTTAGGTTTAGGGTTCAGGTTAGGTTTGGGGCTAGAGTTAGGGGTAGGATTAGTGTTTGTGTTAGTGTTAGATTTGGGTTAGGGTTTGGGTGGGGGTTAGTGTGTATTTTAGGTTTAGGAATAGGGTTTGGTTAGGGTTAGATTTGGCTTAGGGGTTGGGTTAGGGTTAGTGTGTGTGGTAGGGTTTGGATTATGGTTAGGGTTAGATTTATATTTAGGGTTAGGGTAAGCCTTAAGCTTATGGTAAGGGTTGCGTTAGAGTTAGGAGTAGAGTTAGGGTTAAGTTTGGGTTTAGGTATGGATAAGGGTTAAGGTTAGAGTTATTGTTGCGATTGGGTTAGAGTACTGTTAGGGTTTGGGTTATGGTTAAGGGTAATGGTTCTGGTTAGGGTTAGGGTTAGTGTTAGGGTTTAGGGTTATTGTTGGGTTTAGGGTTGTTTTAGTGTTAAGTTTAGGTTTAGGGTTAGGGTAAGGCTTATGGTTATGGTTATGGTTAGGTTTAGGGTTAGGATTAGGGTTAGGGTTTGCTTTAGGGGTAGGGTTAGGGATAGGTTTAGGTTTGGGTTTGGGTTATGGTTAGTGTTAGGACTTTGTATAAGTTTTGTGTTAGGATTATGGTTAGGTTTTGGGTTTGGGTTAGGGATAGCGTTAGTGTTAGGGTTAGGTTTAGGTTAGTGTGTGGGTGAGAGTGAGGGGAGGATGAGGTTTTGGCTCAGGGTTAGTGTTAGGGGTAGATTTTGCGTTAGTGTTAGGGTTAGGGTTAGGTGTAGGGTTCGTGTTCCGATTAGGGTTTGGGTTAGGGTTATCAATAGATTTATGGTTAAATTTAGGTTTAGGGTTTTGTTTGGGTTAGGTTTAGGGTTAGGTTTTTGGGTTAGGGTTAGGGTTAGAGTTATGGTTATGGTTAGGGTTTAGGGTTTTTGTTAGTGTTAGGTTTAGTTTTAGGTTTATTGTTCGTTTTAGAGTTATGGTTATGTTTAGGGTTAGGGTAAGTGTTAGTGTTTGTGTTAGGGTTATGAATAGGGTAAGGGTTAGGGTTTGCATAAGGGTTAGGGTTAGGGTTAAAGTTAGATTTAGGGTTAGTGTTAAGGTCAGGGTTAGGGTTGTGTTTCGGTTTGATTTGTGGTTAAGGTTATGGTTATGTTCATGTTTAGGATTATGGTTACGGTTTGGTTTAGTGTTATGGTTTGCGTTAGCGTTAAAGTTATGTTTAGGGTTATGGTTAGGGTTAGGGTTAGGGTTAGGTATGGGTTAGGGTTAGGGTTTCCATTAGGGTTAAGGTTAGGCTTTGCTTAGGGTTAGGGTTAGGTTTAGGGTTAGGGTTTTCGTTAGGTTTAGGGTTAGGGTTAAGATTAGGTTTAGGTTTAGGGTTAAGTTTAGTGTTAGGGTTATGGTTAGGAATTAGGTTTGGGTTAGGTTTAGTGTTATGGTTAGTTTTAGTTTTAGGGTTATGGTTGGGATTAGGGTAAGGGTTAGGTTTATGGTTAGCGTTAGGGTTTGGGTTATGGTTAGATTTAAAGTTTGAGTTAAGGTTACTGTTAGGGTTAGGTTTAATGTTAGGGTTAGAATGAGGTTGAGGTTGAGGGTGTGGGTTAGGGTGAGTGTGAGTGTGAGAGTGAGGCTTAGGTTTTGGGTTTGGGTCAGATTTTGCATTAGGTTTAGGGTTAGGGTTAGGGTTAGGTTTAGGTTAGGGTTAGGGTTTGTGTTAGGGTTAGGGTTAGTGTTATGGTTAGGTTTGGGTTAGGGTTAGCATTAGGGTTATGGTTATTGTTAAGGTTAGGGTTATGGTTAGGGTTTGGGTTAGCGTTTGTTAGCGTTAGGGTTAGGGTTTGGGTTACAGTTAGGATTAGGTTTGGGTTGGAGTTAGGGTTATGGTTAGTGTTAGAGTTAGGGTTAGGGTTAGTGATATGGTTCTTGTTATTGTTATGGTTATGGTTCGGGTTTGCATCAGGTTTAGGTTAGGTTTATGGTTAGGGTTATGGTTAGAGTTTTCGTTAAGGTTAGGAGTAGGATTAAGTTTAGGTTATGTTTTCGCTTAAGGTGAGGGTTAGGGTTAGGCTTAGGCTTAGGGTTAGTGTTAGGGTTTTGGTTAGGGATTAGGGTTATTGTTAGGTTTAGTGTGAGGGTTAGATTTAGGATTAGGTTTATGGTTAGGATTAGGTAAGGTTTAGTGTTAGGTTAATGTTAGGGTTATGTTTAGGGTTAGGGTGATGGTTAGGTGTAGGGTTTGGGTTATGTTTAGGATTAGGGTTTTCTTTAGGTTTATGGTTAGGGCAAGGGTTAGGGTTAGGGTTAGGTTTGGGTTATGGTTATGGTTACTGTTAGGTTTAGGGTTCAGGTTAGGTTTGGGGCTAGAGTTAGGGGTAGGATTAGTGTTTGTGTTAGTGTTAGATTTGGGTTAGGGTTTGGGTGGGGGGTTAGTGTGTATGTTAGGTTTAGGAATAGGGTTTGGTTAGGGTTAGATTTGGTTTAGGGGTTGGTCAGGGTTAGTGTGTGTGGTAGGGTTTGGATTAGGGTTAGGGTTAGATTTATATTTAGGGTTAGGGTAAGCCTTAAGCTTATGGTAAGGGTTCGCGTTAGAGTTAGGAGTAGAGTTAGGGTTAAGTTTTGGTTTAGGTATGGATAAGGGTTAAGGTTAGAGTTATTGTTGCGATTGGGTTAGAGTTAGTGTTAGGGTTTGGGTTATGGTTAAGGGTAATGGTTCTGGTTAGGGTTAGGGTTAGTGTTAGGGTTTAGGGTTATTGTTGGGTTTAGGGTTGTTTTAGTGTTAGGTTTAGGTTTAGGCTTAGGGTAAGGCTTATGGTTATGGTTATGGTTAGGTTTAGGGTTAGGATTAGGGTTAGGGTTTGCTTTAGGGGTAGGGTTAGGGATAGGTTTAGGTTTGGGTTTGGGTTATGGTTACTGTTAGGACTTTGTATAAGTTTTGTGTTAGGATTATGGTTAGGTTTTGGGTTTGGGTGAGGGATAGCGTTAGTGTTAGGTTTAGGTTTAGGTTAGTGTGTGGGTGAGAGTGAGGGGAGGATGAGGTTTTGGCTTAGGGTTAGTGTTAGGGTTAGATTTTGCGTTAGGGTTAGGGTTAGGGTTAGGTGTAGGGTTCGTGTTCCGATTAGGGTTTGGGTTAGGGTTATCAATAGATTTATGGTTAAATTTAGGTTTAGGGTTTTGTTTGGGTTAGGGTTAGGGTTAGGTTTTTGGGTTAGGGTTAGGGTTAGAGTTATGGTTATGGTTATGGTCAGGGTTTAGGGTTTTTGTTAGTGTTAGGTTTAGTTTTAGGGTTATTGTTCGTTTTAGAGTTATGGCTATGTTTAGGGTTAGGGTAAGTGTTCGTGTTTGTGTTAGGGTTATGAATAGGGTAAGGGTTAGGGTTTGCATAAGGGTTAGGGTTAGGGTTAAAGTTAGCTTTAGGGTTAGTGTTAAGGTCAGGGTTAGGGTTGTGTTTGGGTTTGATTTGTGGTTAAGGTTATGGTTATGTTCATGTTTAGGATTATGGTTACGGTTTGGTTTAGTGTTATGGTTTGCGTTAGCGTTAAAGTTATGTTTAGGGTTATGGTTAGGGTTAGGGTTAGGTATGGGTTAGGGTTAGGGTTTCCATTAGGGTTAAGGTTAGGCTTTGCTTAGGGTTAGGGTTAGGTTTAGGGTTAGGGTTTTCGTTAGGTTTAGGGTTAGGGTTACGATTAGGTTTAGGTTTAGGGTTAAGTTTAGTGTTAGGGTTATGGTTAGGAATTAGGTTTGGGTTAGGTTTAGTGTTATGGTTAGTTTTAGTTTTAGGGTTATGGTTGGGATTAGGGTAAGGGTTAGGTTTATGGTTAGCGTTAGGGTTTGGGTTATGGTTAGATTTAAAGTTTGAGTTAAGGTTACTGTTAGGGTTAGGTTTAATGTTAGGGTTAGAATGAGGTTGAGGTTGAGGGTGTGGGTTAGGGTGAGTGTGAGTGTGAGAGTGAGGCTTAGGTTTTGGGTTAGGGTCAGATTTTGCATTAGGTTTAGGGTTAGGGTTAGGGTTAGGTTTAGGTTAGGGTTAGGGTTTGTGTTAGGGTTAGGGTTAGTGTTATGGTTAGGTTTGGGTTAGGGTTAGCATTAGGGTTATGGTTATTGTTAAGGTTAGGGTTATGGTTAGGGTTTGGGTTAGCATTTGTTAGCGTTAGGGTTAGGGTTTGGGTTACAGTTAGGATTAGGTTTGGGTTGGAGTTAGGGTTATGGTTAGTGTTAGAGTTAGGGTTAGGGTTGGGGTTAGTGATATGGTTCTTGTTATGGTTATGGTTATGGTTCGGGTTTGCATCAGGTTTAGGTTAGGTTTATGGTTAGGGTTATGGTTAGAGTTTTCGTTAAGGTTAGGAGTAGGATTAAGTTTAGGTTATGTTTTAGCTTAAGGTTAGGGTTAGGGTTAGGGTTAGGCTTAGGGTTAGTGTTAGGGTTTTGGTTAGGGATTAGGGTTATTGTTAGGTTTAGTGTGAGGGTTAGATTTAGGATTTGGTTTATGGTTAGGATTAGGTTAAGGTTTAGTGTTAGGTTAATGTTAGGGTTATGTTTAGGGTTAGGGTGATGGTTAGGTGTAGGGTTTGGGTTATGTTTAGGATTAGGGTTTTCTTTAGGTTTATGGTTAGGGCAAGGGTTAGGGTTAGGGTTAGGTTTGGGTTATGGTTATGGTTACTGTTAGTTTTAGGGTTCAGGTTAGGTTTGGGGCTAGAGTTAGGGGTAGGATTAGTGTTTGTGTTAGTGTTAGATTTGGGTTAGGGTTTGGGTGGGGGTTAGTGTGTATGTTAGGTTTAGGAATAGGGTTTGCTTAGGGTTAGATTTGGTTTAGGGGTTGGGTTAGGGTTAGTGTGTGTGGTAGGGTTTGATTAGGGTTAGGGTTAGATTTATATTTAGGGTTAGGGTAAGCCTTAAGCTTATGGTAAGGGTTCGCGTTAGAGTTAGGAGTAGAGTTAGGGTTAAGTTTTGGTTTAGGTATGGATGGATAAGGGTTAAGGTTAGAGTTATTGTTGCGATTGGGTTAGAGTTAGTGTTAGGGTTTGGGTTATGGTTAAGGGTAATGGTTCTGGTTAGGGTTAGGGTTAGTGTTAGGGTTTAGGGTTATTGTTGGGTTTAGGGTTGTTTTAGTGTTAGGTTTAGGTTTAGGGTTAGGGTAAGGCTTATGGTTATGGTTATGGTTAGGTTTAGGGTTAGGATTAGGGTTAGGGTTTGCTTTAGGGGTAGGGTTAGGGATAGGTTTAGGTTTGGGTTTGGGTTATGGTTACTGTTAGGACTTTGTATAAGTTTTGTGTTAGGATTATGGTTAGGTTTTGGGTTTGGGTGAGAGATAGCGTTAGTGTTAGGTTTAGGTTTAGGTTAGTGTGTGGGTGAGAGTGAGGGGAGGATGAGGTTTTGGCTTAGGGTTAGTGTTAGGGTTAGATTTTGCGTTAGGGTTAGGGTTAGGGTTAGGTGTAGGGTTCGTGTTCCGATTAGGGTTTGGGTTAGGGTTATCAATAGATTTATGGTTAAATTTAGGTTTAGGGTTTTGTTTGGGTTAGGGTTAGGGTTAGGGTTTTTGGGTTAGGGTTAGGGTTAGAGTTATGGTTATGGTTATGGTCAGGGTTTAGGGTTTTTGTTAGTGTTAGGTTTAGTTTTAGGGTTATTGTTCGTTTTAGAGTTATGGCTATGTTTAGGGTTAGGGTAAGTGTTCGTGTTTGTGTTAGGGTTATGAATAGGGTAAGGGTTAGGGTTTGCATAAGGGTTAGGGTTAGGGTTAAAGTTAGCTTTAGGGTTAGTGTTAAGGTCAGGGTTAGGGTTGTGTTTGGGTTTGATTTGTGGTTAAGGTTATGGTTATGTTCATGTTTAGGATTATGGTTACGGTTTGGTTTAGTGTTATGGTTTGCGTTAGCGTTAAAGTTATGTTTAGGGTTATGGTTAGGGTTAGGGTTAGGTATGGGTTAGGGTTAGGGTTTCCATTAGGGTTAAGGTTAGGCTTTGCTTAGGGTTAGGGTTAGGTTTAGGGTTAGGGTTTTCGTTAGGTTTAGGGTTAGGGTTACGATTAGGTTTAGGTTTAGGGTTAAGTTTAGTGTTAGGGTTATGGTTAGGAATTAGGTTTGGGTTAGGTTTAGTGTTATGGTTAGTTTTAGTTTTAGGGTTATGGTTGGGATTAGGGTAAGGGTTAGGTTTATGGTTAGCGTTAGGGTTTGGGTTATGGTTAGATTTAAAGTTTGAGTTAAGGTTACTGTTAGGGTTAGGTTTAATGTTAGGGTTAGAATGAGGTTGAGGTTGAGGGTGTGGGTTAGGGTGAGTGTGAGTGTGAGAGTGAGGCTTAGGTTTTGGGTTAGGGTCAGATTTTGCATTAGGTTTAGGGTTAGGGTTAGGGTTAGGTCTAGGTTAGGGTTAGGGTTTGTGTTAGGGTTAGGGTTAGTGTTATGGTTAGGTTTGGGTTAGGGTTAGCATTAGGGTTATGGTTATTGTTAAGGTTAGGGTTATGGTTAGGGTTTGGGTTAGCGTTTGTTAGCGTTAGGGTTAGGGTTTGGGTTACAGTTAGGATTAGGTTTGGGTTGGAGTTAGGGTTATGGTTAGTGTTAGAGTTAGGGTTAGGGTTAGTGATATGGTTCTTGTTATTGTTATGGTTATGGTTCGGGTTTGCATCAGGTTTAGGTTAGGTTTATGGTTAGGGTTATGGTTAGAGTTTTCGTTAAGGTTAGGAGTAGGATTAAGTTTAGGTTATGTTTTAGCTTAAGGTTAGGGTTAGGGTTAGGGTTAGGCTTAGGGTTAGTGTTAGGGTTTTGGTTAGGGATTAGGGTTATTGTTAGGTTTAGTGTGAGGGTTAGATTTAGGATTTGGTTTATGGTTAGGATTAGGTTAAGGTTTAGTGTTAGGTTAATGTTAGGGTTATGTTTAGGGTTAGGGTGATGGTTAGGTGTAGGGTTTGGGTTATGTTTAGGATTAGGGTTTTCTTTAGGTTTATGGTTAGGGCAAGGGTTAGGGTTAGGGTTAGGTTTGGGTTATGGTTATGGTTACTGTTAGTTTTAGGGTTCAGGTTAGGTTTGGGGCTAGAGTTAGGGGTAGGATTAGTGTTTGTGTTAGTGTTAGATTTGGGTTAGGGTTTGGGTGGGGGTTAGTGTGTATGTTAGGTTTAGGAATAGGGTTTGCTTAGGGTTAGATTTGGTTTAGGGGTTGGGTTAGGGTTAGTGTGTGTGGTAGGGTTTGATTAGGGTTAGGGTTAGATTTATATTTAGGGTTAGGGTAAGCCTTAAGCTTATGGTAAGGGTTCGCGTTAGAGTTAGGAGTAGAGTTAGGGTTAAGTTTTGGTTTAGGTATGGATGGATAAGGGTTAAGGTTAGAGTTATTGTTGCGATTGGGTTAGAGTTAGTGTTAGGGTTTGGGTTATGGTTAAGGGTAATGGTTCTGGTTAGGGTTAGGGTTAGTGTTAGGGTTTAGGGTTATTGTTGGGTTTAGGGTTGTTTTAGTGTTAGGTTTAGGTTTAGGGTTAGGGTAAGGCTTATGGTTATGGTTATGGTTAGGTTTAGGGTTAGGATTAGGGTTAGGGTTTGCTTTAGGGGTAGGGTTAGGGATAGGTTTAGGTTTGGGTTTGGGTTATGGTTACTGTTAGGACTTTGTATAAGTTTTGTGTTAGGATTATGGTTAGGTTTTGGGTTTGGGTGAGAGATAGCGTTAGTGTTAGGTTTAGGTTTAGGTTAGTGTGTGGGTGAGAGTGAGGGGAGGATGAGGTTTTGGCTTAGGGTTAGTGTTAGGGTTAGATTTTGCGTTAGGGTTAGGGTTAGGGTTAGGTGTAGGGTTCGTGTTCCGATTAGGGTTTGGGTTAGGGTTATCAATAGATTTATGGTTAAATTTAGGTTTAGGGTTTTGTTTGGGTTAGGGTTAGGGTTAGGTTTTTTGGGTTAGGGTTAGGGTTAGAGTTATGGTTATGGTTATGGTCAGGGTTTAGGGTTTTTGTTAGTGTTAGGTTTAGTTTTAGGGTTATTGTTCGTTTTAGAGTTATGGCTATGTTTAGGGTTAGGGTAAGTGTTCGTGTTTGTGTTAGGGTTATGAATAGGGTAAGGGTTAGGGTTTGCATAAGGGTTAGGGTTAGGGTTAAAGTTAGCTTTAGGGTTAGTGTTAAGGTCAGGGTTAGGGTTGTGTTTGGGTTTGATTTGTGGTTAAGGTTATGGTTATGTTCATGTTTAGGATTATGGTTACGGTTTGGTTTAGTGTTATGGTTTGCGTTAGCGTTAAAGTTATGTTTAGGGTTATGGTTAGGGTTAGGGTTAGGTATGGGTTAGGGTTAGGGTTTCCATTAGGGTTAAGGTTAGGCTTTGCTTAGGGTTAGGGTTAGGTTTAGGGTTAGGGTTTTCGTTAGGTTTAGGGTTAGGGTTACGATTAGGTTTAGGTTTAGGGTTAAGTTTAGTGTTAGGGTTATGGTTAGGAATTAGGTTTGGGTTAGGTTTAGTGTTATGGTTAGTTTTAGTTTTAGGGTTATGGTTGGGATTAGGGTAAGGGTTAGGTTTATGGTTAGCGTTAGGGTTTGGGTTATGGTTAGATTTAAAGTTTGAGTTAAGGTTACTGTTAGGGTTA
This sequence comes from Cricetiscus sungorus, assembly GCA_030556225.1. Classification (NCBI taxonomy): domain Eukaryota; kingdom Metazoa; phylum Chordata; class Mammalia; order Rodentia; family Cricetidae; genus Cricetiscus; species Cricetiscus sungorus. Next base: position 26,650,545 of record JANBXA010000031.1, read on the forward strand.
GGTTTAATGTTAGGGTTAGAATGAGGTTGAGGTTGAGGGTGTGGGTTAGGGTGAGTGTGAGTGTGAGAGTGAGGCTTAGGTTTTGGGTTAGGGTCAGATTTTGCATTAGGTTTAGGGTTAGGGTTAGGGTTAGGTCTAGGTTAGGGTTAGGGTTTGTGTTAGGGTTAGGGTTAGTGTTATGGTTAGGTTTGGGTTAGGGTTAGCATTAGGGTTATGGTTATTGTTAAGGTTAGGGTTATGGTTAGGGTTTGGGTTAGCGTTTGTTAGCGTTAGGGTTAGGGTTTGGGTTACAGTTAGGATTAGGTTTGGGTTGGAGTTAGGGTTATGGTTAGTGTTAGAGTTAGGGTTAGGGTTAGTGATATGGTTCTTGTTATTGTTATGGTTATGGTTCGGGTTTGCATCAGGTTTAGGTTAGGTTTATGGTTAGGGTTATGGTTAGAGTTTTCGTTAAGGTTAGGAGTAGGATTAAGTTTAGGTTATGTTTTCGCTTAAGGTGAGGGTTAGGGTTAGGCTTAGGCTTAGGGTTAGTGTTAGGGTTTTGGTTAGGGATTAGGGTTATTGTTAGGTTTAGTGTGAGGGTTAGATTTAGGATTAGGTTTATGGTTAGGATTAGGTAAGGTTTAGTGTTAGGTTAATGTTAGGGTTATGTTTAGGGTTAGGGTGATGGTTAGGTGTAGGGTTTGGGTTATGTTTAGGATTAGGGTTTTCTTTAGGTTTATGGTTAGGGCAAGGGTTAGGGTTAGGGTTAGGTTTGGGTTATGGTTATGGTTACGGTTAGGTTTAGGGTTCAGGTTAGGTTTGGGGCTAGAGTTAGGGGTAGGATTAGTGTTTGTGTTAGTGTTAGATTTGGGCTAGGGTTTGGGTTAGGAATAGTGTGTATGTTAGGTTTAGGAATAGGGTTTGGTTAGGGTTAGATTTGGTTTAGGGGTTGGGTTAGGGTTAGTGTGTGTGGTAGGGTTTGGATTAGGGTTAGGGTTAGATTTATATTTAGGGTTAGGGTAAGCCTTAAGCTTATGGTAAGGGTTCGCGTTAGAGTTAGGAGTAGAGTTAGGGTTAAGTTTTGGTTTAGGTATGGATAAGGGTTAAGGTTAGAGTTATTGTTGCGATTGGGTTAGAGTTAGTGTTAGGGTTTGGGTTATGGTTAAGGGTAATGGTTCTGGTTAGGGTTAGGGTTAGTGTTAGGGTTTAGGGTTATTGTTGGGTTTAGGATTGTTTTAGTGTTAGGTTTAGGTTTAGGGTTAGGGTAAGGCTTATGGTTATGGTTATGGTTAGGTTTAGGGTTAGGATTAGGGTTAGGGTTTGCTTTAGGGGTAGGGTTAGGGATAGGTTTAGGTTTGGGTTTGGGTTATGGTTAGTGTTAGGACTTTGTATAAGTTTTGTGTTAGGATTATGGTTAGGTTTTGGGTTTGGGTTAGGGATAGCGTTAGTGTTAGGGTTAGGTTTAGGTTAGTGTGTGGGTGAGAGTGAGGGGAGGATGAGGTTTTGGCTTAGGGTTAGTGTTAGGGTTAGATTTTGCGTTAGTGTTAGGGTTAGGGTTAGGTGTGGGGTTCGTGTTCCGATTAGGGTTTGGGTTAGGGTTATCAATAGATTTATGGGTAAATTTAGGTTTAGGGTTTTGTTTGGGTTAGGGTTAGGGTTAGGTTTTTGGGTTAGGGTTAGGGTTAGAGTTATGGTTATGGTTATGGTCAGGGTTTAGGGTTTTTGTTAGTGTTAGGTTTAGTTTTAGGGTTATTGTTCGTTTTAGAGTTATGGCTATGTTTAGGGTTAGGGTAAGTGTTAGTGTTTGTGTTAGGGTTATGAATAGGGTAAGGGTTAGGGTTTGCATAAGGGTTAGGGTTAGGGTTAAAGTTAGATTTAGGGTTAGTGTTAAGGTCAGGGTTAGGGTTGTGTTTGGGTTTGATTTATGGTTAAGGTTATGGTTATGTTCATGTTTAGGATTATGGTTACGGTTTGGTTAAGTGTTACGGTTTGCGTTAGCGTTAAAGTTATGTTTAGGGTTATGGTTAGGGTTAGGGTTAGGTATGGGTTAGGGTTAGGGTTTCCATTAGGGTTAGGGTTAGGCTTTGCTTAGGGTTAGGGTTAGGTTTACGGTTAGGGTTTTCGTTAGGTTTAGGGTTAGGGTTAAGATTAGGTTTAGGTTTAGGGTTAAGTTTAGTGTTAGGGTTATGGTTAGGAATTAGGTTTGGGTTAGGTTTAGTGTAATGGTTAGTTTTAGTTTTAGGGTTATGGTTGGGATTAGGGTAAGGGTTAGGTTTAGGGTTAGTGTTAGGGTTATGGTTAGAGCTAGGGTGTGTGTTATGGTTAGTGATAGGGTTAGGTTTATGGTTAGCGTTAGGGTTTGGGTTATGGTTAGATTTAAAATTTGAGTTAAGGTTACTGTTAGGGTTAGGTTTAATGTTAGGGTTAGAATGAGGTTGAGGTTGAGGGTGTGGGTTAGGGTGAGTGTGAGAGTGAGAGTGAGGCTTAGGTTTTGGGTTTGGGTCAGATTTTGCATTAGGTTTAGGGTTAGGGTTAGGGTTAGGTTTAGGTTAGGGTTAGGGTTTGTGTTAGGGTTAGGGTTAGTGTTATGGTTAGGTTTGGGTTAGGGTTAGCATTAGGGTTATGGTTATTGTTAAGGTTAGGGTTATGGTTATGGTTTGGGTTAGCGTTTGTTAGTGTTAGCGTTAGGGTTTGGGTTACAGTTAGGATTAGGTTTGGGTTGGAGTTAGGGTTATGGTTAGTGTTAGAGTTAGGGTTAGGGTTAGTGATATGGTTCTTGTTATGGTTATGGTTATGGTTATGGTTCGGGTTTGCATCAGGTTTAGGTTTGGTTTATGTTTAGGGTTATGGTTAGAGTTTTCGTTAAGGTTAGGAGTAGGATTAAGTTTAGGTTATGTTTTAGCTTAAGGTTAGGGTTAGGGTTAGGGTTAGGCTTAGGGTTAGTGTTAGGGTTTTGGTGAGGGATTAGGGTTATTGTTAGGTTTAGTGTGAGGGTTAGATTTAGGATTAGGTTTATGGTTAGGATTAGGTTAAGGTTTAGTGTTAGGTTAATGTTAGGGTTATGTTTAGTGTTAGGGTGATGGTTAGGTGTAGGGTTTGGGTTATGTTTAGGATTAGGGTTTTCTTTAGGTTTATGGTTAGGTCAAGGGTTAGGGTTAGGGTTAGGTTTGGGTTATGGTTATGGTTACGGTTAGGTTTAGGGTTCAGGTTAGGTTTGGGGCTAGAGTTAGGGGTAGGATTAGTGTTTGTGTTAGTGTTAGATTTGGGTTAGGGTTTGGGTGGGGGTTAGTGTGTATTTTAGGTTTAGGAATAGGGTTTGGTTAGGGTTAGATTTGGCTTAGGGGTTGGGTTAGGGTTAGTGTGTGTGGTAGGGTTTGGATTATGGTTAGGGTTAGATTTATATTTAGGGTTAGGGTAAGCCTTAAGCTTATGGTAAGGGTTGCGTTAGAGTTAGGAGTAGAGTTAGGGTTAAGTTTGGGTTTAGGTATGGATAAGGGTTAAGGTTAGAGTTATTGTTGCGATTGGGTTAGAGTACTGTTAGGGTTTGGGTTATGGTTAAGGGTAATGGTTCTGGTTAGGGTTAGGGTTAGTGTTAGGGTTTAGGGTTATTGTTGGGTTTAGGGTTGTTTTAGTGTTAAGTTTAGGTTTAGGGTTAGGGTAAGGCTTATGGTTATGGTTATGGTTAGGTTTAGGGTTAGGATTAGGGTTAGGGTTTGCTTTAGGGGTAGGGTTAGGGATAGGTTTAGGTTTGGGTTTGGGTTATGGTTAGTGTTAGGACTTTGTATAAGTTTTGTGTTAGGATTATGGTTAGGTTTTGGGTTTGGGTTAGGGATAGCGTTAGTGTTAGGGTTAGGTTTAGGTTAGTGTGTGGGTGAGAGTGAGGGGAGGATGAGGTTTTGGCTCAGGGTTAGTGTTAGGGGTAGATTTTGCGTTAGTGTTAGGGTTAGGGTTAGGTGTAGGGTTCGTGTTCCGATTAGGGTTTGGGTTAGGGTTATCAATAGATTTATGGTTAAATTTAGGTTTAGGGTTTTGTTTGGGTTAGGTTTAGGGTTAGGTTTTTGGGTTAGGGTTAGGGTTAGAGTTATGGTTATGGTTAGGGTTTAGGGTTTTTGTTAGTGTTAGGTTTAGTTTTAGGTTTATTGTTCGTTTTAGAGTTATGGTTATGTTTAGGGTTAGGGTAAGTGTTAGTGTTTGTGTTAGGGTTATGAATAGGGTAAGGGTTAGGGTTTGCATAAGGGTTAGGGTTAGGGTTAAAGTTAGATTTAGGGTTAGTGTTAAGGTCAGGGTTAGGGTTGTGTTTGGGTTTGATTTATGGTTAAGGTTATGGTTATGTTCATGTTTAGGATTATGGTTATGGTTTGGTTTAGTGTTATGGTTTGTGTTAGCGTTAAAGTTATGTTTAGGGTTATGGTTAGGGTTAGGTATGGGTTAGGGTTAGGGTTTCCATTAGGGTTAGGGTTAGGCTTTGCTTAGGGTTAGGGTTAGGTTTAGGGTTAGGGTTTTCGTTAGGTTTAGGGTTAGGGTTAAGATTAGGTTTAGGTTTAGGGTTAGGTTTAGGGTTAAGTTTAGTGTTAGGGTTATGGTTAGGAATTAGGTTTGGGTTAGGTTTAGTGTTATGGTTAGTTTTAGTTTTAGGATTATGGTTGGGATAAAGGTAAGGCTTAGGTTTAGGGTTAGTGTTAGGGTTATGGTTAGAGCTAGGGTGTGTGTTATGGTTAGTGTTAGGGTTAGGTTTATGGTTAGCGTTAGGGTTTGGGTTATGGTTAGATTTAAAGTTTGAGTTAAGGTTACTGTTAGGGTTAGGTTTAATGTTAGGGTTAGAATGAGGTTGAGGTTGAGGGTGTGGGTTAGGGTGAGTGTGAGAGTGAGAGTGAGGCTTAGGTTTTGGGTTTGGGTCAGATTTTGCATTAGGTTTAGGGTTAGGGTTAGGGTTAGGTTTAGGTTAGGATTAGGGTTGGTGTTAGGGTTAGGGTTAGTGTTATGGTTAGGTTTGGGTTAGGCTTAGCATTAGGGTTATGGTTATTGTTAAGGTTAGGGTTATGGTTAGGGTTTGGGTTAGCGTTTGTTAGTGTTAGCGTTAGGGTTTGGGTTACAGTTAGGATTAGGTTTGGGTTGGAGTTAGGGTTATGGTTAGTGTTAGAGTTAGGGTTAGGGTTAGTGATATGGTTCTTGTTATGGTTATGGTTATGGTTATGGTTCGGGTTTGCATCAGGTTTAGGTTAGGTTTATGGTTAGGGTTATGGTTAGAGTTTTCGTTAAGTTTAGGAGTAGGATTAAGTTTAGGTTATGTTTTAGCTTAAGGTTAGGGTTAGGGTTAGGGTTAGGCTTAGGGTTAGTGTTAGGGTTTTGCTTAGGGATTAGGGTTATTGTTAGGTTTAATGTGAGGGTTAGATTTAGGATTAGGTTTATGGTTAGGATTAGGTTAAGGTTTAGTGTTAGGTTAATAGTAGGGTTATGTTTAGGGTTAGGGTGATGGTTAGGTGTAGGGTTTGGGTTATGTTTAGGATTAGGGTTTTCGTTAGGTTTATGGTTAGGGCAAGGGTTAGGGTTAGGGTTAGGTTTGGGTTATGGTTATGGTTACTCTAGTATTAGGGTTCAGGTTAGGTTTGGGGCTAGAGTTAGGGGTAGGATTAGTGTTTGTGTTAGTGTTAGATTTGGGTTAGGGTTTGGGTTAGGGTTAGTGTGTATGTTAGGTTTAGGTATAGGGTTTGGTTAGGGATAGATTTGGTGTAGGGGTTGGGTTAGGGTTAGTGTGTGTGGTAGGGTTTGGATTAGGGTTAGTGTTAGATTTATATTTAGGGTTAGGGTAAGCCTTAAGCTTATGGTAAGGGTTCGCGTTAGAGTTAGGAGTAGAGTTAGGGTTAAGTTTTGGTTTAGGTATGGATAAGGTTTAAGGTTAGAGTTATTGTTGCGATTGAATTAGAGTTAGTGTTAGGGTTTGGGTTATGGTTAAGGGTAATGGTTCTGGTTAGGGTTAGGGTTAGTGTTAGGGTTTAGGTTTATTGTTGGGTTAGGGTGGTTTTAGTGTTAGGTTTAGGTTTAGGCTTAGGGTAAGGCTTATGGTTATGGTTATGGTTAGGTTTAGGGTTAGGATTAGGGTTAGGGTTTGCTTTAGGGGTAGGGTTAGGGATAGGTTTAGGTTTGGGTTTGGGTTATGGTTAGTGTTAGGACTTTGTATAAGTTTTGTGTTAGGATTATGGTTAGGTTTTGGGTTTGGGTGAGGGATAGCGTTAGTGTTAGGGTTAGGTTTAGGTTAGTGTGTGGGTGAGAGTGAGGGGAGGATGAGGTTTTGGCTTAGGGTTAGTGTTAGGGTTAGATTTTGCGTTAGTGTTAGGGTTAGGGTTAGGTGTAGGGTTCGTGTTCCGATTAGGGTTTGGGTTAGGGTTATCAATAGATTTATGGTTAAATTTAGGTTTAGGGTTTTGTTTGGGTTAGGGTTAGGGTTAGGTTTTTGGGTTAGGGTTAGGGTTAGAGTTATGGTTATGGTTAGGGTTTAGCGTTTTTGTTAGTGTTAGGTTTAGTTTTAGGGTTATTGTTCGTTTTAGAGTTATGGTTATGTTTAGGGTTAGGGTAAGTGTTAGTGTTTGTGTTAGGGTTATGAATAGGGTAAGGGTTAGGGTTTGCATAAGGGTTAGGGTTAGGGTTAAAGTTAGATTTAGGGTTAGTGTTAAGGTCAGGGTTAGGGTTGTGTTTCGGTTTGATTTGTGGTTAAGGTTATGGTTATGTTCATGTTTAGGATTATGGTTACGGTTTGGTTTAGTGTTATGGTTTGCGTTAGCGTTAAAGTTATGTTTAGGGTTATGGTTAGGGTTAGGGTTAGGGTTAGGTATGGGTTAGGGTTAGGGTTTCCATTAGGGTTAAGGTTAGGCTTTGCTTAGGGTTAGGGTTAGGTTTAGGGTTAGGGTTAAGATTAGGTTTAGGTTTAGGGTTAAGTTTAGTGTTAGGGTTATGGTTAGGAATTAGGTTTGGGTTAGGTTTAGTGTTATGGTTAGTTTTAGTTTTAGGGTTATGGTTGGGATTAGGGTAAGGGTTAGGTTTAGGGTTAGTGTTAGGGTTATGGTTAGAGCTAGGGTGTGTGTTATGGTTAGTGTTAGGGTTAGGTTTATGGTTAGCATTAGGGTTTGGGTTATGGTTAGATTTAAAGTTTGAGTTAAGGTTACTGTTAGGGTTAGGTTTAATGTTAGGGTTAGAATGAGGTTGAGGTTGAGGGTGTGGGTTAGGGTGAGTGTGAGAGTGAGAGTGAGGCTTAGGTTTTGGGTTTGGGTCAGATTTTGCATTAGGTTTAGGGTTAGGGTTAGGGTTAGGTTTAGGTTAGGGTTAGGGTTTGTGTTAGGGTTAGGGTTAGTGTTATGGTTAGGTTTGGGTTAGGGTTAGCATTAGGGTTATGGTTATTGTTAAGGTTAGGGTTATGGTTAGGGTTTGGGTTAGCGTTTGTTAGCGTTAGGGTTAGGGTTTGGGTTACAGTTAGGATTAGGTTTGGGTTGGAGTTAGGGTTATGGTTAGTGTTAGAGTTAGGGTTAGGGTTAGTGATATGGTTCTTGTTATTGTTATGGTTATGTTTCGGGTTTGCATCAGGTTTAGGTTAGGTTTATGGTTAGGGTTATGGTTAGAGTTTTCGTTAAGGTTAGGAGTAGGATTAAGTTTAGGTTATGTTTTCGCTTAAGGTGAGGGTTAGGGTTAGGCTTAGGCTTAGGGTTAGTGTTAGGGTTTTGGTTAGGGATTAGGGTTATTGTTAGGTTTAGTGTGAGGGTTAGATTTAGGATTAGGTTTATGGTTAGGATTAGGTAAGGTTTAGTGTTAGGTTAATGTTAGGGTTATGTTTAGGGTTAGGGTGATGGTTAGGTGTAGGGTTTGGGTTATGTTTAGGATTAGTGTTTTCTTTAGGTTTATGGTTAGGGCAAGGGTTAGGGTTAGGGTTAGGTTTGGGTTATGGTTATGGTTACTGTTAGGTTTAGGGTTCAGGTTAGGTTTGGGGCTAGAGTTAGGGGTAGGATTAGTGTTTGTGTTAGTGTTAGATTTGGGTTAGGGTTTGGGTGGGGGTTAGTGTGTATGTTAGGTTTAGGAATAGGGTTTGGTTAGGGTTAGATTTGGTTTAGGGGTTGGTCAGGGTTAGTGTGTGTGGTAGGGTTTGGATTAGGGTTAGGGTTAGATTTATATTTAGGGTTAGGGTAAGCCTTAAGCTTATGGTAAGGGTTCGCGTTAGAGTTAGGAGTAGAGTTAGGGTTAAGTTTTGGTTTAGGTATGGATAAGGGTTAAGGTTAGAGTTATTGTTGCGATTGGGTTAGAGTTAGTGTTAGGGTTTGGGTTATGGTTAAGGGTAATGGTTCTGGTTAGGGTTAGGGTTAGTGTTAGGGTTTAGGGTTATTGTTGGGTTTAGGGTTGTTTTAGTGTTAGGTTTAGGTTTAGGGTTAGGGTAAGGCTTATGGTTATGGTTATGGTTAGGTTTAGGGTTAAGATTAGGGTTAGGGTTTGCTTTAGGGGTAGGGTTAGGGATAGGTTTAGGTTTGGGTTTGGGTTATGTTTAGTGTTAGGACTTTGTATAAGTTTTGTGTTAGGATTATGGTTAGGTTTTGGATTTGGGTTAGGGATAGCGTTAGTGTTAGGGTTAGGTTTAGGTTAGTGTGTGGGTGAGAGTGAGGGGAGGATGAGGTTTTGGCTTAGGGTTAGTGTTAGGGTTAGATTTTGCGTTAGTGTTAGGGTTAGGGTTAGGTGTAGGGTTCGTGTTCCGATTAGGGTTTGGGTTAGGGTTATCAATAGATTTATGGTTAAATTTAGGTTTAGGGTTTTGTTTGGGTTAGGGTTAGGGTTAGGTTTTTGGGTTAGGGTTAGGGTTAGAGTTATGGTTATGGTTATGGTTTAGGGTTTTTGTTAGTGTTAGGTTTAGTTTTAGGGTTATTGTTCGTTTTAGAGTTATGGCTATGTTTAAGGTTAGGATAAGTGTTAGTGTTTGTGTTAGGGTTATGAATAGGGTAAGGGTTAGGGTTTGCATAAGGGTTAGGGTTAGGGTTAAAGTTAGATTTAGGGTTAGTGTTAAGGTCAGGGTTAGGGTTGTGTTTGGGTTTGATTTGTGGTTAAGGTTATGGTTATGTTCATGTTTAGGATTATGGTTACGGTTTGGTTTAGTGTTATGGTTTGCGTTAGCGTTAAAGTTATGTTTAGGGTTATGGTTAGGGTTAGGGTTAGGTATGGGTTAGGGTTAGGGTTTCCATTAGGGTTAGGGATAGGCTTTGCTTAGGGTTAGTGTTAGGTTTAGGGTTAGGGTTTTCGTAAGGTTTAGGGTTAGGATTAAGATTAGGTTTAGGGTTAGGGTTAGGTTTAGAGTTAAGTTTAGTGTTATGGTTATGGTTAGGAATTAGGTTTGGGTTAGGTTTAGTGTTATGGTTAGTTTTAGTTTTAGGGTTATGGTTGGGATTAGGGTAAGGGTTAGGTTTATGGTTAGCGTTAGGGTTTGGGTTATGGTTAGATTTAAAGTTTGAGTTAAGGTTACTGTTAGGGTTAGGTTTAATGTTAGGGTTAGAATGAGGTTGAGGTTGAGGGTGTGGGTTAGGGTGAGTGTGAGTGTGAGAGTGAGGCTTAGGTTTTGGGTTTGGGTCAGATTTTGCATTAGGTTTAGGGTTAGGGTTAGGGTTAGGTTTAGGTTAGGGTTAGGGTTTGTTTTAGGGTTAGGGTTAGTGTTATGGTTAGGTTTGGGTTAGGGTTAGCATAAGGGTTATGGTTATTGTTAAGGTTAGGGTTATGGTTAGGGTTTGGGTTAGCGTTTGTTAGCGTTAGGGTTAGGGTTTGGGTTACAGTTAGGATTAGGTTTGGGTTGGAGTTAGGGTTATGGTTAGTGTTAGAGTTAGGGTTAGGGTTAGTGATATTGTTCTTGTTATGGTTATGGTTATGGTTCGGGTTTGCATCAGGTTTAGGTTAGGTTTATGGTTAGGGTTATGGTTAGAGTTTTCGTTAAGGTTAGGAGTAGGATTAAGTTTAGTTTATGTTTTAGCTTAAGGTTAGGGTTAGGGTTAGGGTTAGGCTTAGGGTTAGTGTTAGGGTTTTGGTTAGGGATTAGGGTTATTGTTAGGTTTAGTGTGAGGGTTAGATTTAGGATTAGGTTTATGGTTAGGATTAGGTTAAGGTTTAGTGTTAGGTTAATGTTAGGGTTATGTTTAGGGTTAGGGTGATGGTTAGGTGTAGGGTTTGGGTTATGTTTAGGATTAGGGTTTTCTTTAGGTTTATGGTTAGGGCAAGGGTTAGGGTTAGGGTTAGGTTTGGGTTATGGTTATGGTTACTGTTAGGTTTAGGGTTCAGGTTAGGTTTGGGGCTAGAGTTAGGGGTAGGATTAGTGTTTGTGTTAGTGTTAGATTTGGGTTAGGGTTTGGGTGGGGGTTAGTGTGTATGTTAGGTTTAGGAATAGGGTTTGGTTAGGGTTAGATTTGGTTTAGGGGTTGGGTTAGGGTTAGTGTGTGTGGTAGGGTTTGATTAGGGTTAGGGTTAGATTTATATTTAGGGTTAGGGTAAGCCTTAAGCTTATGGTAAGGGTTCGCGTTAGAGTTAGGAGTAGAGTTAGGGTTAAGTTTTGGTTTAGGTATGGATGGATAAGGGTTAAGGTTAGAGTTATTGTTGCGATTGGGTTAGAGTTAGTGTTAGGGTTTGGGTTATGGTTAAGGGTAATGGTTCTGGTTAGGGTTAGGGTTAGTGTTAGGGTTTAGGGTTATTGTGGGTTTAGGGTTGTTTTAGTGTTAGGTTTAGGTTTAGGGTTAGGGTAAGGCTTATGGTTATGGTTATGGTTAGGTTTAGGGTTAGGATTAGGGTTAGGGTTTGCTTTAGGGGTAGGGTTAGGGATAGGTTTAGGTTTGGGTTTGGGTTATGGTTACTGTTAGGACTTTGTATAAGTTTTGTGTTAGGATTATGGTTAGGTTTTGGGTTTGGGTGAGAGATAGCGTTAGTGTTAGGTTTAGGTTTAGGTTAGTGTGTGGGTGAGAGTGAGGGGAGGATGAGGTTTTGGCTTAGGGTTAGTGTTAGGGTTAGATTTTGCGTTAGTGTTAGGGTTAGGGTTAGGTGTAGGGTTCGTGTTCCGATTAGGGTTTGGGTTAGGGTTATCAATAGATTTATGGTTAAATTTAGGTTTAGGGTTTTGTTTGGGTTAGGGTTAGGGTTAGGTTTTTGGGTTAGGGTTAGGGTTAGAGTTATGGTTATGGTTATGGTCAGGGTTTAGGGTTTTTGTTAGTGTTAGGTTTAGTTTTAGGGTTATTGTTCGTTTTAGAGTTATGGCTATGTTTAGGGTTAGGGTAAGTGTTCGTGTTTGTGTTAGGGTTATGAATAGGGTAAGGGTTAGGGTTTGCATAAGGGTTAGGGTTAGGGTTAAAGTTAGCTTTAGGGTTAGTGTTAAGGTCAGGGTTAGGGTTGTGTTTGGGTTTGATTTGTGGTTAAGGTTATGGTTATGTTCATGTTTAGGATTATGGTTACGGTTTGGTTTAGTGTTATGGTTTGCGTTAGCGTTAAAGTTATGTTTAGGGTTATGGTTAGGGTTAGGGTTAGGTATGGGTTAGGGTTAGGGTTTCCATTAGGGTTAAGGTTAGGCTTTGCTTAGGGTTAGGGTTAGGTTTAGGGTTAGGGTTTTCGTTAGGTTTAGGGTTAGGGTTAAGATTAGGTTTAGGTTTAGGGTTAAGTTTAGTGTTAGGGTTATGGTTAGGAATTAGGTTTGGGTTAGGTTTAGTGTTATGGTTAGTTTTAGTTTTAGGGTTATGGTTGGGATTAGGGTAAGGGTTAGGTTTATGGTTAGCGTTAGGGTTTGGGTTATGGTTAGATTTAAAGTTTGAGTTAAGGTTACTGTTAGGGTTAGGTTTAATGTTAGGGTTAGAATGAGGTTGAGGTTGAGGGTGTGGGTTAGGGTGAGTGTGAGTGTGAGAGTGAGGCTTAGGTTTTGGGTTAGGGTCAGATTTTGCATTAGGTTTAGGGTTAGGGTTAGGGTTAGGTTTAGGTTAGGGTTAGGGTTTGTGTTAGGGTTAGGGTTAGTGTTATGGTTAGGTTTGGGTTAGGGTTAGCATTAGGGTTATGGTTATTGTTAAGGTTAGGGTTATGGTTAGGGTTTGGGTTAGCGTTTGTTAGCGTTAGGGTTAGGGTTTGGGTTACAGTTAGGATTAGGTTTGGGTTGGAGTTAGGGTTATGGTTAGTGTTAGAGTTAGGGTTAGGGTTAGTGATATGGTTCTTGTTATTGTTATGGTTATGGTTCGGGTTTGCATCAGGTTTAGGTTAGGTTTATGGTTAGGGTTATGGTTAGAGTTTTCGTTAAGGTTAGGAGTAGGATTAAGTTTAGGTTATGTTTTCGCTTAAGGTGAGGGTTAGGGTTAGGCTTAGGCTTAGGGTTAGTGTTAGGGTTTTGGTTAGGGATTAGGGTTATTGTTAGGTTTAGTGTGAGGGTTAGATTTAGGATTAGGTTTATGGTTAGGATTAGGTAAGGTTTAGTGTTAGGTTAATGTTAGGGTTATGTTTAGGGTTAGGGTGATGGTTAGGTGTAGGGTTTGGGTTATGTTTAGGATTAGGGTTTTCTTTAGGTTTATGGTTAGGGCAAGGGTTAGGGTTAGGGTTAGGTTTGGGTTATGGTTATGGTTACGGTTAGGTTTAGGGTTCAGGTTAGGTTTGGGGCTAGAGTTAGGGGTAGGATTAGTGTTTGTGTTAGTGTTAGATTTGGGCTAGGGTTTGGGTTAGGGATAGTGTGTATGTTAGGTTTAGGAATAGGGTTTGGTTAGGGTTAGATTTGGTTTAGGGGTTGGGTTAGGGTTAGTGTGTGTGGTAGGGTTTGGATTAGGGTTAGGGTTAGATTTATATTTAGGGTTAGGGTAAGCCTTAAGCTTATGGTAAGGGTTCGCGTTAGAGTTAGGAGTAGAGTTAGGGTTAAGTTTTGGTTTAGGTATGGATAAGGGTTAAGGTTAGAGTTATTGTTGCGATTGGGTTAGAGTTAGTGTTAGGGTTTGGGTTATGGTTAAGGGTAATGGTTCTGGTTAGGGTTAGGGTTAGTGTTAGGGTTTAGGGTTATTGTTGGGTTTAGGATTGTTTTAGTGTTAGGTTTAGGTTTAGGGTTAGGGTAAGGCTTATGGTTATGGTTATGGTTAGGTTTAGGGTTAGGATTAGGGTTAGGGTTTGCTTTAGGGGTAGGGTTAGGGATAGGTTTAGGTTTGGGTTTGGGTTATGGTTAGTGTTAGGACTTTGTATAAGTTTTGTGTTAGGATTATGGTTAGGTTTTGGGTTTGGGTTAGGGATAGCGTTAGTGTTAGGGTTAGGTTTAGGTTAGTGTGTGGGTGAGAGTGAGGGGAGGATGAGGTTTTGGCTTAGGGTTAGTGTTAGGGTTAGATTTTGCGTTAGTGTTAGGGTTAGGGTTAGGTGTGGGGTTCGTGTTCCGATTAGGGTTTGGGTTAGGGTTATCAATAGATTTATGGGTAAATTTAGGTTTAGGGTTTTGTTTGGGTTAGGGTTAGGGTTAGGTTTTTTGGGTTAGGGTTAGGGTTAGAGTTATGGTTATGGTTATGGTCAGGGTTTAGGGTTTTTGTTAGTGTTAGGTTTAGTTTTAGGGTTATTGTTCGTTTTAGAGTTATGGCTATGTTTAGGGTTAGGGTAAGTGTTAGTGTTTGTGTTAGGGTTATGAATAGGGTAAGGGTTAGGGTTTGCATAAGGGTTAGGGTTAGGGTTAAAGTTAGATTTAGGGTTAGTGTTAAGGTCAGGGTTAGGGTTGTGTTTGGGTTTGATTTATGGTTAAGGTTATGGTTATGTTCATGTTTAGGATTATGGTTACGGTTTGGTTTAGTGTTACGGTTTGCGTTAGCGTTAAAGTTATGTTTAGGGTTATGGTTAGGGTTAGGGTTAGGTATGGGTTAGGGTTAGGGTTTCCATTAGGGTTAGGGGTTAGGCTTTGCTTAGGGTTAGGGTTAGGTTTACGGTTAGGGTTTTCGTTAGGTTTAGGGTTAGGGTTAAGATTAGGTTTAGGTTTAGGGTTAAGTTTAGTGTTAGGGTTATGGTTAGGAATTAGGTTTGGGTTAGGTTTAGTGTAATGGTTAGTTTTAGTTTTAGGGTTATGGTTGGGATTAGGGTAAGGGTTAGGTTTAGGGTTAGTGTTAGGGTTATGGTTAGAGCTAGGGTGTGTGTTATGGTTAGTGATAGGGTTAGGTTTATGGTTAGCGTTAGGGTTTGGGTTATGGTTAGATTTAAAATTTGAGTTAAGGTTACTGTTAGGGTTAGGTTTAATGTTAGGGTTAGAATGAGGTTGAGGTTGAGGGTGTGGGTTAGGGTGAGTGTGAGAGTGAGAGTGAGGCTTAGGTTTTGGGTTTGGGTCAGATTTTGCATTAGGTTTAGGGTTAGGGTTAGGGTTAGGTTTAGGTTAGGGTTAGGGTTTGTGTTAGGGTTAGGGTTAGTGTTATGGTTAGGTTTGGGTTAGGGTTAGCATTAGGGTTATGGTTATTGTTAAGGTTAGGGTTATGGTTAGGGTTTGGGTTAGCGTTTGTTAGTGTTAGCGTTAGGGTTTGGGTTACAGTTAGGATTAGGTTTGGGTTGGAGTTAGGGTTATGGTTAGTGTTAGAGTTAGGGTTAGGGTTAGTGATATGGTTCTTGTTATGGTTATGGTTATGGTTATGGTTCGGGTTTGCATCAGGTTTAGGTTAGGTTTATGGTTAGGGTTATGGTTAGAGTTTTCGTTAAGGTTAGGAGTAGGATTAAGTTTAGTTTATGTTTTAGCTTAAGGTTAGGGGTTAGGGTTAGGGTTAGGCTTAGGGTTAGTGTTAGGGTTTTGGTTAGGGATTAGGGTTATTGTTAGGTTTAGTGTGAGGGTTAGATTTAGGATTAGGTTTATGGTTAGGATTAGGTTAAGGTTTAGTGTTAGGTTAATGTTAGGGTTATGTTTAGGGTTAGGGTGATGGTTAGGTGTAGGGTTTGGGTTATGTTTAGGATTAGGGTTTTCTTTAGGTTTATGGTTAGGGCAAGGGTTAGGGTTAGGGTTAGGTTTGGGTTATGGTTATGGTTACTGTTAGGTTTAGGGTTCAGGTTAGGTTTGGGGCTAGAGTTAGGGGTAGGATTAGTGTTTGTGTTAGTGTTAGATTTGGGTTAGGGTTTGGGTGGGGGTTAGTGTGTATGTTAGGTTTAGGAATAGGGTTTGGTTAGGGTTAGATTTGGTTTAGGGGTTGGGTTAGGGTTAGTGTGTGTGGTAGGGTTTGATTAGGGTTAGGGTTAGATTTATATTTAGGGGTTAGGGTAAGCCTTAAGCTTATGGTAAGGGTTCGCGTTAGAGTTAGGAGTAGAGTTAGGGTTAAGTTTTGGTTTAGGTATGGATGGATAAGGGTTAAGGTTAGAGTTATTGTTGCGATTGGGTTAGAGTTAGTGTTAGGGTTTGGGTTATGGTTAAGGGTAATGGTTCTGGTTAGGGTTAGGGTTAGTGTTAGGGTTTAGGGTTATTGTGGGTTTAGGGTTGTTTTAGTGTTAGGTTTAGGTTTAGGGTTAGGGTAAGGCTTATGGTTATGGTTATGGTTAGGTTTAGGGTTAGGATTAGGGTTAGGGTTTGCTTTAGGGGTAGGGTTAGGGATAGGTTTAGGTTTGGGTTTGGGTTATGGTTACTGTTAGGACTTTGTATAAGTTTTGTGTTAGGATTATGGTTAGGTTTTGGGTTTGGGTGAGAGATAGCGTTAGTGTTAGGTTTAGGTTTAGGTTAGTGTGTGGGTGAGAGTGAGGGGAGGATGAGGTTTTGGCTTAGGGTTAGTGTTAGGGTTAGATTTTGCGTTAGGGTTAGGGTTAGGGTTAGGTGTAGGGTTCGTGTTCCGATTAGGGTTTGGGTTAGGGTTATCAATAGATTTATGGTTAAATTTAGGTTTAGGGTTTTGTTTGGGTTAGGGTTAGGGTTAGGTTTTTGGGTTAGGGTTAGGGTTAGAGTTATGGTTATGGTTATGGTCAGGGTTTAGGGTTTTTTGTTAGTGTTAGGTTTAGTTTTAGGGTTATTGTTCGTTTTAGAGTTATGGCTATGTTTAGGGTTAGGGTAAGTGTTAGTGTTTGTGTTAGGGTTATGAATAGGGTAAGGGTTAGGGTTTGCATAAGGGTTAGGGTTAGGGTTAAAGTTAGATTTAGGGTTAGTGTTAAGGTCAGGGTTAGGGTTGTGTTTGGGTTTGATTTGTGGTTAAGGTTATGGTTATGTTCATGTTTAGGATTATGGTTACGGTTTGGTTTAGTGTTATGGTTTGCGTTAGCGTTAAAGTTATGTTTAGGGTTATGGTTAGGGTTAGGGTTAGGTATGGGTTAGGGTTAGGGTTTCCATTAGGGTTAAGGTTAGGCTTTGCTTAGGGTTAGGGTTAGGTTTAGGGTTAGGGTTTTCGTTAGGTTTAGGGTTAGGGTTAAGATTAGGTTTAGGTTTAGGGTTAAGTTTAGTGTTAGGGTTATGGTTAGGAATTAGGTTTGGGTTAGGTTTAGTGTTATGGTTAGTTTTAGTTTTAGGGTTATGGTTGGGATTAGGGTAAGGGTTAGGTTTATGGTTAGCGTTAGGGTTTGGGTTATGGTTAGATTTAAAGTTTGAGTTAAGGTTACTGTTAGGGTTAGGTTTAATGTTAGGGTTAGAATGAGGTTGAGGTTGAGGGTGTGGGTTAGGGTGAGTGTGAGTGTGAGAGTGAGGCTTAGGTTTTGGGTTAGGGTCAGATTTTGCATTAGGTTTAGGGTTAGGGTTAGGGTTAGGTCTAGGTTAGGGTTAGGGTTTGTGTTAGGGTTAGGGTTAGTGTTATGGTTAGGTTTGGGTTAGGGTTAGCATTAGGGTTATGGTTATTGTTAAGGTTAGGGTTATGGTTAGGGTTTGGGTTAGCGTTTGTTAGCGTTAGGGTTAGGGTTTGGGTTACAGTTAGGATTAGGTTTGGGTTGGAGTTAGGGTTATGGTTAGTGTTAGAGTTAGGGTTAGGGTTAGTGATATGGTTCTTGTTATTGTTATGGTTATGTTTCGGGTTTGCATCAGGTTTAGGTTAGGTTTATGGTTAGGGTTATGGTTAGAGTTTTCGTTAAGGTTAGGAGTAGGATTAAGTTTAGGTTATGTTTTCGCTTAAGGTGAGGGTTAGGGTTAGGCTTAGGCTTAGGGTTAGTGTTAGGGTTTTGGTTAGGGATTAGGGTTATTGTTAGGTTTAGTGTGAGGGTTAGATTTAGGATTAGGTTTATGGTTAGGATTAGGTAAGGTTTAGTGTTAGGTTAATGTTAGGGTTATGTTTAGGGTTAGGGTGATGGTTAGGTGTAGGGTTTGGGTTATGTTTAGGATTAGGGTTTTCTTTAGGTTTATGGTTAGGGCAAGGGTTAGGGTTAGGGTTAGGTTTGGGTTATGGTTATGGTTACGGTTAGGTTTAGGGTTCAGGTTAGGTTTGGGGCTAGAGTTAGGGGTAGGATTAGTGTTTGTGTTAGTGTTAGATTTGGGTTAGGGTTTGGGTGGGGGGTTAGTGTGTATGTTAGGTTTAGGAATAGGGTTTGGTTAGGGTTAGATTTGGTTTAGGGGTTGGGTTAGGGTTAGTGTGTGTGGTAGGGTTTGATTAGGGTTAGGGTTAGATTTATATTTAGGGTTAGGGTAAGCCTTAAGCTTATGGTAAGGGTTCGCGTTAGAGTTAGGAGTAGAGTTAGGGTTAAGTTTTGGTTTAGGTATGGATGGATAAGGGTTAAGGTTAGAGTTATTGTTGCGATTGGGTTAGAGTTAGTGTTAGGGTTTGGGTTATGGTTAAGGGTAATGGTTCTGGTTAGGGTTAGGGTTAGTGTTAGGGTTTAGGGTTATTGTGGGTTTAGGGTTGTTTTAGTGTTAGGTTTAGGTTTAGGGTTAGGGTAAGGCTTATGGTTATGGTTATGGTTAGGTTTAGGGTTAGGATTAGGGTTAGGGTTTGCTTTAGGGGTAGGGTTAGGGATAGGTTTAGGTTTGGGTTTGGGTTATGGTTACTGTTAGGACTTTGTATAAGTTTTGTGTTAGGATTATGGTTAGGTTTTGGGTTTGGGTGAGAGATAGCGTTAGTGTTAGGTTTAGGTTTAGGTTAGTGTGTGGGTGAGAGTGAGGGGAGGATGAGGTTTTGGCTTAGGGTTAGTGTTAGGGTTAGATTTTGCGTTAGTGTTAGGGTTAGGGTTAGGTGTAGGGGTTCGTGTTCCGATTAGGGTTTGGGTTAGGGTTATCAATAGATTTATGGTTAAATTTAGGTTTAGGGTTTTGTTTGGGTTAGGGTTAGGGTTAGGTTTTTGGGTTAGGGTTAGGGTTAGAGTTATGGTTATGGTTATGGTCAGGGTTTAGGGTTTTTGTTAGTGTTAGGTTTAGTTTTAGGGTTATTGTTCGTTTTAGAGTTATGGCTATGTTTAGGGTTAGGGTAAGTGTTCGTGTTTGTGTTAGGGTTATGAATAGGGTAAGGGTTAGGGTTTGCATAAGGGTTAGGGTTAGGGTTAAAGTTAGCTTTAGGGTTAGTGTTAAGGTCAGGGTTAGGGTTGTGTTTGGGTTTGATTTGTGGTTAAGGTTATGGTTATGTTCATGTTTAGGATTATGGTTACGGTTTGGTTTAGTGTTATGGTTTGCGTTAGCGTTAAAGTTATGTTTAGGGTTATGGTTAGGGTTAGGGTTAGGTATGGGTTAGGGTTAGGGTTTCCATTAGGGTTAAGGTTAGGCTTTGCTTAGGGTTAGGGTTAGGTTTAGGGTTAGGGTTTTCGTTAGGTTTAGGGTTAGGGTTAAGATTAGGTTTAGGTTTAGGGTTAAGTTTAGTGTTAGGGTTATGGTTAGGAATTAGGTTTGGGTTAGGTTTAGTGTTATGGTTAGTTTTAGTTTTAGGGTTATGGTTGGGATTAGGGTAAGGGTTAGGTTTATGGTTAGCGTTAGGGTTTGGGTTATGGTTAGATTTAAAGTTTGAGTTAAGGTTACTGTTAGGGTTAGGTTTAATGTTAGGGTTAGAATGAGGTTGAGGTTGAGGGTGTGGGTTAGGGTGAGTGTGAGTGTGAGAGTGAGGCTTAGGTTTTGGGTTAGGGTCAGATTTTGCATTAGGTTTAGGGTTAGGGTTAGGGTTAGGTTTAGGTTAGGGTTAGGGTTTGTGTTAGGGTTAGGGTTAGTGTTATGGTTAGGTTTGGGTTAGGGTTAGCATTAGGGTTATGGTTATTGTTAAGGTTAGGGTTATGGTTAGGGTTTGGGTTAGCGTTTGTTAGCGTTAGGGTTAGGGTTTGGGTTACAGTTAGGATTAGGTTTGGGTTGGAGTTAGGGTTATGGTTAGTGTTAGAGTTAGGGTTAGGGTTAGTGATATGGTTCTTGTTATTGTTATGGTTATGGTTCGGGTTTGCATCAGGTTTAGGTTAGGTTTATGGTTAGGGTTATGGTTAGAGTTTTCGTTAAGGTTAGGAGTAGGATTAAGTTTAGGTTATGTTTTCGCTTAAGGTGAGGGTTAGGGTTAGGCTTAGGCTTAGGGTTAGTGTTAGGGTTTTGGTTAGGGATTAGGGTTATTGTTAGGTTTAGTGTGAGGGTTAGATTTAGGATTAGGTTTATGGTTAGGATTAGGTAAGGTTTAGTGTTAGGTTAATGTTAGGGTTATGTTTAGGGTTAGGGTGATGGTTAGGTGTAGGGTTTGGGTTATGTTTAGGATTAGGGTTTTCTTTAGGTTTATGGTTAGGGCAAGGGTTAGGGTTAGGGTTAGGTTTGGGTTATGGTTATGGTTACGGTTAGGTTTAGGGTTCAGGTTAGGTTTGGGGCTAGAGTTAGGGGTAGGATTAGTGTTTGTGTTAGTGTTAGATTTGGGCTAGGGTTTGGGTTAGGGATAGTGTGTATGTTAGGTTTAGGAATAGGGTTTGGTTAGGGTTAGATTTGGTTTAGGGGTTGGGTTAGGGTTAGTGTGTGTGGTAGGGTTTGGATTAGGGTTAGGGTTAGATTTATATTTAGGGTTAGGGTAAGCCTTAAGCTTATGGTAAGGGTTCGCGTTAGAGTTAGGAGTAGAGTTAGGGTTAAGTTTGGTTTAGGTATGATGGATAAGGGTTAAGGTTAGAGTTATTGTTGCGATTGGGTTAGAGTTAGTGTTAGGGTTTGGGTTATGGTTAAGGGTAATGGTTCTGGTTAGGGTTAGGGTTAGTGTTAGGGTTTAGGGTTATTGTTGGGTTTAGGATTGTTTTAGTGTTAGGTTTAGGTTTAGGGTTAGGGTAAGGCTTATGGTTATGGTTATGGTTAGGTTTAGGGTTAGGATTAGGGTTAGGGTTTGCTTTAGGGGTAGGGTTAGGGATAGGTTTAGGTTTGGGTTTGGGTTATGGTTAGTGTTAGGACTTTGTATAAGTTTTGTGTTAGGATTATGGTTAGGTTTTGGGTTTGGGTTAGGGATAGCGTTAGTGTTAGGGTTAGGTTTAGGTTAGTGTGTGGGTGAGAGTGAGGGAGGATGAGGTTTTGGCTTAGGGTTAGTGTTAGGGTTAGATTTTGCGTTAGTGTTAGGGTTAGGGTTAGGTGTGGGGTTCGTGTTCGATTAGGGTTTGGGTTAGGGTTATCAATAGATTTATGGGTAAATTTAGGTTTAGGGTTTTGTTTGGGTTAGGGTTAGGGTTAGGTTTTTGGGTTAGGGTTAGGGTTAGAGTTATGGTTATGGTTATGGTCAGGGTTTAGGGTTTTTGTTAGTGTTAGGTTTAGTTTTAGGGTTATTGTTCGTTTTAGAGTTATGGCTATGTTTAGGGTTAGGGTAAGTGTTAGTGTTTGTGTTAGGGTTATGAATAGGGTAAGGGTTAGGGTTTGCATAAGGGTTAGGGTTAGGGTTAAAGTTAGATTTAGGGTTAGTGTTAAGGTCAGGGTTAGGGTTGTGTTTGGGTTTGATTTATGGTTAAGGTTATGGTTATGTTCATGTTTAGGATTATGGTTACGGTTTGGTTTAGTGTTACGGTTTGCGTTAGCGTTAAAGTTATGTTTAGGGTTATGGTTAGGTTAGGGTTAGGTATGGGTTAGGGTTAGGGTTTCCATTAGGGTTAGGGGTTAGGCTTTGCTTAGGGTTAGGGTTAGGTTTACGGTTAGGGTTTTCGTTAGGTTTAGGGTTAGGGTTAAGATTAGGTTTAGGTTTAGGGTTAAGTTTAGTGTTAGGGTTATGGTTAGGAATTAGGTTTGGGTTAGGTTTAGTGTAATGGTTAGTTTTAGTTTTAGGGTTATGGTTGGGATTAGGGTAAGGGTTAGGTTTAGGGTTAGTGTTAGGGTTATGGTTAGAGCTAGGGTGTGTGTTATGGTTAGTGATAGGGTTAGGTTTATGGTTAGCGTTAGGGTTTGGGTTATGGTTAGATTTAAAATTTGAGTTAAGGTTACTGTTAGGGTTAGGTTTAATGTTAGGGTTAGAATGAGGTTGAGGTTGAGGGTGTGGGTTAGGGTGAGTGTGAGAGTGAGAGTGAGGCTTAGGTTTTGGGTTTGGGTCAGATTTTGCATTAGGTTTAGGGTTAGGGTTAGGGTTAGGTTTAGGTTAGGGTTAGGGTTTGTGTTAGGGTTAGGGTTAGTGTTATGGTTAGGTTTGGGTTAGGGTTAGCATTAGGGTTATGGTTATTGTTGAGGTTAGGGTTATGGTTAGGGTTTGGGTTAGCGTTTGTTAGTGTTAGCGTTAGGGTTTGGGTTACAGTTAGGATTAGGTTTGGGTTGGAGTTAGGGTTATGGTTAGTGTTAGAGTTAGGGTTAGGGTTAGTGATATGGTTCTTGTTATGGTTATGGTTATGGTTATGGTTCGGGTTTGCATCAGGTTTAGGTTAGGTTTATGGTTAGGGTTATGGTTAGAGTTTTCGTTAAGGTTAGGAGTAGGATTAAGTTTAGTTTATGTTTTAGCTTAAGGTTAGGGTTAGGGTTAGGGTTAGGCTTAGGGTTAGTGTTAGGGTTTTGGTTAGGGATTAGGGTTATTGTTAGGTTTAGTGTGAGGGTTAGATTTAGGATTAGGTTTATGGTTAGGATTAGGTTAAGGTTTAGTGTTAGGTTAATGTTAGGGTTATGTTTAGGGTTAGGGTGATGGTTAGGTGTAGGGTTTGGGTTATGTTTAGGATTAGGGTTTTCTTTAGGTTTATGGTTAGGGCAAGGGTTAGGGTTAGGGTTAGGTTTGGGTTATGGTTATGGTTACTGTTAGGTTTAGGGTTCAGGTTAGGTTTGGGGCTAGAGTTAGGGGTAGGATTAGTGTTTGTGTTAGTGTTAGATTTGGGTTAGGGTTTGGGTGGGGGTTAGTGTGTATGTTAGGTTTAGGAATAGGGTTTGGTTAGGGTTAGATTTGGTTTAGGGGTTGGGTTAGGGTTAGTGTGTGTGGTAGGGTTTGATTAGGTTAGGGTTAGATTTATATTTAGGGTTAGGGTAAGCCTTAAGCTTATGGTAAGGGTTCGCGTTAGAGTTAGGAGTAGAGTTAGGGTTAAGTTTTGGTTTAGGTATGGATGGATAAGGGTTAAGGTTAGAGTTATTGTTGCGATTGGGTTAGAGTTAGTGTTAGGGTTTGGGTTATGGTTAAGGGTAATGGTTCTGGTTAGGGTTAGGGTTAGTGTTAGGGTTTAGGGTTATTGTGGGTTTAGGGTTGTTTTAGTGTTAGGTTTAGGTTTAGGGTTAGGGTAAGGCTTATGGTTATGGTTATGGTTAGGTTTAGGGTTAGGATTAGGGTTAGGGTTTGCTTTAGGGGTAGGGTTAGGGATAGGTTTAGGTTTGGGTTTGGGTTATGGTTACTGTTAGGACTTTGTATAAGTTTTGTGTTAGGATTATGGTTAGGTTTTGGGTTTGGGTGAGAGATAGCGTTAGTGTTAGGTTTAGGTTTAGGTTAGTGTGTGGGTGAGAGTGAGGGGAGGATGAGGTTTTGGCTTAGGGTTAGTGTTAGGGTTAGATTTTGCGTTAGGGTTAGGGTTAGGGTTAGGTGTAGGGTTCGTGTTCCGATTAGGGTTTGGGTTAGGGTTATCAATAGATTTATGGTTAAATTTAGGTTTAGGGTTTTGTTTGGGTTAGGGTTAGGGTTAGGTTTTTTGGGTTAGGGTTAGGGTTAGAGTTATGGTTATGGTTATGGTCAGGGTTTAGGGTTTTTGTTAGTGTTAGGTTTAGTTTTAGGGTTATTGTTCGTTTTAGAGTTATGGCTATGTTTAGGGTTAGGGTAAGTGTTCGTGTTTGTGTTAGGGTTATGAATAGGGTAAGGGTTAGGGTTTGCATAAGGGTTAGGGTTAGGGTTAAAGTTAGATTTAGGGTTAGTGTTAAGGTCAGGGTTAGGGTTGTGTTTGGGTTTGATTTGTGGTTAAGGTTATGGTTATGTTCATGTTTAGGATTATGGTTACGGTTTGGTTTAGTGTTATGGTTTGCGTTAGCGTTAAAGTTATGTTTAGGGTTATGGTTAGGGTTAGGGTTAGGTATGGGTTAGGGTTAGGGTTTCCATTAGGGTTAAGGTTAGGCTTTGCTTAGGGTTAGGGTTAGGTTTAGGGTTAGGGTTTTCGTTAGGTTTAGGGTTAGGGTTAAGATTAGGTTTAGGTTTAGGGTTAAGTTTAGTGTTAGGGTTATGGTTAGGAATTAGGTTTGGGTTAGGTTTAGTGTTATGGTTAGTTTTAGTTTTAGGGTTATGGTTGGGATTAGGGTAAGGGTTAGGTTTATGGTTAGCGTTAGGGTTTGGGTTATGGTTAGATTTAAAGTTTGAGTTAAGGTTACTGTTAGGGTTAGGTTTAATGTTAGGGTTAGAATGAGGTTGAGGTTGAGGGTGTGGGTTAGGGTGAGTGTGAGTGTGAGAGTGAGGCTTAGGTTTTGGGTTAGGGTCAGATTTTGCATTAGGTTTAGGGTTAGGGTTAGGGTTAGGTCTAGGTTAGGGTTAGGGTTTGTGTTAGGGTTAGGGTTAGTGTTATGGTTAGGTTTGGGTTAGGGTTAGCATTAGGGTTATGGTTATTGTTAAGGTTAGGGTTATGGTTAGGGTTTGGGTTAGCGTTTGTTAGCGTTAGGGTTAGGGTTTGGGTTACAGTTAGGATTAGGTTTGGGTTGGAGTTAGGGTTATGGTTAGTGTTAGAGTTAGGGTTAGGGTTAGTGATATGGTTCTTGTTATTGTTATGGTTATGGTTCGGGTTTGCATCAGGTTTAGGTTAGGTTTATGGTTAGGGTTATGGTTAGAGTTTTCGTTAAGGTTAGGAGTAGGATTAAGTTTAGGTTATGTTTTCGCTTAAGGTGAGGGGTTAGGGTTAGGCTTAGGCTTAGGGTTAGTGTTAGGGTTTTGGTTAGGGATTAGGGTTATTGTTAGGTTTAGTGTGAGGGTTAGATTTAGGATTAGGTTTATGGTTAGGATTAGGTAAGGTTTAGTGTTAGGTTAATGTTAGGGTTATGTTTAGGGTTAGGGTGATGGTTAGGTGTAGGGTTTGGGTTATGTTTAGGATTAGGGTTTTCTTTAGGTTTATGGTTAGGGCAAGGGTTAGGGTTAGGGTTAGGTTTGGGTTATGGTTATGGTTACGGTTAGGTTTAGGGTTCAGGTTAGGTTTGGGGCTAGAGTTAGGGGTAGGATTAGTGTTTGTGTTAGTGTTAGATTTGGGTTAGGGTTTGGGTGGGGGTTAGTGTGTATGTTAGGTTTAGGAATAGGGTTTGGTTAGGGTTAGATTTGGTTTAGGGGTTGGGTTAGGGTTAGTGTGTGTGGTAGGGTTTGATTAGGGTTAGGGTTAGATTTATATTTAGGGTTAGGGTAAGCCTTAAGCTTATGGTAAGGGTTCGCGTTAGAGTTAGGAGTAGAGTTAGGGTTAAGTTTTGGTTTAGGTATGGATGGATAAGGGTTAAGGTTAGAGTTATTGTTGCGATTGGGTTAGAGTTAGTGTTAGGGTTTGGGTTATGGTTAAGGGTAATGGTTCTGGTTAGGGTTAGGGTTAGTGTTAGGGTTTAGGGTTATTGTGGGTTTAGGGTTGTTTTAGTGTTAGGTTTAGGTTTAGGGTTAGGGTAAGGCTTATGGTTATGGTTATGGTTAGGTTTAGGGTTAGGATTAGGGTTAGGGTTTGCTTTAGGGGTAGGGTTAGGGATAGGTTTAGGTTTGGGTTTGGGTTATGGTTACTGTTAGGACTTTGTATAAGTTTTGTGTTAGGATTATGGTTAGGTTTTGGGTTTGGGTGAGAGATAGCGTTAGTGTTAGGTTTAGGTTTAGGTTAGTGTGTGGGTGAGAGTGAGGGGAGGATGAGGTTTTGGCTTAGGGTTAGTGTTAGGGTTAGATTTTGCGTTAGTGTTAGGGTTAGGGTTAGGTGTAGGGTTCGTGTTCCGATTAGGGTTTGGGTTAGGGTTATCAATAGATTTATGGTTAAATTTAGGTTTAGGGTTTTGTTTGGGTTAGGGTTAGGGTTAGGTTTTTGGGTTAGGAGTTAGGGTTAGAGTTATGGTTATGGTTATGGTCAGGGTTTAGGGTTTTTGTTAGTGTTAGGTTTAGTTTTAGGGTTATTGTTCGTTTTAGAGTTATGGCTATGTTTAGGGTTAGGGTAAGTGTTCGTGTTTGTGTTAGGGTTATGAATAGGGTAAGGGTTAGGGTTTGCATAAGGGTTAGGGTTAGGGTTAAAGTTAGCTTTAGGGTTAGTGTTAAGGTCAGGGTTAGGGTTGTGTTTGGGTTTGATTTGTGGTTAAGGTTATGGTTATGTTCATGTTTAGGATTATGGTTACGGTTTGGTTTAGTGTTATGGTTTGCGTTAGCGTTAAAGTTATGTTTAGGGTTATGGTTAGGGTTAGGGTTAGGTATGGGTTAGGGTTAGGGTTTCCATTAGGGTTAAGGTTAGGCTTTGCTTAGGGTTAGGGTTAGGTTTAGGGTTAGGGTTTTCGTTAGGTTTAGGGTTAGGGTTAAGATTAGGTTTAGGTTTAGGGTTAAGTTTAGTGTTAGGGTTATGGTTAGGAATTAGGTTTGGGTTAGGTTTAGTGTTATGGTTAGTTTTAGTTTTAGGGTTATGGTTGGGATTAGGGTAAGGGTTAGGTTTATGGTTAGCGTTAGGGTTTGGGTTATGGTTAGATTTAAAGTTTGAGTTAAGGTTACTGTTAGGGTTAGGTTTAATGTTAGGGTTAGAATGAGGTTGAGGTTGAGGGTGTGGGTTAGGGTGAGTGTGAGTGTGAGAGTGAGGCTTAGGTTTTGGGTTAGGGTCAGATTTTGCATTAGGTTTAGGGTTAGGGTTAGGGTTAGGTTTAGGTTAGGGTTAGGGTTTGTGTTAGGGTTAGGGTTAGTGTTATGGTTAGGTTTGGGTTAGGGTTAGCATTAGGGTTATGGTTATTGTTAAGGTTAGGGTTATGGTTAGGGTTTGGGTTAGCGTTTGTTAGCGTTAGGGTTAGGGTTTGGGTTACAGTTAGGATTAGGTTTGGGTTGGAGTTAGGGTTATGGTTAGTGTTAGAGTTAGGGTTAGGGTTAGTGATATGGTTCTTGTTATTGTTATGGTTATGGTTCGGGTTTGCATCAGGTTTAGGTTAGGTTTATGGTTAGGGTTATGGTTAGAGTTTTCGTTAAGGTTAGGAGTAGGATTAAGTTTAGGTTATGTTTTCGCTTAAGGTGAGGGTTAGGGTTAGGCTTAGGCTTAGGGTTAGTGTTAGGGTTTTGGTTAGGGATTAGGGTTATTGTTAGGTTTAGTGTGAGGGTTAGATTTAGGATTAGGTTTATGGTTAGGATTAGGTAAGGTTTAGTGTTAGGTTAATGTTAGGGTTATGTTTAGGGTTAGGGTGATGGTTAGGTGTAGGGTTTGGGTTATGTTTAGGATTAGGGTTTTCTTTAGGTTTATGGTTAGGGCAAGGGTTAGGGTTAGGGTTAGGTTTGGGTTATGGTTATGGTTACGGTTAGGTTTAGGGTTCAGGTTAGGTTTGGGGCTAGAGTTAGGGGTAGGATTAGTGTTTGTGTTAGTGTTAGATTTGGGTTAGGGTTTGGGTGGGGGTTAGTGTGTATGTTAGGTTTAGGAATAGGGTTTGGTTAGGGTTAGATTTGGTTTAGGGGTTGGGTTAGGGTTAGTGTGTGTGGTAGGGTTTGATTAGGGTTAGGGTTAGATTTATATTTAGGGTTAGGGTAAGCCTTAAGCTTATGGTAAGGGTTCGCGTTAGAGTTAGGAGTAGAGTTAGGGTTAAGTTTTGGTTTAGGTATGGATGGATAAGGGTTAAGGTTAGAGTTATTGTTGCGATTGGGTTAGAGTTAGTGTTAGGGTTTGGGTTATGGTTAAGGGTAATGGTTCTGGTTAGGGTTAGGGTTAGTGTTAGGGTTTAGGGTTATTGTGGGTTTAGGGTTGTTTTAGTGTTAGGTTTAGGTTTAGGGTTAGGGTAAGGCTTATGGTTATGGTTATGGTTAGGTTTAGGGTTAGGATTAGGGTTAGGGTTTGCTTTAGGGGTAGGGTTAGGGATAGGTTTAGGTTTGGGTTTGGGTTATGGTTACTGTTAGGACTTTGTATAAGTTTTGTGTTAGGATTATGGTTAGGTTTTGGGTTTGGGTGAGAGATAGCGTTAGTGTTAGGTTTAGGTTTAGGTTAGTGTGTGGGTGAGAGTGAGGGGAGGATGAGGTTTTGGCTTAGGGTTAGTGTTAGGGTTAGATTTTGCGTTAGTGTTAGGGTTAGGGTTAGGTGTAGGGTTCGTGTTCCGATTAGGGTTTGGGTTAGGGTTATCAATAGATTTATGGTTAAATTTAGGTTTAGGGTTTTGTTTGGGTTAGGGTTAGGGTTAGGTTTTTGGGTTAGGGTTAGGGTTAGAGTTATGGTTATGGTTATGGTCAGGGTTTAGGGTTTTTGTTAGTGTTAGGTTTAGTTTTAGGGTTATTGTTCGTTTTAGAGTTATGGCTATGTTTAGGGTTAGGGTAAGTGTTCGTGTTTGTGTTAGGGTTATGAATAGGGTAAGGGTTAGGGTTTGCATAAGGGTTAGGGTTAGGGTTAAAGTTAGCTTTAGGGTTAGTGTTAAGGTCAGGGTTAGGGTTGTGTTTGGGTTTGATTTGTGGTTAAGGTTATGGTTATGTTCATGTTTAGGATTATGGTTACGGTTTGGTTTAGTGTTATGGTTTGCGTTAGCGTTAAAGTTATGTTTAGGGTTATGGTTAGGGTTAGGGTTAGGTATGGGTTAGGGTTAGGGTTTCCATTAGGGTTAAGGTTAGGCTTTGCTTAGGGTTAGGGTTAGGTTTAGGGTTAGGTTTTCGTTAGGTTTAGGGTTAGGGTTAAGATTAGGTTTAGGTTTAGGGTTAAGTTTAGTGTTAGGGTTATGGTTAGGAATTAGGTTTGGGTTAGGTTTAGTGTTATGGTTAGTTTTAGTTTTAGGGTTATGGTTGGGATTAGGGTAAGGGTTAGGTTTATGGTTAGCGTTAGGGTTTGGGTTATGGTTAGATTTAAAGTTTGAGTTAAGGTTACTGTTAGGGTTAGGTTTAATGTTAGGGTTAGAATGAGGTTGAGGTTGAGGGTGTGGGTTAGGGTGAGTGTGAGTGTGAGAGTGAGGCTTAGGTTTTGGGTTAGGGTCAGATTTTGCATTAGGTTTAGGGTTAGGGTTAGGGTTAGGTTTAGGTTAGGGTTAGGGTTTGTGTTAGGGTTAGGGTTAGTGTTATGGTTAGGTTTGGGTTAGGGTTAGCATTAGGGTTATGGTTATTGTTAAGGTTAGGGTTATGGTTAGGGTTTGGGTTAGCGTTTGTTAGCGTTAGGGTTAGGGTTTGGGTTACAGTTAGGATTAGGTTTGGGTTGGAGTTAGGGTTATGGTTAGTGTTAGAGTTAGGGTTAGGGTTAGTGATATGGTTCTTGTTATTGTTATGGTTATGGTTCGGGTTTGCATCAGGTTTAGGTTAGGTTTATGGTTAGGGTTATGGTTAGAGTTTTCGTTAAGGTTAGGAGTAGGATTAAGTTTAGGTTATGTTTTCGCTTAAGGTGAGGGTTAGGGTTAGGCTTAGGCTTAGGGTTAGTGTTAGGGTTTTGGTTAGGGATTAGGGTTATTGTTAGGTTTAGTGTGAGGGTTAGATTTAGGATTAGGTTTATGGTTAGGATTAGGTAAGGTTTAGTGTTAGGTTAATGTTAGGGTTATGTTTAGGGTTAGGGTGATGGTTAGGTGTAGGGTTTGGGTTATGTTTAGGATTAGGGTTTTCTTTAGGTTTATGGTTAGGGCAAGGGTTAGGGTTAGGGTTAGGTTTGGGTTATGGTTATGGTTACGGTTAGGTTTAGGGTTCAGGTTAGGTTTGGGGCTAGAGTTAGGGGTAGGATTAGTGTTTGTGTTAGTGTTAGATTTGGGCTAGGGTTTGGGTTAGGGATAGTGTGTATGTTAGGTTTAGGAATAGGGTTTGGTTAGGGTTAGATTTGGTTTAGGGGTTGGGTTAGGGTTAGTGTGTGTGGTAGGGTTTGGATTAGGGTTAGGGTTAGATTTATATTTAGGGTTAGGGTAAGCCTTAAGCTTATGGTAAGGGTTCGCGTTAGAGTTAGGAGTAGAGTTAGGGTTAAGTTTTGGTTTAGGTATGGATAAGGGTTAAGGTTAGAGTTATTGTTGCGATTGGGTTAGAGTTAGTGTTAGGGTTTGGGTTATGGTTAAGGGTAATGGTTCTGGTTAGGGTTAGGGTTAGTGTTAGGGTTTAGGGTTATTGTTGGGTTTAGGATTGTTTTAGTGTTAGGTTTAGGTTTAGGGTTAGGGTAAGGCTTATGGTTATGGTTATGGTTAGGTTTAGGGTTAGGATTAGGGTTAGGGTTTGCTTTAGGGGTAGGGTTAGGGATAGGTTTAGGTTTGGGTTTGGGTTATGGTTAGTGTTAGGACTTTGTATAAGTTTTGTGTTAGGATTATGGTTAGGTTTTGGGTTTGGGTTAGGGATAGCGTTAGTGTTAGGGTTAGGTTTAGGTTAGTGTGTGGGTGAGAGTGAGGGGAGGATGAGGTTTTGGCTTAGGGTTAGTGTTAGGGGTTAGATTTTGCGTTAGTGTTAGGGTTAGGGTTAGGTGTGGGGTTCGTGTTCCGATTAGGGTTTGGGTTAGGGTTATCAATAGATTTATGGGTAAATTTAGGTTTAGGGTTTTGTTTGGGTTAGGGTTAGGGTTAGGTTTTTGGGTTAGGGTTAGGGTTAGAGTTATGGTTATGGTTATGGTCAGGGTTTAGGGTTTTTGTTAGTGTTAGGTTTAGTTTTAGGGTTATT
This sequence comes from Cricetiscus sungorus, assembly GCA_030556225.1. Classification (NCBI taxonomy): domain Eukaryota; kingdom Metazoa; phylum Chordata; class Mammalia; order Rodentia; family Cricetidae; genus Cricetiscus; species Cricetiscus sungorus. The sequence goes on from JANBXA010000031.1 coordinate 26,680,499, forward strand.
GTTCGTTTTAGAGTTATGGCTATGTTTAGGGTTAGGGTAAGTGTTAGTGTTTGTGTTAGGGTTATGAATAGGGTAAGGGTTAGGGTTTGCATAAGGGTTAGGGTTAGGGTTAAAGTTAGATTTAGGGTTAGTGTTAAGGTCAGGGTTAGGGTTGTGTTTGGGTTTGATTTATGGTTAAGGTTATGGTTATGTTCATGTTTAGGATTATGGTTACGGTTTGGTTAAGTGTTACGGTTTGCGTTAGCGTTAAAGTTATGTTTAGGGTTATGGTTAGGGTTAGGGTTAGGTATGGGTTAGGGTTAGGGTTTCCATTAGGGTTAGGGTTAGGCTTTGCTTAGGGTTAGGGTTAGGTTTACGGTTAGGGTTTTCGTTAGGTTTAGGGTTAGGGTTAAGATTAGGTTTAGGTTTAGGGTTAAGTTTAGTGTTAGGGTTATGGTTAGGAATTAGGTTTGGGTTAGGTTTAGTGTAATGGTTAGTTTTAGTTTTAGGGTTATGGTTGGGATTAGGGTAAGGGTTAGGTTTAGGGTTAGTGTTAGGGTTATGGTTAGAGCTAGGGTGTGTGTTATGGTTAGTGATAGGGTTAGGTTTATGGTTAGCGTTAGGGTTTGGGTTATGGTTAGATTTAAAATTTGAGTTAAGGTTACTGTTAGGGTTAGGTTTAATGTTAGGGTTAGAATGAGGTTGAGGTTGAGGGTGTGGGTTAGGGTGAGTGTGAGAGTGAGAGTGAGGCTTAGGTTTTGGGTTTGGGTCAGATTTTGCATTAGGTTTAGGGTTAGGGTTAGGGTTAGGTTTAGGTTAGGGTTAGGGTTTGTGTTAGGGTTAGGGTTAGTGTTATGGTTAGGTTTGGGTTAGGGTTAGCATTAGGGTTATGGTTATTGTTAAGGTTAGGGTTATGGTTAGGGTTTGGGTTAGCGTTTGTTAGTGTTAGCGTTAGGGTTTGGGTTACAGTTAGGATTAGGTTTGGGTTGGAGTTAGGGTTATGGTTAGTGTTAGAGTTAGGGTTAGGGTTAGTGATATGGTTCTTGTTATGGTTATGGTTATGGTTATGGTTCGGGTTTGCATCAGGTTTAGGTTAGGTTTATGGTTAGGGTTATGGTTAGAGTTTTCGTTAAGGTTAGGAGTAGGATTAAGTTTAGTTTATGTTTTAGCTTAAGGTTAGGGTTAGGGTTAGGGTTAGGCTTAGGGTTAGTGTTAGGGTTTTGGTTAGGGATTAGGGTTATTGTTAGGTTTAGTGTGAGGGTTAGATTTAGGATTAGGTTTATGGTTAGGATTAGGTTAAGGTTTAGTGTTAGGTTAATGTTAGGGTTATGTTTAGGGTTAGGGTGATGGTTAGGTGTAGGGTTTGGGTTATGTTTAGGATTAGGGTTTTCTTTAGGTTTATGGTTAGGGCAAGGGTTAGGGTTAGGGTTAGGTTTGGGTTATGGTTATGGTTACTGTTAGGTTTAGGGTTCAGGTTAGGTTTGGGGCTAGAGTTAGGGGTAGGATTAGTGTTTGTGTTAGTGTTAGATTTGGGTTAGGGTTTGGGTGGGGGTTAGTGTGTATGTTAGGTTTAGGAATAGGGTTTGGTTAGGGTTAGATTTGGTTTAGGGGTTGGGTTAGGGTTAGTGTGTGTGGTAGGGTTTGATTAGGGTTAGGGTTAGATTTATATTTAGGGTTAGGGTAAGCCTTAAGCTTATGGTAAGGGTTCGCGTTAGAGTTAGGAGTAGAGTTAGGGTTAAGTTTTGGTTTAGGTATGGATGGATAAGGGTTAAGGTTAGAGTTATTGTTGCGATTGGGTTAGAGTTAGTGTTAGGGTTTGGGTTATGGTTAAGGGTAATGGTTCTGGTTAGGGTTAGGGTTAGTGTTAGGGTTTAGGGTTATTGTGGGTTTAGGGTTGTTTTAGTGTTAGGTTTAGGTTTAGGGTTAGGGTAAGGCTTATGGTTATGGTTATGGTTAGGTTTAGGGTTAGGATTAGGGTTAGGGTTTGCTTTAGGGGTAGGGTTAGGGATAGGTTTAGGTTTGGGTTTGGGTTATGGTTACTGTTAGGACTTTGTATAAGTTTTGTGTTAGGATTATGGTTAGGTTTTGGGTTTGGGTGAGAGATAGCGTTAGTGTTAGGTTTAGGTTTAGGTTAGTGTGTGGGTGAGAGTGAGGGGAGGATGAGGTTTTGGCTTAGGGTTAGTGTTAGGGTTAGATTTTGCGTTAGGGTTAGGGTTAGGGTTAGGTGTAGGGTTCGTGTTCCGATTAGGGTTTGGGTTAGGGTTATCAATAGATTTATGGTTAAATTTAGGTTTAGGGTTTTGTTTGGGTTAGGGTTAGGGTTAGGTTTTTGGGTTAGGGTTAGGGTTAGAGTTATGGTTATGGTTATGGTCAGGGTTTAGGGTTTTTGTTAGTGTTAGGTTTAGTTTTAGGGTTATTGTTCGTTTTAGAGTTATGGCTATGTTTAGGGTTAGGGTAAGTGTTCGTGTTTGTGTTAGGGTTATGAATAGGGTAAGGGTTAGGGTTTGCATAAGGGTTAGGGTTAGGGTTAAAGTTAGATTTAGGGTTAGTGTTAAGGTCAGGGTTAGGGTTGTGTTTGGGTTTGATTTGTGGTTAAGGTTATGGTTATGTTCATGTTTAGGATTATGGTTACGGTTTGGTTTAGTGTTATGGTTTGCGTTAGCGTTAAAGTTATGTTTAGGGTTATGGTTAGGGTTAGGGTTAGGTATGGGTTAGGGTTAGGGTTTCCATTAGGGTTAAGGTTAGGCTTTGCTTAGGGTTAGGGTTAGGTTTAGGGTTAGGGTTTTCGTTAGGTTTAGGGTTAGGGTTAAGATTAGGTTTAGGTTTAGGGTTAAGTTTAGTGTTAGGGTTATGGTTAGGAATTAGGTTTGGGTTAGGTTTAGTGTTATGGTTAGTTTTAGTTTTAGGGTTATGGTTGGGATTAGGGTAAGGGTTAGGTTTATGGTTAGCGTTAGGGTTTGGGTTATGGTTAGATTTAAAGTTTGAGTTAAGGTTACTGTTAGGGTTAGGTTTAATGTTAGGGTTAGAATGAGGTTGAGGTTGAGGGTGTGGGTTAGGGTGAGTGTGAGTGTGAGAGTGAGGCTTAGGTTTTGGGTTAGGGTCAGATTTTGCATTAGGTTTAGGGTTAGGGTTAGGGTTAGGTCTAGGTTAGGGTTAGGGTTTGTGTTAGGGTTAGGGTTAGTGTTATGGTTAGGTTTGGGTTAGGGTTAGCATTAGGGTTATGGTTATTGTTAAGGTTAGGGTTATGGTTAGGGTTTGGGTTAGCGTTTGTTAGCGTTAGGGTTAGGGTTTGGGTTACAGTTAGGATTAGGTTTGGGTTGGAGTTAGGGTTATGGTTAGTGTTAGAGTTAGGGTTAGGGTTAGTGATATGGTTCTTGTTATTGTTATGGTTATGGTTCGGGTTTGCATCAGGTTTAGGTTAGGTTTATGGTTAGGGTTATGGTTAGAGTTTTCGTTAAGGTTAGGAGTAGGATTAAGTTTAGGTTATGTTTTCGCTTAAGGTGAGGGTTAGGGTTAGGCTTAGGCTTAGGGTTAGTGTTAGGGTTTTGGTTAGGGATTAGGGTTATTGTTAGGTTTAGTGTGAGGGTTAGATTTAGGATTAGGTTTATGGTTAGGATTAGGTAAGGTTTAGTGTTAGGTTAATGTTAGGGTTATGTTTAGGGTTAGGGTGATGGTTAGGTGTAGGGTTTGGGTTATGTTTAGGATTAGGGTTTTCTTTAGGTTTATGGTTAGGGCAAGGGTTAGGGTTAGGGTTAGGTTTGGGTTATGGTTATGGTTACGGTTAGGTTTAGGGTTCAGGTTAGGTTTGGGGCTAGAGTTAGGGGTAGGATTAGTGTTTGTGTTAGTGTTAGATTTGGGCTAGGGTTTGGGTTAGGGATAGTGTGTATGTTAGGTTTAGGAATAGGGTTTGGTTAGGGTTAGATTTGGTTTAGGGGGTTGGGTTAGGGTTAGTGTGTGTGGTAGGGTTTGGATTAGGGTTAGGGTTAGATTTATATTTAGGGTTAGGGTAAGCCTTAAGCTTATGGTAAGGGTTCGCGTTAGAGTTAGGAGTAGAGTTAGGGTTAAGTTTTGGTTTAGGTATGGATAAGGGTTAAGGTTAGAGTTATTGTTGCGATTGGGTTAGAGTTAGTGTTAGGGTTTGGGTTATGGTTAAGGGTAATGGTTCTGGTTAGGGTTAGGGTTAGTGTTAGGGTTTAGGGTTATTGTTGGGTTTAGGATTGTTTTAGTGTTAGGTTTAGGTTTAGGGTTAGGGTAAGGCTTATGGTTATGGTTATGGTTAGGTTTAGGGTTAGGATTAGGGTTAGGGTTTGCTTTAGGGGTAGGGTTAGGGATAGGTTTAGGTTTGGGTTTGGGTTATGGTTAGTGTTAGGACTTTGTATAAGTTTTGTGTTAGGATTATGGTTAGGTTTTGGGTTTGGGTTAGGGATAGCGTTAGTGTTAGGGTTAGGTTTAGGTTAGTGTGTGGGTGAGAGTGAGGGGAGGATGAGGTTTTGGCTTAGGGTTAGTGTTAGGGTTAGATTTTGCGTTAGTGTTAGGGTTAGGGTTAGGTGTGGGGTTCGTGTTTCGATTAGGGTTTGGGTTAGGGTTATCAATAGATTTATGGGTAAATTTAGGTTTAGGGTTTTGTTTGGGTTAGGGTTAGGGTTAGGTTTTTGGGTTAGGGTTAGGGTTAGAGTTATGGTTATGGTTATGGTCAGGGTTTAGGGTTTTTGTTAGTGTTAGGTTTAGTTTTAGGGTTATTGTTCGTTTTAGAGTTATGGCTATGTTTAGGGTTAGGGTAAGTGTTAGTGTTTGTGTTAGGGTTATGAATAGGGTAAGGGTTAGGGTTTGCATAAGGGTTAGGGTTAGGGTTAAAGTTAGATTTAGGGTTAGTGTTAAGGTCAGGGTTAGGGTTGTGTTTGGGTTTGATTTATGGTTAAGGTTATGGTTATGTTCATGTTTAGGATTATGGTTACGGTTTGGTTAAGTGTTACGGTTTGCGTTAGCGTTAAAGTTATGTTTAGGGTTATGGTTAGGGTTAGGGTTAGGTATGGGTTAGGGTTAGGGTTTCCATTAGGGTTAGGGTTAGGCTTTGCTTAGGGTTAGGGTTAGGTTTACGGTTAGGGTTTTCGTTAGGTTTAGGGTTAGGGTTAAGATTAGGTTTAGGTTTAGGGTTAAGTTTAGTGTTAGGGTTATGGTTAGGAATTAGGTTTGGGTTAGGTTTAGTGTTATGGTTAGTTTTAGTTTTAGGGTTATGGTTGGGATTAGGGTAAGGGTTAGGTTTAGGGTTAGTGTTAGGGTTATGGTTAGAGCTAGGGTGTGTGTTATGGTTAGTGTTAGGGTTAGGTTTATGGTTAGCATTAGGGTTTGGGTTATGGTTAGATTTAAAGTTTGAGTTAAGGTTACTGTTAGGGTTAGGTTTAATGTTAGGGTTAGAATGAGGTTGAGGTTGAGGGTGTGGGTTAGGGTGAGTGTGAGTGTGAGAGTGAGGCTTAGGTTTTGGGTTTGGGTCAGATTTTGCATTAGGTTTAGGGTTAGGGTTAGGGTTAGGTTTAGGTTAGGGTTAGGGTTTGTGTTAGGGTTAGGGTTAGTGTTATGGTTAGGTTTGGGTTAGGGTTAGCATAAGGGTTATGGTTATTGTTAAGGTTAGGGTTATGGTTAGGGTTTGGGTTAGCGTTTGTTAGCGTTAGGGTTAGGGTTTGGGTTACAGTTAGGATTAGGTTTGGGTTGGAGTTAGGGTTATGGTTAGTGTTAGAGTTAGGGTTAGGGTTAGTGATATGGTTCTTGTTATTGTTATGGTTATGTTTCGGGTTTGCATCAGGTTTAGGTTAGGTTTATGGTTAGGGTTATGGTTAGAGTTTTCGTTAAGGTTAGGAGTAGGATTAAGTTTAGGTTATGTTTTCGCTTAAGGTGAGGGTTAGGGTTAGGCTTAGGCTTAGGGTTAGTGTTAGGGTTTTGGTTAGGGATTAGGGTTATTGTTAGGTTTAGTGTGAGGGTTAGATTTAGGATTAGGTTTATGGTTAGGATTAGGTTAAGGTTTAGTGTTAGGTTAATGTTAGGGTTATGTTTAGGGTTAGGGTGATGGTTAGGTGTAGGGTTTGGGTTATGTTTAGGATTAGGGTTTTCTTTAGGTTTATGGTTAGGGCAAGGGTTAGGGTTAGGGTTAGGTTTGGGTTATGGTTATGGTTACTGTTAGGTTTAGGGTTCAGGTTAGGTTTGGGGCTAGAGTTAGGGGTAGGATTAGTGTTTGTGTTAGTGTTAGATTTGGGTTAGGGTTTGGGTGGGGGTTAGTGTGTATGTTAGGTTTAGGAATAGGGTTTGCTTAGGGTTAGATTTGGTTTAGGGGTTGGGTCAGGGTTAGTGTGTGTGGTAGGGTTTGGATTAGGGTTAGGGTTAGATTTATATTTAGGGTTAGGGTAAGCCTTAAGCTTATGGTAAGGGTTCGCGTTAGAGTTAGGAGTAGAGTTAGGGTTAAGTTTTGGTTTAGGTATGGATGGATAAGGGTTAAGGTTAGAGTTATTGTTGCGATTGGGTTAGAGTTAGTGTTAGGGTTTGGGTTATGGTTAAGGGTAATGGTTCTGGTTAGGGTTAGGGTTAGTGTTAGGGTTTAGGGTTATTGTTGGGTTTAGGGTTGTTTTAGTGTTAGGTTTAGGTTTAGGGTTAGGGTAAGGCTTATGGTTATGGTTATGGTTAGGTTTAGGGTTAGGATTAGGGTTAGGGTTTGCTTTAGGGGTAGGGTTAGGGATAGGTTTAGGTTTGGGTTTGGGTTATGGTTAGTGTTAGGACTTTGTATAAGTTTTGTGTTAGGATTATGGTTAGGTTTTGGGTTTGGGTGAGGGATAGCGTTAGTGTTAGGTTTAGGTTTAGGTTAGTGTGTGGGTGAGAGTGAGGGGAGGATGAGGTTTTGGCTTAGGGTTAGTGTTAGGGTTAGATTTTGCGTTAGGGTTAGGGTTAGGGTTAGGTGTAGGGTTCGTGTTCCGATTAGGGTTTGGGTTAGGGTTATCAATAGATTTATGGTTAAATTTAGGTTTAGGGTTTTGTTTGGGTTAGGGTTAGGGTTAGGGTTAGGTTTTTGGGTTAGGGTTAGGGTTAGACTTATGGTTATGGTTATCGTCAGGGTTTAGGGTTTTTGTTAGTGTTAGGTTTAGTTTTAGGGTTATTGTTCGTTTTAGAGTTATGGCTATGTTTAGGGTTAGGGTAAGTGTTAGTGTTTGTGTTAGGGTTATGAATAGGGTAAGGGTTAGGGTTTGCATAAGGGTTAGGGTTAGGGTTAAAGTTAGATTTAGGGTTAGTGTTAAGGTCAGGGTTAGGGTTGTGTTTGGGTTTGATTTATGGTTAAGGTTATGGTTATGTTCATGTTTAGGATTATGGTTACGGTTTGGTTAAGTGTTACGGTTTGCGTTAGCGTTAAAGTTATGTTTAGGGTTATGGTTAGGGTTAGGGTTAGGTATGGGTTAGGGTTAGGGTTTCCATTAGGGTTAGGGTTAGGCTTTGCTTAGGGTTAGGGTTAGGTTTACGGTTAGGGTTTTCGTTAGGGTTAGGGTTAGGGTTAAGATTAGGTTTAGGTTTAGGGTTAGGTTTAGGGTTAAGTTTAGGGTTAGGGTTATGGTTAGGAATTAGGTTTGGGTTAGGTTTAGTGTAATGGTTAGTTTTAGTTTTAGGGTTATGGTTGGGATTAGGGTAAGGGTTAGGTTTAGGGTTAGTGTTAGGGTTATGGTTAGAGCTAGGGTGTGTGTTATGGTTAGTGATAGGGTTAGGTTTATGGTTAGCGTTAGGGTTTGGGTTATGGTTAGATTTAAAATTTGAGTTAAGGTTACTGTTAGGGTTAGGTTTAATGTTAGGGTTAGAATGAGGTTGAGGTTGAGGGTGTGGGTTAGGGTGAGTGTGAGAGTGAGAGTGAGGCTTAGGTTTTGGGTTTGGGTCAGATTTTGCATTAGGTTTAGGGTTAGGGTTAGGGTTAGGTTTAGGTTAGGGTTAGGGTTTGTGTTAGGGTTAGGGTTAGTGTTATGGTTAGGTTTGGGTTAGGGTTAGCATTAGGGTTATGGTTATTGTTAAGGTTAGGGTTATGGTTAGGGTTTGGGTTAGCGTTTGTTAGTGTTAGCGTTAGGGTTTGGGTTACAGTTAGGATTAGGTTTGGGTTGGAGTTAGGGTTATGGTTAGTGTTAGAGTTAGGGTTAGGGTTAGTGATATGGTTCTTGTTATGGTTATGGTTATGGTTATGTTCGGGTTTGCATCAGGTTTAGGTTTGGTTTATGTTTAGGGTTATGGTTAGAGTTTTCGTTAAGGTTAGGAGTAGGATTAAGTTTAGGTTATGTTTTAGCTTAAGGTTAGGGTCAGGGTTAGGGTTAGGCTTAGGGTTAGTGTTAGGGTTTTGGTGAGGGATTAGGGTTATTGTTAGGTTTAGTGTGAGGGTTAGATTTAGGATTAGTTTTATGGTTAGGATTAGGTTAAGGTTTAGTGTTAGGTTAATGTTAGGGTTATGTTTAGTGTTAGGGTGATGGTTAGGTGTAGGGTTTGGGTTATGTTTAGGATTAGGGTTTTCTTTAGGTTTATGGTTAGGTCAAGGGTTAGGGTTAGGGTTAGGTTTGGGTTATGGTTATGGTTACGGTTAGGTTTAGGGTTCAGGTTAGGTTTGGGGCTAGAGTTAGGGGTAGGATTAGTGTTTGTGTTAGTGTTAGATTTGGGTTAGGGTTTGGGTGGGGGGTTAGTGTGTATTTTAGGTTTAGGAATAGGGTTTGGTTAGGGTTAGATTTGGCTTAGGGGTTGGGTTAGGGTTAGTGTGTGTGGTAGGGTTTGGATTATGGTTAGGGTTAGATTTATATTTAGGGTTAGGGTAAGCCTTAAGCTTATGGTAAGGGTTGCGTTAGAGTTAGGAGTAGAGTTAGGGTTAAGTTTTGGTTTAGGTATGGATAAGGGTTAAGGTTAGAGTTATTGTTGCGATTGGGTTAGAGTACTGTTAGGGTTTGGGTTATGGTTAAGGGTAATGGTTCTGGTTAGGGTTAGGGTTAGTGTTAGGGTTTAGGGTTATTGTTGGGTTTAGGGTTGTTTTAGTGTTAAGTTTAGGTTTAGGGTTAGGGTAAGGCTTATGGTTATGGTTATGGTTAGGTTTAGGGTTAGGATTAGGGTTAGGGTTTGCTTTAGGGGTAGGGTTAGGGATAGGTTTAGGTTTGGGTTTGGGTTATGGTTAGTGTTAGGACTTTGTATAAGTTTTGTGTTAGGATTATGGTTAGGTTTTGGGTTTGGGTTAGGGATAGCGTTAGTGTTAGGGTTAGGTTTAGGTTAGTGTGTGGGTGAGAGTGAGGGGAGGATGAGGTTTTGGCTCAGGGTTAGTGTTAGGGTTAGATTTTGCGTTAGTGTTAGGGTTAGGGTTAGGTGTAGGGTTCGTGTTCCGATTAGGGTTTGGGTTAGGGTTATCAATAGATTTATGGTTAAATTTAGGTTTAGGGTTTTGTTTGGGTTAGGTTTAGGGTTAGGTTTTTGGGTTAGGGTTAGGGTTAGAGTTATGGTTATGGTTAGGGTTTAGGGTTTTTGTTAGTGTTAGGTTTAGTTTTAGGTTTATTGTTCGTTTTAGAGTTATGGTTATGTTTAGGGTTAGGGTAAGTGTTAGTGTTTGTGTTAGGGTTATGAATAGGGTAAGGGTTAGGGTTTGCATAAGGGTTAGGGTTAGGGTTAAAGTTAGCTTTAGGGTTAGTGTTAAGGTCAGGGTTAGGGTTGTGTTTGGGTTTGATTTGTGGTTAAGGTTATGGTTATGTTCATGTTTAGGATTATGGTTACGGTTTGGTTTAGTGTTATGGTTTGCGTTAGCGTTAAAGTTATGTTTAGGGTTATGGTTAGGGTTAGGGTTAGGTATGGGTTAGGGTTAGGGTTTCCATTAGGGTTAAGGTTAGGCTTTGCTTAGGGTTAGGGTTAGGTTTAGGGTTAGGGTTTTCGTTAGGTTTAGGGTTAGGGTTAAGATTAGGTTTAGGTTTAGGGTTAAGTTTAGTGTTAGGGTTATGGTTAGGAATTAGGTTTGGGTTAGGTTTAGTGTTATGGTTAGTTTTAGTTTTAGGGTTATGGTTGGGATTAGGGTAAGGGTTAGGTTTATGGTTAGCGTTAGGGTTTGGGTTATGGTTAGATTTAAAGTTTGAGTTAAGGTTACTGTTAGGGTTAGGTTTAATGTTAGGGTTAGAATGAGGTTGAGGTTGAGGGTGTGGGTTAGGGTGAGTGTGAGTGTGAGAGTGAGGCTTAGGTTTTGGGTTAGGGTCAGATTTTGCATTAGGTTTAGGGTTAGGGTTAGGGTTAGGTTTAGGTTAGGGTTAGGGTTTGTGTTAGGGTTAGGGTTAGTGTTATGGTTAGGTTTGGGTTAGGGTTAGCATTAGGGTTATGGTTATTGTTAAGGTTAGGGTTATGGTTAGGGTTTGGGTTAGCGTTTGTTAGCGTTAGGGTTAGGGTTTGGGTTACAGTTAGGATTAGGTTTGGGTTGGAGTTAGGGTTATGGTTAGTGTTAGAGTTAGGGTTAGGCTTGGGGTTAGTGATATGGTTCTTGTTATGGTTATGGTTATGGTTCGGGTTTGCATCAGGTTTAGGTTAGGTTTATGGTTAGGGTTATGGTTAGAGTTTTCGTTAAGGTTAGGAGTAGGATTAAGTTTAGGTTATGTTTTAGCTTAAGGTTAGGGTTAGGGTTAGGGTTAGGCTTAGGGTTAGTGTTAGGGTTTTGGTTAGGGATTAGGGTTATTGTTAGGTTTAGTGTGAGGGTTAGATTTAGGATTAGGTTTATGGTTAGGATTAGGTTAAGGTTTAGTGTTAGGTTAATGTTAGGGTTATGTTTAGGGTTAGGGTGATGGTTAGGTGTAGTGTTTGGGTTATGTTTAGGATTAGGGTTTTCTTTAGGTTTATGGTTAGGGCAAGGGTTAGGGTTAGGGTTAGGTTTGGGTTATGGTTATGGTTACTGTTAGTTTTAGGGTTCAGGTTAGGTTTGGGGCTAGAGTTAGGGGTAGGATTAGTGTTTGTGTTAGTGTTAGATTTGGGTTAGGGTTTGGGTGGGGGTTAGTGTGTATGTTAGGTTTAGGAATAGGGTTTGCTTAGGGTTAGATTTGGTTTAGGGGTTGGGTTAGGGTTAGTGTGTGTGGTAGGGTTTGATTAGGGTTAGGGTTAGATTTATATTTAGGGTTAGGGTAAGCCTTAAGCTTATGGTAAGGGTTCGCGTTAGAGTTAGGAGTAGAGTTAGGGTTAAGTTTTGGTTTAGGTATGGATGGATAAGGGTTAAGGTTAGAGTTATTGTTGCGATTGGGTTAGAGTTAGTGTTAGGGTTTGGGTTATGGTTAAGGGTAATGGTTCTGGTTAGGGTTAGGGTTAGTGTTAGGGTTTAGGGTTATTGTTGGGTTTAGGGTTGTTTTAGTGTTAAGTTTAGGTTTAGGGTTAGGGTAAGGCTTATGGTTATGGTTATGGTTAGGTTTAGGGTTAGGATTAGGGTTAGGGTTTGCTTTAGGGGTAGGGTTAGGGATAGGTTTAGGTTTGGGTTTGGGTTATGGTTACTGTTAGGACTTTGTATAAGTTTTGTGTTAGGATTATGGTTAGGTTTTGGGTTTGGGTGAGGGATAGCGTTAGTGTTAGGTTTAGGTTTAGGTTAGTGTGTGGGTGAGAGTGAGGGGAGGATGAGGTTTTGGCTTAGGGTTAGTGTTAGGGTTAGATTTTGCGTTAGGGTTAGGGTTAGGGTTAGGTGTAGGGTTCGTGTTCCGATTAGGGTTTGGGTTAGGGTTATCAATAGATTTATGGTTAAATTTAGGTTTAGGGTTTTGTTTGGGTTAGGGTTAGGGTTAGGGTTAGGTTTTTGGGTTAGGGTTAGGGTTAGACTTATGGTTATGGTTATCGTCAGGGTTTAGGGTTTTTGTTAGTGTTAGGTTTAGTTTTAGGGTTATTGTTCGTTTTAGAGTTATGGCTATGTTTAGGGTTAGGGTAAGTGTTCGTGTTTGTGTTAGGGTTATGAATAGGGTAAGGGTTAGGGTTTGCATAAGGGTTAGGGTTAGGGTTAAAGTTAGCTTTAGGGTTAGTGTTAAGGTCAGGGTTAGGGTTGTGTTTGGGTTTGATTTGTGGTTAAGGTTATGGTTATGTTCATGTTTAGGATTATGGTTACGGTTTGGTTTAGTGTTATGGTTTGCGTTAGCGTTAAAGTTATGTTTAGGGTTATGGTTAGGGTTAGGGTTAGGTATGGGTTAGGGTTAGGGTTTCCATTAGGGTTAAGGTTAGGCTTTGCTTAGGGTTAGGGTTAGGTTTAGGGTTAGGGTTTTCGTTAGGTTTAGGGTTAGGGTTAAGATTAGGTTTAGGTTTAGGGTTAAGTTTAGTGTTAGGGTTATGGTTAGGAATTAGGTTTGGGTTAGGTTTAGTGTAATGGTTAGTTTTAGTTTTAGGGTTATGGTTGGGATTAGGGTAAGGTTTAGTGTTAGGTTAATGTTAGGGTTATGTTTAGGGTTAGGGTGATGGTTAGGTGTAGGGTTTGGGTTATGTTTAGGATTAGGGTTTTCTTTAGGTTTATGGTTAGGGCAAGGGTTAGGGTTAGGGTTAGGTTTGGGTTATGGTTATGGTTACTGTTAGGTTTAGGGTTCAGGTTAGGTTTGGGGCTAGAGTTAGGGGTAGGATTAGTGTTTGTGTTAGTGTTAGATTTGGGTTAGGGTTTGGGTGGGGGTTAGTGTGTATGTTAGGTTTAGGAATAGGGTTTGCTTAGGGTTAGATTTGGTTTAGGGGTTCGGTTAGGGTTAGTGTGTGTGGTAGGGTTTGGATTAGGGTTAGGGTTAGATTTATATTTAGGGTTAGGGTAAGCCTTAAGCTTATGGTAAGGGTTCGCGTTAGAGTTAGGAGTAGAGTTAGGGTTAAGTTTTGGTTTAGGTATGGATGGATAAGGGTTAAGGTTAGAGTTATTGTTGCGATTGGGTTAGAGTTAGTGTTAGGGTTTGGGTTATGGTTAAGGGTAATGGTTCTGGTTAGGGTTAGGGTTAGTGTTAGGGTTTAGGGTTATTGTTGGGTTTAGGGTTGTTTTAGTGTTAGGTTTAGGTTTAGGGTTAGGGTAAGGCTTATGGTTATGGTTATGGTTAGGTTTAGGGTTAGGATTAGGGTTAGGGTTTGCTTTAGGGGTAGGGTTAGGGATAGGTTTAGGTTTGGGTTTGGGTTATGGTTAATGTTAGGACTTTGTATAAGTTTTGTGTTAGGATTATGGTTAGGTTTTGGGTTTGGGTTAGGGATAGCGTTAGTGTTAGGGTTAGGTTTAGGTTAGTGTGTGGGTGAGAGTGAGGGGAGGATGAGGTTTTGGCTTAGGGTTAGTGTTAGGGTTAGATTTTGCGTTAGGGTTAGGGTTAGGGTTAGGTGTAGGGTTTGTGTTCCGATTAGGGTTTGGGTTAGGGTTATCAATAGATTTATGGTTAAATTTAGGTTTAGGGTTTTGTTTGGGTTAGGGTTAGGGTTAGGGTTAGGTTTTTGGGTTAGGGTTAGGGTTAGAGTTATGGTTATGGTTATGGTCAGGGTTTAGGTTTTTTGTTAGTGTTAGGTTTAGTTTTAGGGTTATTGTTCGTTTTAGAGTTATGGCTATGTTTAGGGTTAGGGTAAGTGTTCGTGTTTGTGTTAGGGTTATGAATAGGGTAAGGGTTAGGGTTTGCATAAGGGTTAGGGTTAGGGTTAAAGTTAGCTTTAGGGTTAGTGTTAAGGTCAGGGTTAGGGTTGTGTTTGGGTTTGATTTGGTTTGTGTCTGTGGTAGGTTTAGGTTTAGTTTAGGGTTTGGGTTAAGGTTAAACATAGGATTAGGTATAAGGTTTCGGTTAGAATTATGGTGAGGGTAGGGTTAAGGATTGGGATATGTTTAGGTTAAGGTTTAGGATTAGCGTGAGGCTTGGCTTTGGGTTAGGGTTAGGGTTAGTTTTATGGTTATGGTTATGGTAAGGTTTAGTGTTAGGGTTTGCATTAGGGTTAGGGTTAAGTTTATGGTTATGGTTATGGATAGGCTTTGGGTTAGTGTTTGGGTTAGGGTTAAGGTTAAGGTTAGGGTTAGGTTTAGAGTTAGGGTTGAGTTTGGGATAGGGTTAGGGTTAGGATTAGGGTCATGGTTAGGGTTAGGTTTATTGTTTTGTCTATGGTTAGAGTTAGTTTTTGCTTTAGGGTTAGGGTTAGGGTTAGTGTTAGGGTTTAAGTTAGGGTTGGACTTATGCTTGGTTTAGTGTTAGGGTTAGGTTAAGTTTAGGGTTATGGTTAGTGTTATGTTTAGGATTATGCTTAGGCTTAGGGTTAGGATTGGTTTAGGGTTACAATTAGGATTAGGTTGAGAATGAGGGTTAAGGTTAGAGTTAGGTTTATGTTTTGGGTTAGGATAGGCTTCGGAATTGGGTTATGGTTATGGTTAGGGTTAAGGTTAGGGTTATGGTTTGCATTAGGTTTAGGGTTAGGGATGGTTTTGTGATGGGGTAGGGTTTTGGTTATGGTTTGGTTAGGGTTAGTGTTATGGTTAGGACTAGTATTTGCGTTAGGATTACAGTTATGGTTATAGTTACTGTTAGGGCTAGGGTTAGGTTAATGGTCAGGGTTTGCGTTAGGGTTAGAGTAAGTATTAGGGTTAGTTGTAGTGTTTAGGGTTAGGTTTGGTGTTAGGGTTAGGGTTTGGGTTATGGTTATGGTTATGATTATGGTTATGGCTAGGGTTAGGGTTTGTGTTTTTTCAGGGTTAGGGTTAGGTTTACGTTTAGGGTTAGTGATGGGTTTGGGTTAGGTTTTGGGTTAGATTTAGGGTTGTGGTTGGGGTTATGGTTATGGTTAGGGTTAGGGTTTGGTTATGGTTTGGGTTAGGTTTAGGGTTAGGGTTAGGTTGTGGGTTAGGGTTAGATTTGTGTTAGGGTTTATGTTAGCGTAAATGTGTGTGGTAGTGTTAGGGTTAGGGTTGGTGTTAGGGTTAGGGCTGGGTTTGCGTTAGTTATAGGGTTAGGGTTTAGGGTAGGTAAGGTTTAGGGATTGTTTAGGTTTAGATATGGGTTAGCATTTGGGTTAAGGTTAGTGTATGTGGTAGGGTTAGGGTTAGGGTTGTTGTTTGGGTTAGGTTTAAGGTTAGGGTTAGGTTACGTTTAAGGTTAGTTTTAGGGTTAGGGTTAGATTTATGTTTAGGTTTATGGTTAGCATTAAGATAGGGTTAGGGTTTGCGTTAGGGTTAGAGGTAGGGTTAGGTTAAGTTTAGGGTTTGTGTTATTGTTAGGTTTAGAGTTAGGGTTAGGATTAAAGTTAGGGTTAGGGTTAGGGATAGTGTGTGTGGTAGGGTTAGGATTAGGGTTAGGGTTAGGTTTTGCGTTAGGTTTATGGTTAGGTTTGGTTTTGGGTTTGTGTTAGGGTTATGGTAAGGGTTATGGTTACGGTTAGTCTTAGGGTTAGGGTTAGGGTTTGGGTTAAGGTTAGGTTTAGGGATAGATTTAGGGTTAGGTTAGGGTTAGATTTAGTGTTATGGTTAGGGATTAGGATTAGGGTTAAGGTTCGTGATAGGGTTAGTTTTAGGGTTAGGGTTATGGTTAGTGTTAGGGTTAGATTGGGTTAGGGTTTGGGTTAGGGTTAGTGTGTGTGGTAGGATTAGTGTTAGGGTTAGGGTTAGGTTTAGGGTTAGGGTTACATTTAGGGTTAGGGTTAGGGTTAGCCTTAAGCATAGGGATAGGGGTGCTTTAGGGTTGGGTTAGGGTTAGGGTTAGGGTTTGTATTAGGATTTGCATTAGGTTTAGGGTTAGGTTTAGAGATAAAGTTAGGTTTATGTTAGGATTAGGGTTAAGTTTAGGGTTAGTGTTATGGTTAGGTTTTATGGTTATGGTTAGTGGTAGGGTTAGGGTTAGGGTTAGGGTTAGCGTTAGGTTTGGGTTAGAGTAAGGGTTAGGGTTAGGTTTGAGTTAGAGTAAGGGTTAGGGTTAGGGTTAGGTTTAGAGTTAGGGTTAGCTTTATGGTTAGGGTTATGGTTTTGGTTAGGGGTAGGGTTAGGGTTAAGTTTAGGGTTAGGTTTTGCTTTAGGGTTAGGTTTAGGATTATGGTTAAGTTTAGGGTTAGGGTTAATGTTAGAGTTAGAGTTTAGGGTTAGGGTTGGGGTTAGTGTTGGGTTTGTGTTGGGTTAGTGTTAGGGTAAGGTTTAGGGTTTGGGTTAGGGTTTGCGTTAGGTTTAGGGTTAGTGTTAGGTTTATGTTTTGTATCGGGTTTGTGTTAGGGTTAGGTTTAGGGTTATATTTAGGTTTAGGGTGAGGTTGAGGGTTAGGATTAGGGTTAAGTTTAGGGTTATGATTAGGGTTTGGGTTAGGATTAAGGTTTTTTTACAGTTAGGGTTATGGTTAGGGTTTGTGTTAGGGATCGGGTTAGTGTTAGAGTTAGGGGTTGTGTTAGGGTTAGAGTTAGGGTTAGGGTTAGGTTTAGTGTTAGGATTAGGTTTATGGTGAGTGTGAGTGTGAGGGTTATGTTTAGGGTTAAGTTTAGGTTTAGCGTTAGGTTTTGAGTTAGGGGTAGTGTGAGAGTTAGGTTTAGGTTTAGGGGTATGGCTCTGGTTAGTGTTAGGTTTAGGGTTAGGGCGAGGTTTGGGTTAGTGTTAGTGTTAGGTTTAGGGTTATGGTTATGGTTAGGGTTAGGTTTAGGGTTAGGGTTTGCGTTACGGTAGGGTTAGGGTTAGTATTAGGGTTAGGGTTTTGTTTAGGTTAGGTTTTGGGTTTGGGTTAGGGTTAGGGTTGGGGTTAGGGTAGGGTGAGGGTGAGAGTGAGGTGAGGGTGAGGGATAGGTTTAGGGTTACTTTTAGGGTTAGGGTTTGCATTAGGTTCAGGGTTAGGGTTAGGGTTAGGGTTATGTTTAGGGTTATGGTTGGGTTTAGATTTATTTTTAGGATATGGTTAGAATTTGGGTGAGGGTTAGGATTAGGATTAGTTTTAGGTTTATGGTTAGGGTTAGGGTTAGTGTTTGCGGTAGGGTTAGGTTTAGGGTTTGCGGTAGGGTTAGGGTTAGGTTTTGCCTTAGGGTTAGGATTAGGGTTAAGATTAGGTTTAGCGTTAGGGTTAGTGTTAAGGTTGTGTTTGGATTAGTGTTAGGGTTAGAGTTATGGTTATCTTTAGGGTTAGGGTTTGGGTTAAGTTTAGGTTTAGGGTTAGGGTTAGGTTAGGGTTAGGGTTTGTGTTAGGGTTAGATTTGGGTTAGGGTTTGGGTTAGAGTTTGTGTGTGTGGTAGGGTTAGGTTAAGGTGAGGGTGAGAGTTAGTGTTAGGGTTAGGTTTAGGTTTAGGTTTAGGGTTTGGGTTAAGCTTGGGTTTGGGTTAGGGTTTGGGTTATAGTTATGGTTATGGTTAGGGTTAAGGTTAGGGTTTGCATTAGGTTTAGCGTTAGGGTTATTGTTAGGGTTAGTGTTAGGGTTAGGGATACGGTTTGGGTTAGGGTTAGGGTTAGGGTTGTGGTTATGGTTATGATAGGTTAGGGTTAGTGATGGTGTTTGGGTTAGGGTAAGTGTTAGGGTTTGGTATGAGTTTTTGTTAGAGTTATATTTATGGTTATGGTTAGGGTTAAGGTTAGGTTAGGGTTATGGTTATGGTTACGTTTATGGTTAGCATTTTGGTTAGGTTTTGTGTTTGGGTTGGGGTTAGGGTTATGGTTAGGATTAGTGTGTGGGGTAGGGTTAGGGTTAGGGTTATGTTTTGTGTTAGGGTTAGGTTTTGTGTTAGGGTTATGGTTAGGGTTAGGGTTATGGTTATGCTTAGGGTTAGGGTTAGGTTTAGGGTTTGGGTTAGGTTTAGGGTGAGTGTAGATGTAGATTAAGGTTAGGGTTTGTGTTAGATATAGATTTGGGTTCGTCCTCTGCCAGATGTGCGGTTTGTGAAAGTATTTTCTCACTCTGTGGATTGCTTTTTCATCTTGCCCTCTGTGTCCTGTGCCTTACATAAGCTTCTCAGGTTTAGTAGTTTCCATTTATTGATTTTTCAGCTCAGTGTTGTTACTACTAGTATGGAAGAAGTCTCCTGAACCGATTCCTTCAACTGTACCTCCAACTTTCTCTTATAAGAGGTTTCAGTGTAGCTGGACTAATAATGTTGATGTCTTTGACCCATTTGTTATAAAGTTGTGTGTACGCCAATACATGATGAGTCTTCTACATACCATCATCCAGTTATGTCAGCACGATATCTTGAAGATGCTTTCCACCTTTCATTGCATAATTTTTTTCTGTATTGTCAAAAATCAGGCGTCCATATGTGTGTTGGTTCAGGTGTTCATATGTGTGTTGGTTAATATCAGCATTTTTAATTACATTGGTCTTTTGCAGTTTAATAATGATCAGGATAAACAAATAGGCCAAACTGATGTTTTATTTCAGGGAGAAATAACTTAAAACCTATACAGACAAACACCAGTAGGTTTCACCAGATGCTCTCCTCTCCACATCCCACCAGCAAGAGCCC
Source organism: Cricetiscus sungorus (assembly GCA_030556225.1). Lineage (NCBI taxonomy): Eukaryota > Metazoa > Chordata > Mammalia > Rodentia > Cricetidae > Cricetiscus > Cricetiscus sungorus. The sequence goes on from JANBXA010000031.1 coordinate 26,698,859, forward strand.
ATTCCCCGGCTCCTCCTCAGACCTAGTTCCACAGGACACTCCCACCCCTGGCTCCACCCCCAATGGGCGTGCCACAAAACAGACAAAGTGAATATCTCACTAAAATTCCCCTTTTAGTCTAAAGAAAATATTTACACTTGATAAAAAGAACTATATACAAAATAACAAGTGTGTTCTAAGAAAAGGAAAATCAAAAGAAAATGACCTACATATCTAGTCCTAGGTGAAGGCATAACAAAGTTTACAATAGAGTTATCCTAAGCTGGAAAGATTAAGTGTCATACCTAATATATCTAACTAGGAAGAGGGAATAATAGTTGTGTTAGTTTAATCTTCAACCTCATCAACACCTGAGAAAGAAAATACCAATACTAGGGTAGACAGGAAGTGCACATGGGCTACTTCCAAAAGGTGCAGTAAGGACAGAAATAGCAGTTTACCTGGACAGTCACACAAGGTCTCACAGCAACATTGGTACACCCACGATTGGCTAAGACCTAGAGTATGTGACAGGCCACAACAAAAGCAGAGAAGTAAAAAGGCTGTCTTACCCTGACTTGGCAGGGATCAGCAGTCTTTGATGTTTGTCTCCTGCAAGCACATTGGACCACAGTCCAAATCAGGGGTCAAGGAGGGGGCACTTCTTTGACCAAGAGGCCATTAGCTGAAGTGAGGATGGACTCCAGAAGGAGCAACAACAGTATCCAACATATTTTCTGGACAGTGCATGGTGCTGTCAGGAGCAACAGTGTCTCATGTCAATGGAGTACTAATTTTAAAACATTTAAATGCCAAATTCTACAGTTCTATGAAAGAAGAATGTTCTGTACATGGTAATATAACCAGAATACAGGCTACTTTTGGATCCACACAGTCCACATGTGCCTCTAGTATCCTATTTTCTACCCATTCTAATTCGTTTTCAGTTTCAGCTGATAATATTCAAGGGCTATTCAAATCCTTGTCACCTTTAAGGGTCATTTTCAAGTTTTTCAAACCATACCCTTCTACTCCAATAATGGTTTACAGTTGAGAAATCTCTCCTAATGATTCTTGAAGTTCATTAAGTGTCTGGTAGCAATCTCTTCTGATCTGTACTTTCTGTGGTCTAATTCTCTGTAGACCTATTTTATATCTTAAGTAGTTGATAGACTCTCCTTTTTGTGTTTTTTTGGGTGCAATTTGTAATCCCCAAGCAAAGTAAAACTTCCTCTTCTTTCTAAAATGTTTTTTCTAATATTTCTACTTTAGAGTCAGCTAACAATATATCATCCATGTCATGATTGTGGAAACTGTTTACAAAATATTTCCAGTGGGTTTTGTTCAAAATATTGGCAAAGGGCTATTTAGCATTCCCAATTGCAAAACCTTCCACTGATATCTCTTCACCAGATTTATTGTAATTAGGTACCCTGACGGCAAATTTCTCTTTATCTTGTTCTTGGAAAAGTATATTGAAGAAGCAATCCTTTACATTAATAACTATAATAGACTATTCTTTATGTATCAAAGAAGGCAAGAGTCTTCCAGGCTGTAGAGAGCCCATTGTCTGGATAACTTTATTGATGGTTCTCAGGTCTGTTAGCATTCTCCATTTACCTGATTTAGTTTTTATAACAATTACAGAAGAATTCCAAGGGCTGGTAGATTCATCGTTATGTCCAGCATTTAGCTGTTCATGAACCAGGTTTTCTAAAGCGTCTACCTTCTCTGAGGTCATAGGCCATTGCCCTACCAAGACAGGTCCATCTGTTAGCAGTTTTAAGGGTAGGGCTTTTGGTTCCTCTGTTTGGCACTTGTATTCTGTTTTTGTACAGGCTGGACACTTGGTATCTGCCTTATATAGTACTTTATAATATATTTTTCACAATCACGATGTCGTTTATGGTTCCTATCTAATACTGGAGAAATGTTAATCCATGTATTACATTGCTGTAATAGATCACGAACCCATAAATTTATCACTACATCAGCCACATAAGATTTTAACCTTCCCCTCTGTCCTTCTGGTCCTATATATTCAATGCATCTTGTGCTTTGTTTTACCTGAGACAGGGTTCCAATCCCTAGGAGTTGAACATTTACCTCGTGCAGGGGCCAACTTCGAAACCAAGATTCATTAGTTATGATAGTTATGTCTGCCCCTTTGACAACAATACCTTCAAACAGTCTGTTATTCATCTTAACTATCAATCTAGGCCTTTGACTATTTATAGAGGTTGTAAAAAATATATGGCTTTGTTGTTGTTGTTTTGTTTTGTTTTGTTTCCTTCTTCCATGTTGATTCAATTTCCATTACTAGTTTGTTATCCAGAATGGTATGAGTTTTTCCAATAGGCACAGAATTTTCTAATTGTCTTGTGGGTGATTGTCCTCCATTGTGACTGAGAATGTTTTGCCACCTTTGACATAGGGGCCTTCAAGTGGCCCCCAAGGGTTTTCCCGATTGTAAATGGTTTCCTTGATTGTCTCTGGTCACTCTACACTCAGTGGTTGAGTGTGTGCCTTTGGCACACCTTCTATATAACCCAGACAGCTGAGGCCTTCTGTTTCATTCATTCCTGAGAGTGTTATTTCTAAAGATTCTTTGCCTACAATATCTTTTTAGATGTCCTATTTTACCACAGTTAAAATATCTGACATTTTGATATCTTTTCAAACCTTTGGAGATGGCTTCTCCTACCCAATCTTGATACCTTCTCAGACCTTTAGATATGGCTTCTCCTACCCAACCTTCAGTTTTATTGTCATTATACTCAATGATGTCTGTATATAGGACCCATTCATCCAAGGGTGCAGATCTGATTTGTAAAGGCCAAAGCATTCTCATATTCTAATGATTCTATGAGTATTCACCTAGAATCTATGTCTGCTACCTTTCATTGTACTGCCCTAGATAATCTTTCTAGAAACACACTAAAGCATTCTGTAGGTCTGTGCCTTATCTTGGTATAGGATTCTATCCTCTCCCCTAATTCATTAACCTTATCACATGCATTCAGAGCTACTGTACTGTATAGAGATAAGATATGTAGACCCTGTGTATGAATGTGCACATCTATCCTATTTATAGTTCTTTCTTATTGGATGGAACAGGAGGGATCACATGGAAAAGGACTGGGGTATATTACAGAACTATTCACAGAATCTTACAAGGGAGTAAGTCAAGGACTTCAACTGACCCCAACTTACCCAGGCAACAAGCATTATTACAAACACCATAGTTCATTCACTATATTCAAATGTTGCTCTGTTCAAAAAGTTTTTTGTGAATATTCATTTTATAAAATAGTTTTTAACCTTTGTGTTTGGCATTTTCTGCAGATGATACGTGTATATAGTTCTGGAACAGGAGCATGGAAGAGAACATAACAAGATTACAGCTAAGAATTAGTTTAGGCTGTAATAGTCATTTACATGGGAAATCCAAAGAAAATAATGGTGATTCTTAGACTGTTCTCTTTTTTATTATTCCTATTAATATCCTTTAATTTCTATGATACCTAAACAATTTCAATTGCATCTCATAGCACTCTATAATTTCTTTTTTAAAAACATTTATTTTATGCTGGACATAATTATACATGCCTTTTTTAAATGAAAACACACATTTATAAACAATATTTGGGAATTTGGGTGTCATTCTTTTCAAACTGCTTCCTGCTGGTAGGGGGTACTGCCATGGGGGAATCCTAAGAAGACGCAGAAATCCTGGCTGTAGTGGTCTGCAAGGCTGCATTGTCCCATTGACGTTGCTTCAGGGGGCTTAGACTATTCTCTTAAAAACAGGCCAAACAATCAGTTTGAGTACACATTAGGATAATAGTCTTGTTTTATGTAATCTCAAAATGTGTATGAATTTGGCTATGAGGTACCTCACAAGTTCCAGTATCATATAATTAAAAATGTTTATATTATGTCAATACAGCTTTTGATCTCATCAGTCACAGGTTTTTAATCAGTTATATAGATCTGGCATGAACTTTTTACTGTGTAGGAGGCCTAAATTCCAATCACAAAGCAGTTCTATACCAGTCATGTCACTTTCACACTAGGAAGCATATCTTGCCAGGCAGGTTGTAACTTTTAGGCTCCACAGAATGGATTGTTGTCAACTTCCCTACTCCAGTAGCTTGCATAGAAATTTCTGGTACTGTGAAAGCAGCCCAGCTCAGTAATAGCATGACTTCTAAATGCCCTGTATCTCAAGTGTATACTGTGTTCAGAATAGCATTACAATTTAATGCTTGTGTACGGCAAAGGGCATTGGCAGTAGCTCCTTTAATCACAGCTCATTGGGAACTATCTCATAATAGTATTGCGATTTTGGTTTAATGGCCTTAATCTTCTTTGAGAAATGTTACCCACCCATGTACGGTTCAACTTGGAATTGTTTTATTTAAAATTCCAAGGATACAACACATATTATTAGCTTTGGTAGCAAGACACAGAATATGTGTGTAGGTCAAAAGATCACATCCTGGTTTTGTCCATTTTCTTTCACCTGTGGAGTCCCAAGACTCAAGTCTTCAGGTTTGACAATGACCACCATTACCCACTAATCATTTAACTGGTCATTCATACTATTGTTTTAATCACTTAACCCAAATTCTTAATTTTGGTAAATCCTTCCCCCACTGCACTGTTTCTATTGTTTTATTTTATTTTATTTTTAATTCTTTCTACTTACAGTGTCCTCTACACCACCTTTCTCAGAAAAGTTGTGTTGTCATTGCCATCTCACATCATTAAGTCTTCTTTTCACCTTCCCCTTTTATGGTCCCTTTTCCACTTTATGATTTTTACAGTTATTCCAAATTAAACACACTAATCAGATAATTCAAAGCTACAACACACATGGAAAACAGAAGGGCTACATAAACATTCAACCCATGCACAGCCCCAGATTTTCTTACGGTTCTCAATTCACCCCGTACCTCGAACCCGGGCCCTCGAACCACGGACCCTCGAAACCAGACTCTCGAACCCGAACACTTTAAACTGGACTCCCGAACCCAGACTATTGATCCCGAACGCTTGACCCTGGACACATGATCCCGTACCCTTGATCCCAGATGATAGAACCCGGATGCTGAACCCCAGTCTCACGATCCTGGACCCTCGCTCCAGGACCCTCGAACCTGGACACTCGACCCCATACCCTAGAACCCATACCCTCGACCCTGGACCCTAGAAACAGGACCCTCCACCCTGGACCCTCGAACCCGGACTCTCGAACGCAGACCCTTGGACCCTGACCCTCCTTCTCATACCCTTGAATCCCGAACCTCGAAACAGGGCTTTGGAACAAGGAACCTCGACCCAGGAACCTCAATCGTGGTCCCTCAACCTCAGAACGTCCACCCGGGCCCCTCAACACCAGGCCCTCCACACGGGGCACTCCACACTGGACAATCCATACCAGACCCTCCAAACTGGGCCCACCACCCGAGATCCTCCACATCCGACCCTCCACTGCATACCTCGAACCAGGACACTCGAACCAGAACACTCGAACCCAGATCCTTGAACCCAGACCCTCGACACCGGACCCTCAAACCTAGATGGTCAACCCTAGATGTTCACCCACGGACCCATGATCCTGAACCCTCAAACTAGGACCTTCGACTCGGGACCCACGAACCCGGACCCTCGACAGTGGATGCTCGAACCCCGGCCCTCCACCCCAGGCCCTAAACACTGGTACCTCCAGCCCTGGCCCTTGATACCGGACCCACCACCCCGGACCCTCGAACACGGATCCTCGACCCAGTAACCTCGAACCCAGCACCTCGACCCTGCACCCTCGAACCCAGATGATCGACCCTGGACACTCGACCCGGGACCTTCGAACCTGGACAATCGACCCCAGACCCTTGACCCCGGAGCCTAGAAACTGGACCTTCATACCCAGACCCTCGAAATCAGACGCTCGAAACTGGACCCTGAACCCCCAACCCTCAAACCTTGATCCAGATGCTCCACACTCAACCCACAATTCTGGATCTTCAATCCCCGACCCTCAACCACAGACCCTCCACCCCAGACTCTCCAAACCGAACTCTCGAACCCAAACCATGGAACCTGGACCCGCGAAACTGGAACCTCAAACCTAGACCCTCAAACTCTCAGAACCGGCCCCTCGAACTTGGATCATCGACCCTGGAACCCTCGAACCCAGACACACGACACCGGACTCTCCTCGACTCCAGACCCTTGAATCCCAAACCCTCAAACATTCAACCCTGGATGGTCCACCCCAGACACTTGAACCCGGACCCTTGAACCCAGACCCTCTATCACGAACACTTGAACCTGGATGATTGACCCAGGATGCTCGACCCCAAACTCAAGGACCCAGACCCTCGATCCTGGAACCTCGACACCGGACCCTCGGCCCGGACCCTAGACCCTGGACCTTTGAACCCGGACCCTCGAATTCGGACCGAAGAACCTGGACCCTTGACCCCAGACTCTCGAACCCTGAAGATCAACCCTGGACGTTCAAACATGGACCCGCGATCCCAAACCCTCAACCTAAAACCCTCGACCCCGGACCCTCAATGACGGACACTGGACCCTGGACCCTCAAACATGGACCCTCGAACAGAGACCCTCAAACACAGGCCCTCAACCCCGGGGCCCTCGACCGCGGAACCTCAACCTTGGATCCTCCACCCCATAGCCTCCTCACTGGACCCTCGCACCCAGACCCTGGAAATCAGACCCTCGAAACTGGACCCTTAACCCCGGACCCTCGAAACTTGACGATTGACACGGTCACTTCACCCCAAACCCAGGATCCTGGACCTTCGAGCCCAGATTCCAGACCCCAGACCCTCCACACTGGTCCCTCCTCTCTGGCCATCAAACTTGGACAATCCACTCAGGACGCTCAATACCAGAAACACAATACTAGACCCTCAATCCCGGACCCTCAACCCTTGACCCGTGAACCCGGACCCTCGACCCTGGACTCTTGAGCCCGGACGATTGACCCCGGATGCTCAACCCCAGACCCACGATCCCAGACCCTCAATCCCAGACCCTCGACCACGAAATTTCGAACCCAGACCTTCAACCACAGATCCTCGAACCCAGACCATCGACCCCAGCGCTCGACCCCGGACCCTTGTCCCCGGACCCTTAAACCTGGACACTCGATCCCAGACCCTCAAACCTGGTCCCTCTAATCTGGACCCTTGACCTTGGATGCTCGACCACACACCCTTGGATCTGGAACCTCAAACTCAGTAACTCAAACCTGGACCCTCGACCCCACACCATTGACCCCGATCCCTCTGTCCCGGACCCTCCACCCACTACCCTCCATCCTGGAACCTCCACCCAGAACCCTCGAACCTGGACCCTCGAACCTGGAGCCTCGATCATGGACCAACGATCCTGGACCCTCGATGCCAGACTCTTGACCCTGGAACCTCGAACGCGAACACTCAACTCCGTACCCTCAAACCCAGAAGCTCGACCCCAGACCAGCGATGATAGACCCTCGATCCCAGACCCGTGACAACAGACCCTGGGCTCCAGACCCTCGCACAAGGATGACCGACCCTGGAGGCTGGACCCGGTCCCACGATACAAGACCCTCGATCCCGTACCCTCGTAACCAGACCTTCTATGCTGGACCCTATACAACGGACCCTTGAAACTGGACCTTCAAACCTGGACCCTCAATTTTGGACCCTCCACACTGGACCCTCAACCCCATATCCTCGACTGCGGACCTTTGAAACCAGACCCTCCACTCCGGATTCTCCACATGAGAACCTACACACCAGGACCTCCACGCTGGACACTCCACCCCAGACACTTCACCCCAGAACCTCCACCATGGACCATCCACACCAGACCCTTGACCGTGGACCCTCAAACCCGGACCCTCGAACCCACACCCTCAACCTCATACCCTCGACCCCAGACCCTTGAATATAGACCCACGACCCTGAATGCTTGACCACAGACCATTGGACCCGTACCCTCGACCTCGGTAACTAGAAACTGGACCCACGACCCGGCAACCTCAACCCCAGTCCCTCCGTCCTGGACCCTCAAACCTGAACCCTCCAACCAGGACCCTCGATCCAGGACCCTTGGACCCGGAACCTTGAACCCGGACCCTCAACCTGGACCCTCCACACCAGGCCCTCCACTTGAGCCTTCAAAAACAGACCCTCCATCCCAGACATTCCTCTCTGGATCCTCCACCCCAGACCCTCCACCGTGGACTCTCGACCCAGGACCCTCGACATCAAATGCTAGACACTGGACCCACGATCCCGGACCCTCAATCCCGGACCCTCAACCCTGGAAAATTGACCCTGGTTCCACGATAATGAACCCCCGAACACGGACCATCAACCCCGGACCCTCAAAGACAGACCCTTGACACTGGACCCTAGAACCCGGACCCTTGACCCCAGACCCACGATCCCAGACCCTCATTCTTGGACCCTCGACCCTGCACCCTTGTCACCCAACCCTGGAATCTGACCCTCCACCCCGTATCCTCCAACCAGACCCTTGAACCCGGACTCTCGAAGCCAGACCCTCAGACCCACTCCTTCCATCACATACCCTCGTACTCAAACCCTCAAACCCAGACCTTCGAACACGGACCCTCCACCCCAGACCTTTTACAGCTACCCTTACCCTGTACCCTCCACAATGGTCCTCGACACCGCATCCTCTAACCCAGACCCTCAAATCCAGACCCTCGACCTCGGACCAACCACAATGGACCCTCGACACCATACCCTCGACCCCAGACCCTCAAACCCGGACCCTCAAACCCTGACCCTCCACACTGTACCTTCGAAACAGGACCCTTGAATCCGGACCCTCAACCCAGGAATCTCAACCCCAGACTCTCCACCCCAGACCCTCCACCCCGTACCTCTAACCCAGACTCTCGATCGAGGATCCTTGACCCCTGACCCTCGAATCCGGACAATTGAACCCAGATGCTCAAACAGGGACCCACGATCCCAGACCCTTGATCTGGGACCCTCTACAATGGACCCGTCACACCGGACCCTCCACACCAAACACTACACAGCTGACCCTCAAACTCAGACCCTCGAACACAGACCCTCAAACACAGACCCTCAAAACCGGACCCTAGATGCTAGACCCTCAGACCCAGACACTCGACCCTGGACCCTCGAGCCTAGATACTCAACACTGGACCCTAAATCCCGGACAGTAGACACTGGACATTAAAACACAGACTCATGATCCCTTACTCTTGATCCTGGACATTCGACCCTGGATCCATGACACAAGACCCTCTAACCCGGACCTTCAAACCCAGACCCTTGAAATTGGAACCTCAAAACTGGACCCTGGAAATCAGACCCTCGAAACTGGACCCTCGACCCTGGTCCCTCGAACCTTGATGATTGACCCGGATGCTCCACCTCGAACCCACAATCCTGAACCTTCGATCCCAGACCCCCGACCCCGGAACATCGAGGCCAGTCCCTCGAACCCGGACCCCCAAAACCTGATCATCGAGCCTAGACCCTCAAATACGGACCCTTGACACCAGACCCTCAAACCCAGACGGTTGACACTGGACGTTCGACCACGGACCCATGATCCCGGACCCTCAAACTAGGACTCTTGACCCTCGAACACGGACCCTCAACAGTGGACACTCGATCCCAGACCCTCAAACACGGACCCTCAAACCCAGACCATCAAACACAGGCCCTCGAACCTGGACCCTGACCACGGACCTTGAACCCGGACCCTCCACCCCAATCCCTCCACACTGGACCCTCGAACCTGGACTCTCGAACCTGGACTCTCCACCACATCCCCTCGATCCAGGACGCTCGAACCCAGACCCTTGACCCCAGGCCCTCCACTCCAGGCCCTAAACAGTGGTACCTCCAGCCCGGGCCATCAATACCGGACCCATCAACCTGGGCAGTCGAACCAGGAACCTCAAACCTGGACCTTCGAACCCAGATGATCGACCCTGGACATTCGACCCCAGAACCATGATCCCAGACCCTCGATCCCAGACCCTCCACACCAGACCCTCAAATCTGGTCCCTCTAAACTGGACCATCGAAACCGGACCCTCGAACCCAGACCATAGATACCAGACCTTTGGACCTGGAGCTGTGACCCTGGACTGCGGCACGCACCTTGACCAGCGAGGAAGAACGACCACACCTTGAGGATTCTTCTCAAATCATGCTTTATTGGAGAGCCTCTTGGTTGAAGGGAGAGCAGGAAGCGAGGGGCCCTGAAAACCCAAATGCAGCTGCTTACATAGGGAAAAAGGACACGGGTCATACCCTGATTGGTCACAGCTGAACTGCAGACACCCAAAGCCTCGGGATTGGCCAGAGACACCGTTCCTACTGTGCATGGGGGAAGCACGGGACACGTAGTCCAAGGAGGCATTGCCTAATATGGAGCTGTTTACTGCATCCTGTAGGGGAGCAGTCGCCATCCTGCAATGGCAGCAGCTCACGGCTCCCCACAGTTCCCCCTTTTTATTTTAATATGAGCAGAGCAATGGTAGATGGTCTTATTCCCATTCAGGTCCTCACCTCATGATGTGAAGACCGATCAAGGGACGCTGCGGTCATACATGGCACACCTCCCGTGCAATGGAACCTTTATTCTATTCCTGGGAGGTGCAAAGGCTGTGTCATCAGAATCCCATACGTGCCTTCCCCAGTGCAATGGGGCAATATTATTCCCCAAGGGGGGCAAAGGCCACGTGGAGAGGCCCTATTTGCTCTTTAAGGCAAAAAGCCAGATTTGTGGGGAGGAGCCAGACTCCAAGGCAGCCAGTGCTTGAGAGATAACAACCTTGTCCCTTCTGGTCTGGGCTCGCAGTTGGCATATTAACCAAAGGCAGATGATGCACCCCCCCCTAAGCAGCATGCCAAAAACATTCCCACTCCCACCCATTCTTTAAAGAAGGAGACAGCTGAGGAGATCCAGGATAGAACAATTAGTAAAGGAGAAATTAGATAATATAAACAAGAAGGGAGGATAAACACATACTGGGGTAGGAGAATAAGAGGTGCTATTAATAATAGTCTGATTTTGCTTAACATAAGCCTCAGTAAGATTCATGGTGCACAGGCATGGGTTTTGGGAAGGCTGACAGGATCCCCCATCTCAGTTCTGCCTTCCCTGGAGTCCACCAGGTCAGAAGTAGCAACAGGACGATCCACCGAGGGGGTGGATTCCTCATCCCGCGGTTCAGCGGCATCCTCTACGTCTCTTGTCAATCGAGTCAGGACCCAATGGGGCGTCTCTTGGTTCTGTGGAAAAACACAAATAGCTCCCCTGGATCTCGTGATAACTGGATCCGGTCCATGCCATTTGTTATCTATTACATACTTCCATATAACCATCCTTCTATCTGACACAGGGGTGTCCATGGCATGCCTCTCTGCTGCCATCCTTCCATCATCATTAGAAATTAAAAAATTGAGTGTGAAGAGTGCAAGAGAGACTCTCTCTCTGGGGGGGGGAGGCAACCTCTGCTATTTCCCCTTTTTATTTTTGGAGCATTTCTTTGAGCCTTCTGTTAGCTCGCTCCACAATACCCTGGCCTTGGGGATTATATGGCAATCCCAAGGTGTGTTGCACTTGTAGTTGGGCGCAAAATGCACGAAAACCATGAGATGTATAGCTGGGCCATTATCAGTTTTTAGGCATTGGGGCTTTCCCCATGCCGCCCAGGCCTCTAGGCAGTGAGTCTTCACATGGGATACCCGTTCTCCCGAGAGAGGAGTAGCATGAATGACACCGGAACAGGTGTCCATTGAGACATGTAGGTATTTTAATCTGCCAAATTCATTCATATGAGTCACATCCATTTGCCAAAGAGAATTAGGTTTGAGCCCTCTGGGGTTAACCCCAATATGAGGGGGATGAATAAAGGTTACACAAGATGGGCAAGCCTTTACGATATTCCTGGCTGTATTTCGGGAGAATGCAAATTTCTTTCTCAAGTTATTGGCAGGAATGTGATATAGCTTATGGAATCCTTTAGCTAACTCAATCGGGTCTGCAGCCACCAAGACTATGGCTTGAGTGGCCTGGTCCGCCTGTCCATTAGCTGCAGACATTGGGCCTGGGAGCACAGAATGTGCGTGGATATGACCAACATAAAAGGGATTCTCTCGGTTTAATATCTGGCTCTGGATTTGTGCCAGAATGTTAGAAACCATACTGGCCTGCCAAATAGAAGCAGCAACTTCAAGGAAAGCAACAGCATCGGCAACATATTGTGAATCAGAAAACAAATTAAATGGCTCAGGATATCTTTTGAATGCTTCCAGGACCGTTAAGCATTCTGTAATTTGAGGTGTATCTGGCCGAAATTCCAACATTATGGGTTTTTGGCCCTCTATTATTATTGCACCCTTCCAGTTTTAGATCCATCAATAAAAATAGTCAGGGCCCCAGGCAAGGGCTCCCAAAAGGTTGCCTTGGGAAAATAAACCAAATTTTTCTCAACAAAATTAAGCAATGGATGTTTTGAATAATGATTATCTATAACATTTGAAAAAGCACAAACTAAGATAGACCATTCATCAGTTGTGGCTGCTAAGACTTCAACTTGTTGCCTCGTGTAAGGGATAATCAATTTATCGGGCAGCATGGCTTGTGCTGCCACAAGTTTGGGGTACTATTGGATAGTTCTCATTCCTATTGAATTACCATGCAGCCACCATAAATGACCATTTTGCCATAATACACCTGTGGGAAAATTCTTTGATTTCAAAATGCATAAAAACAATGGCAAGGTAGGATCAAACCGATTTAATTGAGCTATCATGATAGCTTCCTCTATTTTCTTCAAGGAACCTAGTGCAGCAGGAGTCAAGGTCCTACAAGAAGTAACGTCCAGATTGCCTTCCAGAATTGAAAATAAGGGCATTAGCTCTGACCGAGGAATGTTTAAATATCCTCTGATCCAATTAATATCTCCCAACAGCTGTTGAAAATCATTCAGAGTTCTCAAAACAAAAACAGGGAATGCGAAGGCCAGGGGCCTCCATGTATCCCTTTTTATAAAATGGCAGCTTCCTCCCATTTGAGCATAGGAAGGAGGAGCAGAGGGAGGCCAAGATTCCCGGGGTGCAATGGGGACATCGGCTTTTCTCATGGAAACATTATAGGCAGGAGGCCGTCGCCGTCCGTATCTTTCTCCTTGATAGTCAGCTGCAGCTTGTTTTAATTCCTCCTCCTCTTGGGAACTTAGTTCTGATAGCTCCTCACCAGAGGATCCATCATTCGAGGATTCTTCACCTGATAATCTTAAATCTGAAAATTCCTCGAGGACCGGATAAAGGGAGTCCCCTTTATCTTCTTTATCCTTTTTTTCTTCCTTTTTTTGTTTTTCCTTTCTATGTTTTTCCTTAATATCTTTACATTTTTTTTCTTTTCTTAGGCCTAGTTATGTCTTCCCCTTTTGAATCTGACTCTGAAAGGCTATCCTGATGTTTTATAAGCACCTTGCATCCTTCCTTAAGTATTCCCTTTCTGCATTTTCTGCACCAGAAACAACAAAAGAGAACAACAAAAACAAGAATTACAAAGGCACGGCAGAATGCGAGCGGAGAAACCCCAGCAATCAGCATTCCCGGAAGACTTACTGATGTCGCCACTCCACCTGTCGAGTTCTGAATCCTCTTCCGCCCCTCGCTCGGTGTCCGAGATTCCCGGGATTTCGGCATCAGAATGCGGCACGCACCTCGACCAGCGAGGAAGAACGACCACACCTTGAGGATGCTTCTCAAATCACGCTTTATTGGAGAGCCTCTTGGTTGAAGGGAGAGCAGGAAGCGAGGGGCCCTGAAAACCCAAATGCAGCTGCTTACATAGGGAAAAAGGACACGGGTCGTACCCTGATTGGTCATAGCTGAACTGCAGACACCGGAGGCCTCGGGATTGGCCAGAGACACCGTTCCTACTGCGCATGGGGGAAGCACGGGACACGTAGTCCAAGGAGGCATTGCCTAATATGGAGCTGTTTACTGCATCCTGTAGGGGAGCAGTCGCCATCCTGCAATGGCAGCGGCTCTAGGCTCTCGGCTCCCCGCACTGGACCCTCTACACCAGTCCCTTGACTCTGGAACCCTGACCCTGGAACCTCGAAACCGGACCCTCAAACCTGGATCCTCAAAACTGGACGATCGAACCCGAATGCTGACTCTGGACCCACGATACTGGACCCTTGATCCCGGACACATGTACACGGTCCTTCGATGCTGGACCCTCGATCTCAGACCATTGATCTCGGAACCTCCACCCCAGACACTCCACACCAGACCCTCGAACCCAGACACTCGGACCGGACTATCGAAGCCGGACCTTCCACCACTTGCCCTCGAAATTGGACGCTAGAAACCGGGCCCTCCATTCCAGACTCTTTACCCTGACCCTCAACCCTGTATGCTCCACAATTGATCCTTTGACACCGGACACTCAACCCTCGAACCCTGACCCACAAACCCTGACCCTCCACCCTGGACGTTCGAACCAGTACCCTCGAAACCAGACCCTCAACCCAGGGTCATCGACCCTGAACGCTTGACCATGGACCCTCAAACACGGTTTTTGACCCCAGACCCTTGAAACTGGACCCTCGAATATGGACCCTCCACACCGCACACTCCACACCGGACCCTCGAACCTGAACGCTTGACCACAGACCCTCGAAACCGGACCCTCTAAATCGGACCCTCGAACCTGAACCTTAGACTCTGGACCCTCAACCTCAGACCCTACACACTGGACCCTTGACCACATACCCTTGACCCCAAACCCTCCAAACCAGACCGTACACCCTGGGTCATCGAATCTGAACCCTCGAACCCATACCCTCAAACCCTGACCTTCCACCCTGTACCTTTAAACTAGGACCTTCGAATCTGGACCCTCGACCCAGAAACCTCAACCCCGGACCCTCCACACCAAGTACTCGACCCCGAGACCTCCACTCCAGACCCTCCACCCCAGATGCTCCACCCTGTACTTCGAACACAGAATCTTTATCCCAGACCCTCAAACCCAGACACTTGAACTGGGATGCTCGACCACGGACCCTCAAATTTGGACCCTCGAACTCGGACCCACGAACCCAGACCCTCAACCCCAGACCCTCGTCCCCAAACCATCAAACACAGACACTCAACCCCTGACCCTCGACCCCAGAACATTGAACCCGGACCCTTGATTCCGGACGATGGAATGTGGACACTCAACCCAGCACCCACGATCCCGGACCCTCGATTCGGGACCCTCGAACCCGGACCCGCGACACTGGATGTTCGACCCGGATCCTCGAACATGGGCCGTCGTCCCAGGACCCTCAACCATGGACCCTCGAACCCTGATACTCCAACCAGGAGCCTCCACACCGGACCCTCGAATGCGGACCCGCGAACATGGACCCTCCACCACATCCCCTCGAACTCTGTCCCTCGAAACCAGACACTCGAACTCGGACCCTCCATCACATACCCTTGAAACTGGACCCTCGAACTCGGACAGTCAAACCCTCGACCCTGGGCCCTCCACACCAGGCCCTAAACACTAGTACCTCCAGCCAGGGCAATCGATACAGGAACCACCACCCCGGACCCTCGAACCAGGACCCTCAAACCTGGACCATCGACCCCTCACGCTGACCCTGGACACTCGAGACCGAAATCACAACCCCGGACCCTCAAACCCGGACCCTCGACCCTGAACAATCAACCCTGGACTCTCAAACACGGACCCTCGAACCCACAACCTCAACCCAGACACTCGACCCGGAACCCTCGAAACCAGACGTTGACAACAGAAGCTCGACACAGGACCAACGATCCCAGACCCTTGATCCCAGACCCTCGACCCCAGACACTTGACCGCAGACCCTCAAAGTAGACCCTCAAACACAGGCCCTCGAAACAGGACCCTCAACTGCGGACCCCCAAACCCAGACCCTCCACCCTGGAGCCTCCAGACCTGACCATCAAAACTGGACCCACGAACACGAAACATCTACCACGTACCCTTGAACCAGGACCCTAAAATTCGGACCCTCGAACCCGGACCCGCGACCCCGGGGCCCTCCACTCCAGGTTATAAACTGATACCGCCATCCCAGGCCCTCATTACTGGACCCACCACCCTGGACCTTTGAACAAGGACCTTCGAACCTGGACCATCGACCCTGCACCCTCGAACCCAGACGCTCGAACCTGGACAATCGACACTGGACTCTCGAATGCGGATCCTCGAACCCGGATGATTGACCCCGGAAGATCTACACTGGACCAACAATCCCGGACCCTCGATCCCAGACTCCCGAACCTGAACTCTCAACCCCAGTTCCTCGAACCATGTTGATTTACCCTGGAGGCTCGACCCAAGTCCCATGATGCTGGACCTTCAATCCTGGACCTTCGAACCCGGACCCTCCACCAGTACCCTCGACCCAGACCCTCGAGCCTAGACCCTCGACCATGGACCCTCAAACCTGGACCCTCTTCCGTGGACCCTTGACGCTGGACACTTGAACCCGCACCCTCCAACTCGGATCCTCGAAACTGAACCCTCAAATCCAGACGAGTGACACCGGTCCCACGATCGTGAACCCATGATCCCAGACCCTCCACCCCAGAACCTCCACACAGGACCCTCGAACCCAGACACTGGACCTCAACCTTCAACCTCGGACCCATGAATCCGGACACTTGACCCCAGATGCTCCACTGCAGACACTTGAAACGACCCTTGATCACGGACCCTCAACCCCATAAACTTGAACCCGTACCCTCGACCATAGAACCTCCACCCTGGACCCTACACACCGGACCCTCGAACCCAGACCCTCGAACCTGGACCCTCGACCTCGGACGCTACAATACGGACCCACTAACACGGACCGTCGATCCTGGACCCTCGAACACAGACCCTCGAACCCCGACCCTCAAACCCAGACCCTCATCCCCAGAACCTCGTATCTGGACCCTAGGCCCCGGAGGCTCAACCCCAGACCCTCGAACCCGGACTCTCAAATTCGGACCCTCGAACCTGGACCCTCGATATCCGACCCTCCACCTGGACGATCGACCACGGACCTTCGATACTTGATCTTAGTCCCCGGACCAACGACCCTGGACCCTCAAACTAGGACACTCGACCGCAGACCCTAAATCCAGACCCTTGACCCTTTGCGCTCGACACCAAAACTTCGAAAAGAGACTTTTAACTTGAGCGCTCAGCCCAGGACCCTCGACTGCGGACCCCTGAACCCGGATCTTCCACCCTGGAGCCTCCACACAAGACCCACGTAGCCGGACCCTCCAAACTGGATCCTCCACCAAATCCCCTTGAACTCGTACCCTCTATCATGGACACTCGAACCCGGACACTCGAACCCAATCCCTCAAACCAGGACCCTCGCACCCAAACTTTGAACCAGGATGATTGACCCCAGAAGCTAGACCCCAGTACCACAATCCTGGACCCCCGATCTTGGATCATCAAACCCGGACCATCTATCCTGGACCCTATACACTTGACCCTCGAACCCGGACACTCGCACCCGGACCCTTGAACCTGGACACTCCACGAGGTGCCCTCGAAACAGGACCCTCGAACCCGGACCCTTGTCTTCGGACTCACCACAAAAGACTCCACACCCCGGACCCTCCACACCAGAACCTCCATCCCGGACCCTCCCCATCGAACCCTAGACCCTAGACCCTTGACCCCGGACCCTCGAATCTGGACGCTCGACTCTGGATGCTCGACCAACGGCCCTCAGACCAGGACCCTCGACCATGCACACTCAACCTCGGCCCCTCCTTCCCGGACTCTCCAACCTGGACTTTCCAACCAGTCCCCTCCACCCCGGACCCTTGAACCCAGACCCTCGACACCGAACCTCCAATCCGGACTTTCTACACTGGGCCCTCCAACCTGGGCCCTCGATGACGGACCCTCCATTACAGACACTCCACTCCGGATCCTCCACCCCAGAACCTGCACCTGGAACCTTCGACCACGGACCCCCAAACCCGGACCATCGACCCTGGATGCTGAAAGATGGACCCTCGACCCCTGGCCCTCGAACCCGGACCCTCCACAAAGAACCTAAACCCGGGCCCTCCACCATGGGCCTAATACACTAGGCCCTCAACAACGGACCCTCCAACCGAGACACTCCACCCTGGATCCTCCACCCCGGACACACCACACAGACCCCTGACACTGGACCCTACACCCCAGACCCTCCACCCCGGACCCTTGAACCCAGACCCTTGAAACCTGACCCTGGAAACCAGACCCTAGACGCTGGACCCTCAGACCCGGACCCTCGAATCTGGACCCTCCACTTTGGACTCTCGAACCCAT
Organism: Cricetiscus sungorus; assembly: GCA_030556225.1. Taxonomy (NCBI): domain Eukaryota; kingdom Metazoa; phylum Chordata; class Mammalia; order Rodentia; family Cricetidae; genus Cricetiscus; species Cricetiscus sungorus. The sequence goes on from JANBXA010000031.1 coordinate 26,717,273, forward strand.
ATTCTATACTTTGGACCCTCGAACAAGGACCTTCCACTTCGGACCCTACACAGCAGACCCTCCACACCAGGCCCTCCACTGCTGACGCTCCACCCCGGACCATCCACACCAGCCCATCGACCCAGGAAGCTCGAACCCAGACCCTCAACCCTAGACCATCGACCCCAGTCCCTTGAAACCGGACCCTTGACCCCAGAATCTCGACCCCAGACAGTCGAAAACGTACCGTCGAACTTGGTAACTTGAACCCGGACCCTCGAATCTAGACCCTCGACCCTGGGCCCTCAGTCCCGGACCCTCCATCCCGAACCCTCCACCCCCTACCCTCCACTCCAGACACTCTACACCAGAACCTCATATCCGGACCCTCAAAACCAGGCCCTCCACCCCATTCCTTTTACATTGACAATCCATCTTGTACCCTACACAATGGATGCTCAACAACGAACCCTCCACCCCAGTCCCTTGACTCTGGACCCTCGACCTCGGACCCTCGATCCAGGATCCTTGAAACCGCATTATCAACCCCGGACTCACAATCACCAACCCTCAATCCGGGACCCTCGATCCTGGACCCTCCACACTGGACCCACGAACACAGACACGCCAACCGGGACCCACGAACCCGGACCTACCATCACGTACCTTCGAACCCAGACAGTCGAACCCAGACCCTCGAATCCAGACTGTCAAAACCCGGCCCTCAACCCCAGACCCTTTACCCCGATACATCCCGTACCCTCTAGAATGGATGCTCGACAATGGACACTCCACAGACCCTCAGCTCCAGACCCTCGACATTGGACCCTCAAATCTGGACCCTCAAACCATGAGCGTTCACCCTTTACCTTCGAATCAGAACCCTCGACCCAGGAACCTCGACCTCAGATCCTCCACACCAGGCTTTTGACCCTGGGACCTCCAACCCAGAACCTCCACCCCAGAATCTCCCCAACAGACCGTCCTGCCTGGGACCTCCAACCCGGATCCTGCACACCAGACCCTCCACCCGGTCATCGAACCAGGACCCTTGAACAAGGAAGATTAAACCCAGACTCTTGACCCTGGCTGCTCGATCCTGGACCCTTGAACCTTGACCCTCGAACCAAGACACTTGACCCCGGACCCTCGAATCTGGACGCTCGACCCCATATCCTCATCCATGGACCCTCGACTTCGGACCCTCCAAACTGGACTTTTGACCCCATGTCCTCAACAACGGACCCTCGACCCTCCATCCCGGACCCTTCACACTGGACCCTGCACACTGGGCCTTCCACCATGGGCCCTCCAGCACGGACCCTCGACACCAGACCCTTGATCCAATATCCTCGACCCCGGATTTCAACCCCGGAGCCTCGACACTAGACCCTCCACTATGGACCCTCCACGCGGGACCCTCGACTCCAGACCGTCGACCCCAGACCCTCAAATCCGGACACACCACCCAGGACCCTCGAACCTGGACCCTCAAACCCAGACCCAAAATCCATGATCTTCCACCCTGTACCTTCAAACCAGAACCCTCGAATCTGTACCCTCAACCCAGGGACCTCAACCTCGAACCCTCCAAACCGGGCCTTGTACCCTGGGATCACCAACCCAGAACCTCCACCCCAGAATATCCCCAACAGACCCTCCTGCCTGGGACCACCACCCCAGATCATCCACACCAGACCCTCCACTCCGTACCTCGAACCTGCACCCTTGAACCCGGACCCTAGAGCCTGGATCATCGACTCAGGATGCTCAAACTCGGACCCTCAACCTCAGACACTCGAACCCTTATTCTTGACCCCTGACACTCAAACCCGGACCCTTGAAGACAGATCTTTGACCAAGGACCATCGACCACGGACCCTCAAACCCAGACCCTCCAACATGGAGCTCCACACCAGAACCTCTTACCTGGACCCTCTAACACATACCCTCGAACCCAGACCCTTGATCCTGAGCCCTCCACCCCATACCCTAAACCCAGGTAACTCCAGCCTGGGTCCTCGACACCAAACTCACCACCCCGGACCCTCAAACCAGGACCCTCGAACCCAGACCATCAAACCTGGACCCTCTAACCTGCACGATCAACACTGCAACTCAACCCCAGACCCACAATCTCGGACGCTGGACCCCGGATCTTCAAACTCGATGATAGACCCAGGGTGCTCGATCCCGGTCTCTCGAACCCAGACACTCGACCCTGGACCCCTGACCCCAGTCCCTCGAATCCAGACACACGATCCCGGAAACTCAACCCCGGACTCTTGAAACCGGACCCTCTAAAACGGACCCTCGATCTGGGACACTTGACCCCGGACCCTCGACACTGGAGTCTTGACCTCGGACCCTCAAATTCGGACCTCCCACACCTGACCCTCGACCCAATAACTTCGACCATGGACCCTCGAACCCGAACCCTTGACCTGGCACCTCAAATCCGGACCCTCGACCCTGAAAGCTCAGCCCCTGACCCTCGAACCCGGACCCTCAAACCCAGACCCTTGAACTCGGTAACTCAACCAGGATCCTCGACAACAGACCCTCGACCCTGGGTCCTCCGTCCGGGACCCTATATCCCAGACCCTCCACCCCCTACTCTCCAACCCAGACTCTCAAACCCGGACCCTCGAACACGGACCCTTGAACCTGGATCCTCGACTTTAGGACATCGACACCGAATCTCCAATGCGGACCCTCCACACTGTGCTCTCCATTCTGGGCCCTCAACAACGGACCCTCCATTCCAGACACTCCACCCCAGACACTTCACCCCAAAACCTAAACCCCTGGCCCCCGACCCCAGACCCTCCACCCCGGACCCTCCACTCTGACCCTCGAACACGGATTATCCACGCCGGAAATTTCACCCCGGACCCATGAACCTAGACCCTCGATCCCGGACCCTCAACCCTGGAGGTTCAAATCTGGAAACTCAAATCTGGGCCCTACACACAATACCCTCCACTCTGACCCTCTACCCCAGACCCTCCAACCCGCCTTGGACCCTCTACCCTGGACCCTCCACCCCAGACCTTCGACTCCGGACACTTGACCTTGGACCCTACACAGGACCCTCAATCCCATACCGGAACCACAAACCCGAGAAACCGGACCCTCCAACCCAGACCGTTGAACCCGGACCCTCAAACCCGAACCCTCAAATCATAATCCTCCACCTGTACCCTCAAAACTGGACCCTCGAACCTGTACCTTCAAACCTAGACCCTCGACCCAGGAACCTCAACCCCAGACCCTCAACCCCAGACCCTCCTCCCGGGGCCCTCAACTCTGGGCCCTCCATCCTGGGCACTCTACACTGGACTCTACACACCAGACCATCCACAACCGACCATCCACAACCGACCCTCAAATTCAGACCCTCAACCCCAGAACCTCAAACCTGGATACTCCACACCGGGCCATCAACCCCAGTACCTCCAGCCCTAGGACTTGACACCAGACCCAACACTACAGACCCTCGAACCTGGACCCTCCACCCCAGAACCTCGAACCCGGACCCTCAACCTCGGACACTTGATCCCAGACCCTGGAGCCTGGACCCTTGAACCAGGACCTTTGACCCCGGATCCGGTACCCGGACAATTCACCCCGAATGCTGGACCCCAGACTCACTATCCCGAAATGTCAATCCAGGACCCTCGAAACTGGAACATCAAGCCAGGACCCTCGATGACGGACCCTCAATCCCGGACCATCTACCCTGAATGCTCGATCTCAGACTCTTGAAACTGGACCTTCGAACCTGGACCCTCAAACACCGATCCTCGACCCCGGACCCTCGAACACGGACCCCCAACACAGGATCCTTAAAACCGGATAATCGACCCTGGACTCACTATCCCCTACCCTCAATCCTACATGCTCGATCCTGGCTGGACCCTCGACGCTGGACCTTCGACACAGAACCTCCACCCCAGACCCTCCACACTGGATCCGCGAACCCAGACCCACGAACCTGAAATTTCCATCACGTACCCTTGAACCCAGTCAAACCCGGACCTTCAAAACCAGACCCTCGAAACTGGGCCCTCCATCCCAGACTCTTTACCCTGATGATACATCCCGTACCCTCCACAACGGACATTCGACAACAGACCCTCCACCCCAGACCCTCGACTATGGACCCTCAACCTCAGACCCTCCACAGCGGACTCTCGACCCCCGATCCTCAAATCTGGACACTCTACCCCGGACTCTTGACCCTGGATCTTAAACCCAGACCCTCAAACCATGAATGTCCACCCTGTACCTTCAAAACAAGACTCTCGAATCTGTACCCTTGACACAGGAACCCTCCAAACCGGGCTTTCGACCCTGGGACCTCCACCCCAGATCCTCCACAACAGACCCTCCACCCCGTACCTCGAACCAGGACAGGACCCTTGAACCCAGACCCTCAAACACTGAACCTCCACCTGTACCTTTGTTCGAATCTGGACCCTCGACGCAGGACCCTTGACCGCAGACCCTTGAACCCGGACCCTCCACACCAGTCCTGAAACCCAGACCCTCTAAACTGGACCCTTGAAACCGTACCTTTGATGCCAGACCCTCCAAATCTGATGCTTGACCCTAGACTCTCGAACCCGGACCCTTGACCCCTGACCCACGACCCTGGACCCTCGAGTCCGGACCCTCGATCCTGACCCTCAAATCCGGACACTCGACCCCATATGCTTGACCCTGGACCCAAGTACCCGGACCCTTGATCCCGGACCCTCGACCCCGGACCCTCGAACCTGGAACCTCGAAACTGGAACCTCGAAACTGGACCTTCCAACAAGTAGCCTAAACCTGGACCCTCGAACCTGGACCCTTGAACCTGGACACTCGAACCGGGGCCCTCCACACAATACCCTCAACCCAGACCTCCCACCCTGGACCCTCGACCCTTTACCTTCCACCCCATACCTTCTACTCCTGACCCTCAAACCCTGACCATCCACTCCGTACACTCGAACCTGGACCCTCGAATCTGGACGTTCGAACCTAGACCCTCGACACCGGACCCACGATCCCGTACCCTCGATCCTGTACCCTCAACACCAGACCCTCGACCCTGTACCCTCAAACACAGACGATTAACCCAGACGCACAAACCCGGACCCATGACCCTGGACCCTCGACCCCTGAACCTCAACCCTGGACACTCAACCCCGGACCCTCAAACTGGGACGATTGGTCAGCTCGACACTGGACCAACGATCCCAGACTCTCGATCCCAGACATTTGACTCTGGAATCTTGAACCCGGACACGCGAACCCTGATGATAGAACCTGAACGTGCAACCCCGGTCGCACGATTATGGACCCTAATCCTAGACCATCGAAACTGGACCCTTAACCCCGGACCCTCACAGCCAGATGATCGTTGCTGGACACTCGGCCCTGGAACCACTACCTTGGACCTTGAACCCAGACCCTCGAAACAGGATGATAGACACCAGATGCTTGACCCCGGACCCTTGAACCTGGACCCTTGATTCAGGACGTTCAAACATGGACTCTCAACACCAGAACCTCGAACCCAGACATTTGACCCCAGACGCTCGACCCTGCACACAGTCCCGGACCCTCGATCCTGGACCCTCGACACTGGAACCTCGATCCCGTACCATCAACCTGGGACGCTCGACACCGGACACTCTAACCCAGATCCTCGACCACAAACGCTCAACCCTGGACCTTCAAACATGGACCCTCCACCCCAGAGCTTCCAACCTGGACCCTCTAACCCAGACCCTCCACCAAGTACTCTCAAACACAGACCCTCGAACCTGGACACTCAAACCTGGATGATTGACCCCAGAGGCTCAACCTGGCACACAGGATCCCAGACCCTGGATCCCAGACCCTCGTCACCGGAAGCTCATACCCAGATAATTGACCTCGGACACTCGTCCCCAGACATTGGACCCCAAACCCTCGATCCCGGACATTTGATCCCGGAACAATGAACCCGGACCCTCCAACTCATTACCTGGAACCCGCACCTTCGAACACAGATATATAAACCCACACCCTTCACCACGTACCCTTGAATCCGTACTCTAGAACCCGGACCCTAGAACCTGGGCTCTCCACGTCACACCCTCCATCCCAACATTCCACCCCGACCCTCCACCCAAGACCATCGACAATGGACACTCAAACCCAGACCCTCGACCTCGGAAACTCCACACCGCCCCCTCGACCCCATACCCTCGAACCCGGAACCTGAACCCAGACCTTAGAACCCAGACCCTCCACACCGGACCCACGAACCCGGACCGTCGACCCTGGATGCTCGACCTCGGACCCTCCACACTGGACCATCCACACTGGGCCCTCCATCACAGACTCTCCACCACGGATCCTCAACCTCAGACCCTCCACACTGGACACTCCACCCCAGACCCTAGAATATGGACCCTCGATCCCAGGCCCTCGACCCCAGAACATCGACCATGGAAGCTCGAACACGGACCCTCGAACCTGGACGCTCGAACATGGACTCTCGCCCCTGGACCCTCAAAACCGGATGATCTGCCCTGAATGCTCGACCACAAACCCACGATCTTGGACCCTTGATCCCACAACCTCTCCCCAGACCCTCGACAGCGGACACTCGAACCCAGTCCTGAACCATCGAACCCGGACACTCGAACCCGGATTCTCGACCTAATCCCTCTAATCCGGATGATCGACCCCAGACACTCGGCCTGGGACCCTTGATCCTGGGACCCTCAATCCCAGACCCTCGAATTCAGACTATCAACCCCAGACACTCAACCCTAGACCCTCAAACCTGGACCCTTGAACCCGGACCCTTGAACAGGGACATCAGACCCCAGACCCTCAATCCCAGACCCTGAACCCAGACCCTCGACCCAGGTCTCTCGAACCTGGACCCTCCACCCAGATGCTCAAACCCTGACCCTGCAAGCCATACCTTCGAATCAGAACCCTCAAATCTGGTACCTCCAACCAGGAACCTCAATCCTGGACCCTCACACTGGGCCTTTGACCCCAGGCCCGCCATCCTTATCCCCCCCACATTGGATCATCCACACCAGACAATCCACACCGGGACCTCCACCCCTTACCTCGAACCAGGCCCCTTGAACCCGGACCTTCAAACCTGGACCCGTGAATTGGGATGCTCAATCATGCACCCTCGAACCTGAACCCTCAATCTTGGAATCTCGAAAGCAGACCTTCGACCCCGGAACCTCAAATCCTGATCATCGAAGCAGGCCCCTCAAACCCAGCCCCTCGAACCCAGACACGCAAGCCCAGATGCACGACTCTGGACACTGAAATCTGGACCATTGACCATGGATGCTGGAACCCGGACTCTCAAACCCAAAGCCACAACCCAGGAACCTCGGAACCGGATGATCGACCCAGATGCTCAACTCCAGACCCACGATCCCGGACCCTCGATACCAGACCCTCAAACCCTGACATTCCACCCCGTACCTTCAAACCAGACCCTCTAATCTGGACCCTCGAAACAGGAAGGCCAACCCCGACCACTCCAGCCCAGGCCTTCGACTGAGTGCCCTCTAACAAAGACACTCCACCCCGGACCCTCCACACCAAACCCTCCACACCGGGCACTCCACTCTGTACCTCGAACAAGGACCCTCGATACCCACAGTCGAACCTAGACCCTCGACTTGGCATGCTCGACCCTGGACCCTCGAACCCACACCCTCAAACTCAGACCCTTGAACCCGGACCCTCGACCTCGGACCCTGAACCCCGGACCATTGAGCCAGACACTTGACCCTAGAAGCTCGAAGCTCGACCCCAGACCCTCGATCCCGGACTCTCGACCCCGGCCCTCAACCCCAGACACTCGAACCCAAACACTTGACCCCATACCCTACACCCTGAACCCTCGAATCCGAACCATCAACCCAGACACTCGACCCCAGACGCTCGAACCCAGACGCTCAACCCGGATCCTCGATCCAGGACCCTTGAAACTGGATGATTGACCTGGATGCCTAACTCCAGACCCTCGATCCTGGACCCCCAATACCGGACCCTGACCCCTGACCCTCAACCCTGATCCTCGAACCTGACCCTCCTCCTCGTCCCTTCGATCTAGAACCCTCGAATCTGGACCCTAAACACAGGAACCTCAACCCTGGGGGCCTACGACCCAGGGCCCTCCACATAAGACCCTCCACACGGGTCCATCCACTCAGGATCCTCCACACCGCACCCTCCACCCTGTACCTCAAACCTGGACCCTCGAACCTGGACCCTCGACCAGGAATAATTTACCCCAGACCCTTGAACCCAGACCCACGAACTCGGACTCTCGTACCCAGACTCTCGACCCTGGACCCTCGACCCTGGAACCTCGAATTTGTACCCTCGATCCTGAACCCTCAACACTTGATGGTCATCCCTGGTCGCTTGATCCCAGACCCTCGATCCTGACCCTCAACCCCAGACCCAAGACCCTGGACCCTTGAGTCCAGACCCTCAAAACCGGACCCTCGAATTCGAACCCTCAAACACGGACCCTTGACACCAGACCATCAAACTTGGATTATCGACCCTAGACGTTCGAACACAGACCCACTATCCCAGACACTCGATACAGGACCTTCGACACCGGATCTTCAATCCTGGACCCTCAACATTAGACCCTCGAACCCGGACCCTACAACCCGAAGCCTCGGCCTGGGAAGCTCGACCACAGATCATCGACCCCAGAAACTTGAATCCAGACACTCGACCCCAGACACTTGACCACGGATCCTCTACCCGGACCCTCCACACAGGACCCTCGAACCCAACCCGCAAACCCTGGCCCTCGACACTGAACCCTCGAACCCGCACCATCAAATCTGGTCACTCAACCCTGGGACCTCGAACACGGACCATTGAACCCAGACCCTCGAACACGGTTTTCGACCCTGGACCCTCGAATCCAGACCCTCGATTCCAGACAATCAACACCAGATGCTCAACACGGGACCCATTATCTCGTATACTCAATCCTGGACCCTCGATCCCAGACCGTCAACTCCGGACCCTTGACCCCCGACCCTCCTCCCCAGACCCTCGAACCCAGATCCGTGAACCCTGACCCTCGAAACCGGAGCCTCGAACCCGAACCTTTGACACCAGACCCTCGACACCAGACCCTGGACCCTGGACCCTCGAGACAGGATCCTCAAACCCGGACATTTGAACCCGGTCCCTTGACCCCGGACCCTCGAACCTGGACCGTCCACCCCGAACACTCGACCTGGAAAGCTTGAACCCCGACACTCAAATCCGGACCCTCGAACCTGTACACTCGACCCCGGGCCCTAGACACCAGACCCTCAAACACAGGCACTCAGCTTCGAACGTTCGACCCGGACCCTCGAACACATACCCTCAACCCCAGACCCTCAAACCCTCTTATCTGGACGACCAACCCCGGATGCTCGACTCGGGACCCACGACACCGAACAGTCGAGCCGGACCCTCAAACACAGTTTTTCGACACCGGACCCTCAAACCCAGATCCTCAAAACGGGACTGTCGAATCCGGATGATCGACACCAGATGCTCGACACGGGACCCATGTTCCCGGATACTCAAAACGGGAACCTTGACCCTGGAACCTCGACTCTGTACCCTCGACACCGGACCCTCCTCCCTAGACCCTCCACACTGGACCCTCGAACACGGACCCTCGAACCCAGACCCTCAAAACCGGACCCTCGAACCCGGACCCTTGAGGCCAGACCCTCGACCCCGGACCCTCGACCCTTGACTCTCGAGCTTGGACCCTTGATCATGCACCCTCGACCCTGGACACTCGTCCCTGGACCCATGATTCCAGACCCTCGATCCACCCTCGAAACTGGACCCTCAAAACTGGACCCTCGAAACCGGACCCTCTATCCTGGACCCTATACAACGGACCCTCTAAACTGGACCCTTGAATCTGAAACCTTGACACGGACCCTCCACCAGGGACCCTCGATACCAGACCCTCGAACCTGGACCCTCAATTTCGGACCCTCCACACCGGACCCTCGACCCCATATCATTGACCGCGGACCCTCGAACCTGGATCCTCCACTCCAGACTCTCCGCACCTGGCCCTCTACCCTGGACACTCCACCCCAGACTCTTCACCCCGGAATCTCCACCCTGCACCATCCACACAAGACCCTCACTGCAGACCCTCGACCATGTACCCGCACCCTCAAACCCACACCCTCAACCCCAGACCCTCGAATCCAGACCCACAACCCTGGATGCTCAACCATGGACTATTGGACCCAGACCATCGACCTCAGTAACTAGAAACTGAACACACAACCTGGCAACCTCGACCACAGTCCCTCCACACTGGGCCCTCAACAACGGACACTCCATCCCAGATATTCCTCCTCTGGATCCTCCACCCCGGATACTCAACCCAGGATCCTCGACCCCAAACACTAGACACTGGACCCACGATTCCGGACCCTCGATCCCGGACCATCAACCCCGGAAAATCGACCCCGGTCCCACGATAACGGACCACCAGACACAGACCATCGACACCGGACCCTTGAAGACAGACCCTCAACACCAGACCTTCGAACCCAGAACGTCGACCTTGGACCTATAATCCCTGACCCTCATTCCGGGACCCTCGACCGCGCACCCTTGTTGCCGAACCCTGGAATCCGACCCTCCACCCAGTACCCTCCAACCAGACCCTCGAACCTGGATTCTCGAACCCGGACCCTTGGACCCATTCCTTCCACCACGTACCCTCGAACTCGGACCCTCGAACCCGGACTGTCAAACCCGGACCCTTGAAACCAAAGGCATGATCCGGCACCCTCGAACCTGCACCCTCGACCCTAGACCCTCGAACCGAATCCTCGTCCCTTGACCTTGGACATCAGACCCTCGAAATTGGACCCTCGACATCGGATCCTCAAACTTTGATGATCGACCTGCACACTCAACCCCGAACCCATGATCCTGGACACACGACCACGGACCCTGGACCCCGAACCCTCCACTCTGTTCCCTCCACTTGGGTCCTTGATCCCGGACAATCCACACCTGATGCTCGATACCAGACCCACGATAGTAGACCCTCGATCCTGGTCCCTCGACCCCCCGGAACCTTGAACCCTGACCCTCAACCCCCGCCCCTTGAACCTGGACAATTGACAAGGGAGGCTCGACCCCAGGCCCACAATCCCAGACTCTCGACCCCGGAACATCGACCCCAGATCATTGACACCGGACCTTTGACCTAGGACCTTTGAACACGAACCCTCGAACACGGAACCTCGACACCAAACCCTCAAAACTGGAATATCGAAATCTAATGCTCGACCTCGTACAATCAACCCCGGACCCTCGACCCCTAATCCTTGAACACAGACACTTGGCCCTGGAACCTCGACCCTGGAGTCTCGGATCCGGACACATGACCCAGGATGCTCTAACCCGGAACCTTGAAACAGGACCCTCGAACATGGTCCTTTGACTCCGGACCCTCAAACCTGGACCCTCCACCCAAGGACCCTCGACTCCGGACCCTCGACACTGGACGCTCGACACCAGACCCATGATCCTGGACCCTCGATCCCAGACCATCGAACCTGGACCCTCGATGCCGAACATCGACACTGGACCCTCAAACACGGGCCCTAAACCATCGACCTGGATGCTCGACCATGGACCCTCGATCCTGGATCCTTGAACCCTGACCTATTTACACGGACCTCAAACCGTGACTCCAGACCCTCGAAACAAGATGATTGACCCCGGAAGCTCGACCCAGGTCCTGCAATCCTGAACCCTCTCGATCCCAGACCATTGAACCTTGACCATTGATCCCTAACCCTATACACTGGACCCTCCAACCTGGACCCTCAAATCTGAACCCTCAAACCCGGACCCTCATACACAGGCTCTCCACTACACACCCTTTGTACTGACCCTCCACCCTGGATCCTCCACCCCGGACACACCACACAGACCCATGACACTGGACCCTCCATCCCGAACCCTCCACCCCCTACCCTCCACTCCAGACACTCTACACTGGAACCTCAAACCCGGACCCTCGAAACCAGGCCCTCCACCCCATTCCTTTTACATTGACAATCCATCTTGTACCCTACACAATGGATGCTCAACAACGAACCCTCCACCCCAGTCCCTTGACTCTGGACCCTCGACCTCGGACCCTCGACCCAGGATCCTTGAAACCGCATTATCAACCCCGGACTCACAATCACCAACCCTCAATCCCGAACCCTCAATCCTGGACCCTCCACACTGGACCCACAAACCCGGACACGCCAACCCGGACCCATGAAACCGGACCTACCATCACATACCCTCGAACCCAGACAGTCGAACCTAGACCCTCGAAAATGGACTGTCAAAACCGGGCCCTCAACCCCAGACCCTTTGCCCCAACGATACATCCCATACCCTCCACAATGGATGCTCGACAAGGGACACTCCACCACAGACCCTCGGCTGCAGACCTTCGACCTCGGATCCTCCACACCTGGCCTTGAACCTGGGCCCTCCACCCCAGAACCTCTACCCCGGAATCTCCCCAACAGACCCTCCTGCATGGAACCTCCACCCCAAATCCTCCACACCAGACCGTCCACAGGGACCCTTGTACCCGGAAGATTGAACCCAGACTCTCAACCCGAGCCGCTCGATCCTGGACCCTTGAACCTAGACCCTCAAAGTCGGACCCTCGACCCCGGACCCTCGAACCAAGACTCTTGACCCCGGACCCTCGGACCTGGACCCTCGAATCTGGACACTTGACCCTGGACTTTGACCCCAGAACCTCGACACTGGACCCTCCACCATGGACCCTCCACACCAGAACCTCGAACCCGGACCCTCAAACGTGCACCCTCTACCCTGGACCCTCGAACCTAGACCCTCGAACCTGGACCCACAAGCTCAGACCTTCGATCCCGGACACTCGACCTCAGACGCTCGACCCCGGAACCACGATACCGGACCCTCGATCCTGGACCTTCGACACTTGACCCTCGAATCCGGAACCACGACCACGGATGCTTGAACCTGGACCCTCGAACCTGGACCCTCAAGAATGGACCCTCAACCAAGCACCTTCAACTGCGGAGCCTCCACACTAGACCACCAAAACCGGACCCTCCACCATGTAGAACACAGATCCAGATCCTTGATCCCGGACCCTTGAACCTGGACCCTCAACCCAGAGCCCTCCACCCGAGGCCCTAAACCCCAGCACCTCAATACCGGGTCATCGAACCAGTTCCCTCGACACCAGACCCTAGACCCCACATCCTCGACCCTGGCCCCTCTAACCCGGACCCTCCACCCTGGATCCTCCACACTGGACCCTCCATATTGGGCCCTCCACCACAGACCCTCCACTCCAGACCCTTCACCCTGGACCCTCGATCCCAGACCCTCGAACTCAGTAACTCGAACCAGGACCCTCGACCCCTGACCTTTGACCCTGGGTCCTCTGTCCCGGAAGCTCCACCCCGGACCCTTCACCCTGGATGCTCCACACTGGGCCCTCCACCCCAGACCCTTTACCCAGACGATCCATCCTGTACCCTCCACAATGGATGCTTGAAAACAGACGCTCCACCCCAGACCCTGGACTCCAGACCATCGACCCCACCCTCAAATCCAGGCACTCCACCCAGTACCCTTGAACCTGGACCCTCAAACCCAGACCCTCAAACCATGATCGTCCACCCTGTACCTTCGAACCAGAACGCTGGAATCTGTACCCTCGACCTAGGGACCTCAACCTCGGACCCTCCAAACTGGGCCTTGTACCCTGGGATCTCCAACCCAGAACCTCCACCCCAGAATCTCCCCAACAGACCCTCCTGCCTGGGACCTCCACCCCAGATCCTCCATACCGGACCCTCCACCACGTACCTCGAACCTGCACCCTTGAACCTGGACCCTAGAGCCCGGATCATCGACCTGGGATACTCGAACACGGACCCTCGACCCTGGTCACTCGAACCCATACTCTTGACCCCTGAACTCAAACCCGGACCCTCGAACACAGACCCTTGACCAAAGACCTTCGACCATGGACCCTCGAACCCAGACCCTCCAACCAGGAGCTTCCACACCGGACCCTCTTACCTGGACCCTCCAACACATACCCTCAAACCCAGACCCTCGATCCTGGACCCTCCATCCCATGCCCTATACCCAGGTAACTCCAGCCTGGGCGCTCAACACCGGACTCACCACCCCGGACCCTCAAACCAGGACCCTCGAACCCAGACCATCAAACCTGGACCCTCTAACCTGGACAATCGACCCCACACACTCAACCCTGGACCCACGATCTCGGACCCTGAACCCCGGATCTTCAAACCCAATGATAGACCCCGGGCACTCGATCCCGGTCTCTCAAACCTAGACACTCGACCCTGGACCCTCGAATCCAGACACGCGATCCCAGAAACTCGACCCCGGACTCTTGAAACCAGACCCACTAAAACGGACCCTCAATCTGGGACACTTGACCCTGGACCCTCGACATGGGACTCTTGACCTCGGACCCTCAAATTCGGACTTCCCACACCTGACCCTCGACCCAATAACTTCGACCACGGACCCTCGAACCCGAACTCTCGACCTGAAACCTCGAATCCGGACCCTCGACCCTAAATGCTCGACCCATCACCCTCAAACCCGGTCCCTCGAACCTGGACCCTCGAACTCAGTAACTCAACCAGGACCCTCTACAACAGACCCTCGACCCTGGGTCCTCCATTCTGGACACTACATCCCACACCCTCCACCCCCTACTCTCCACGCCAGACTATCCACCCCGACCCTCGAACATGGACCCTTGAACCCGGACCCTCAACTTTGGACCATCGACACCGAATCTCCAACCCGGACCCTCCACACTGGGCTCTCCATCCTGGGTCCTCAACAACGGACCCTCCATTCCAGACACTCCACCCTGGACACTCCACTTCAAACCCTCAACCCCTGGCCCTCGACCCCAGACCCTCCAACCCGTACCCTCCACTCTGGCCCTAGAATGAGGATGATCCACACCAGAAATTTGACCCTGGACACACGAACCTGGACCTTCGACCCTGGACCTTCGACCTCGGAACCTCCACACCACAACCTTGACCCCATACTCTCAAACCCAGACCCTCAAACCAGGACCCTATATCCCGGACACTCAACCCCAGAACATCGACACCGAACCCCCAACCCGGACCCTTTACCACCTACCCTCCACCCCAGACCCTCCAACCTAGACCCTCGTATCTAAACCCTTGAACCTGGAAACTCGGCCCCAGACCCTCAACACCAAACCTCCACCCCGGACCCTCCACAACAGGCCCACCACCCTGGGCCCTCAACAACTGATCTTCCAACCCAGACACTGCACCCTGGACCCTCCATCCAGGACCCTACACTCCTGACCCTCCACTCAGGCCCTCAAACACAAACAATCCACCCCAGATGCTCGACCCCGGACCCACAGTCACGGACCCTCAATCCCAGAACCATGACCCCGGACCATCGAACATGTACCCTCGAAACTGGACCCTCGAACCTGGGCCTTCCAACCCAGACCTTTGCCCCTGGACCCTCAAACCCTGACCCTCCAACCCCTACCCTCAAAACTGGGCTCTCCACACAATACCCTCCACCCGGACCCTCCACCACTGACAATCCACCCCAGACCCATGAACCCAGACCCTCGAACCCAGACCCTGGACCCGGACCCTCAAACACTGTCCCTCTACACCGGACCCGCGAACCCAGATGATCTACCCTATATGCTCAACAATGGACCCACAATCCTGGACCCTTGATCCCAGACCCTTGAACCTGGACCCTCCACCCTGGACCCTCGAACCTGGACCCTTGAACCCAGACCCTCAAAGCTTGACCCACTACCCAATACCTTTGAACCAGAACCCTCCAATCTGGACCACACCAGACCCTCATACTGGGACTCTCGAACACGGTCCCTCACCACCAGACCCTTGAACACTGACCTTTGACCATGGACCCTCGAATCCAGACACTCAACCCGGGACTCTCGACCCGGGTCCCTTGAACCCGGACCCCCAAACACAAACCCTCGAACACGGAGCCTCGAACACAGATGATTGAACCTGGATGCTCCATACCAGACCTACGATCCCAGACCCTCAAGCCTGGACCCTCCATCCCATGCCCTAAACGCTGGGACCTCCAGCCCAGTCCCTCGACTCCAGACCCACCACCCAGGACCCTTGAACCAGGACCCTCAAACTTGGACCCTCCACCCCAGACCCTCGACCCTGGACCCAGGATTTCGGACCCTCCACAATGGACCCTCGACCCCATATCCTCAAACCCGGACGCTCGAAACCGGACCTTCCACCCTGGACTCTCCACACTAGACCCTCCACATCGGGCCCTCCACCACGGACTCTCCACTCCAGACACTCCACCCAGTACCCTCCACACGGGACCCTCCACACTGGACCTTCGACCCCAGACCCTAGACCCCGGTGATGGGAGATGTGATTCTGTATATATGTTTCTCATACTGTTAATAAAGCCCTGTGGCCAATAGAAAACTAGATAGGTGGGGCTAGGAGACTAGGAGGAGGAAGAGGAAGTAGTAGGTGGAGTCAAGATGTAGCCTGCCGTGAGGCTCCCCGATAAGACGACCACGTGGAAATACTTAGATAAGTAGAAATGGGTCAATAATTAAGACAGAGCTAGCCCATAAACAGTAATGGTAATTGGCTAACAGGATTGTATCAAATACAGAGTCTCTGAGTGTTATTTGGGGCACACGTGGTTGCAGGACAATGGCGGCAGAACCAGCGGCAGCCAGCGGGGAAACCTGCTGTAACATAATGGTGTCAGAAGCAGGATTGAGAACTTTCGCTTAAAACTTAATAAAAGCTTAAAAAATAGTTTTTAGAAACAAGGGAACAGAGACTAGCAAGACTTCTTAGTAGCAGCATTTTCTCAGTTGGATTCATTTTGCTGTAGACAGAGATTTGCACTGCTCCTTTAAGGGAGGTTTCCAAAATTAGCATAAGCGGCAAAAAGCCGCCTGGCTTTTAAAGAGCTCTGCTAACAATTCATTGGTGTGTAGGAGAGCTGCAATGAAGGTTTACACTGTGTTTTAAAAAATACGCTGGCTTTGGAGAGAAAAAGAAACAGGATACAATGGTTTAAAAAGAAAAAAGGAATTAAATGGATGGATGTAATGGCACACGCCATTAATCCCAGCACTCGGCAGACAGAGGCAAGCAGATCTCTGTGATTTCAAAGTAAACCTGGTATGCAGTGAATTCCAGGACAGATAAAAGTTACACAGAGAAACCCTGTCTCAAAATATATAAAAATAGAAGTAGACTAAATAGAATAATAAAAAAGCCACGTAAAGATGGAAAACACAGAGAAATATTGGATACTATACGCGATTCTGTTGTCTTTAAATTATTGGATTGCTGAGAAAATAACAACTACTAATAAAAGAAATGCTACTAAATTAATTCAATTTATATATTTTAAAAAATGCTTTGACTCAAAAATTTAAGCATAAGGACAAGCTACTGGGGAAAAGGATTTCTATTTTTGTTTCCACAGAAAATGAAAAGCTATGGATTTCTTCCAGATTTATGTGGTTTGATCAAGCCAGACCCCCTGAAACAGTGCCCCAGATGATCCAGCATTCAAAGCAGTTGAGACAAAGCCTTGCAGACTACTGCCAAGATTTCTGCATCTTCTTTGGACCCCCATGACAGCGCCCTCTACCAGCAGGAAGTAGTTTGGAAAGAACGACGCCCAAATTCCCAAATATTGTTTATAAATGTTTGTTTTCATTTATATGGGCTTGGTTATAAATGGTTAATGACACAAGCAATCCTTGTAAAGGTAAAAAAGGGAATTAAGGTATAGATATGAATACTTTGCTTTGGAATGGATTTTCTTTTATTGATACAATTTAAGGTCAATTTTGTGATATGTATATTTCTCCTCTTGTTTAGGTATTGTGTTTATATAGCTCATTAGAAAATGTAATGTAATAATTTAGTACAGATTAGAGAGTTACCTATAATAGTCAAAACTTAGAGTTAAGTTACTTAGGATTTCTAGATATACAGAGATGTATTTGAGATGGATAGGCATTCTTCAAACCTTTCAAAGACCTACAGAATATGGCATTTAAAATGGTTTAGGGATTTTCTTGACAATGAGGCACAACTGCTCCTGGTAACACCACCTGCGTCAGAAAGGAAGATGGATATCGAAGAAACGTGTTATGGAGTTTGCTTCTAATATGGCAAGACTAGCCATTTGGGCAAGGTATTGCTCTTCTGGACTGTTTGACTTTATGTTGTAGAAACTGGACATGCAGGACCCACAAAAGGGTGACTGCTGATGCAAGATGGACATTGCTACAGGATTCCTGCTTCTTGGAAGAGGCTGCCAGACAGCCAGACAGTCTACAGGACACAGAGAAAAGTTTCCTGCCTTATTGAGGAGTCTGGACACACATTATGGCCTATGGGCTGAAGATGGAATATTACAGAAGAACTTCGGGTGACTGACCAGGCAATGAGTTGTCTCTGTCATTTCTAGAGTTTATATATTATCCTTCTGTGGTCTTTGAAGGAGTTGAAGACAGATAGTTATGGTTATAGTTTTCCTTAGTTAGGATTAAAGATAAGTTACATATAGGACTTTAGACTCATAAAGATAGGATAGATGATATTTTCTTTAATTCTTACAAAATGTTAATGGACTAAATATTGTTAACTGTGATTCTTATTTGATAACTGTTGTATGGTACATTTTGCTATGTTAAGGTTAAACCCCTTCTTTTACTTTAGACAGAAAAGAGGAGATGATGGGAGATGTGATTCTGTATATATGTTTCTCATACTGTTAATAAAGCCCTGTGGCCAATAGAAAACTAGATAGGTGGGGCTAGGAGACTAGGAGGAGGAAGAGGAACCAGCGGCAGCCGGCGGGGAAACCTGCTGTAACACCCCGGACCCTCGAATCTGGATCCTCGAGCCTGGGCACTCGACCCCGGAACCTCCAACCCAAAACCTTGAACTCTGTAACTCAAACCAGACCCTTGACCCTGGACTCTCGAACTTGGTAACTCGAAACTGGACCATTGACCCCGGACCCTCGAACCTGGACCCTCGATACCAGATCTTGCACCATGTATTTTTGAACTTGGACCCTCGAACATGGACACTCGTACTCGGACCCTGGAACCCGAACCCTGCACCCAAGACCCTTTACACCAACCCTCCACACCGTACCTTCCAAGAAAGTCCCTCATCACCGGACACTTCAGCCCAGACCCTCAACTCCGGACCCTCAATTTCGGAACCTCCACACTGGACCCTCAACCTCATACCCTCAAATTTGGACCCTCGAACCTGAAACCTCGAACTCAGTAACTCGAACCCAGACACTCAACACAGGACCCTCAACTCCGGACCCTCAAATCCGGACCATTGACACTGGACCCTCGAACCCGGACCCTCAATCCCAAACCCTCGAACCCAGACACTATACTCCGGACACTCGAACCCAGACCATCAAATCCAGACCATTGAACCTAGACCCTCGACCCAGGGTCCTTGAAACCCTACAATCAACCAGGATGCTCAAATCCGGGCACTCGATACTGGACCCTTGACCCCAGACCCTAGACCCTGGACTCTTGAGCCAAGACCCTCGACCCCGGAACCTCGAACCTGGACCCTCAGATCTGGACAATCAAATCCAGTCACTAGACACAGGAACCATAATCCTGGACCCAGAATCCGGCATCCTCAACCCCGGACCCTCAAACCCAGACCCTCAATCCTGAACCCTTGAACCCAGACAGTCGAACACGGTCCCTCGACCCCAGACCCTCGAACCCGAATTCTCGACCTAGACCCTCTAATCTGGATGATCGACCCCGGACAATCGACCCAGGACCCATGAACCCGCACCCTCAAATTCAGACTATCGATCCCAGACACTCGAACTCAGACACTCAAACCTGGACCCTTGAACGCGGACCCTTGAACACGGCCATCTGACCTCAGACCCTCAATCCCGGACCCTGAACCCAGACCCTCATCCCAGGACCCTCGAACCTGGACCCTCCACCCCAGACGCTGGAACCCTGACCCTGCAAGCCATACCTTCGAACCAGAACCCTCAAATCTGGTACCTCCAACCAGGAACCTCAATCCTGGACCCTCACACTGGGCCTTCGACCCCAGGCCCTCCATCCTTATCCCCCCACAATGGATCATCCACACCAGACAATTCACACCGGGACCTCCACCACAGATCCTCCATACCAGACCATCCACACCGTACCTCAAACCAGGACCCTTGAACCCGGACCTTCAAACCTGGACCCATGACTTGGGATGCTCAATCACACACAATCGAACCTGGACCCTCGATCTTGGACCCTCAAAGGCGGAACTTCGACCCCGGACCATATACCATGGTGCCTCAAGCCCAGACACTAGACCCCAGACCCGCAACCCGGACCCTCAAATCCGGATCATCGATGCAGGCCCCTCAACCCCAGCCCCTCGAACCCAGACACGTGACCCCGGACCCACGAATCCCGACACTGAAATCTGGACCATCGACCACAGATGCTGGAACGTGGACCCTCAAACCCGAAGCCTCGACCCAGGACCCTCAAAACCGGACAATAGACCCAGATGTTCAACTCCGGAATCATGATCCCAGACCCTCGATACCGGACTCTGACCCCGACCCATGATCTGAATCCTTGAACCCAGACTCTCCACCCTGGATCCTCGAACCCTAACCCTCGAAACCAGACCCTCAAACCCTGACATTCCACCTCGTACCTTTGAACCAGACCCTCTAATCTGGACCCTCGACACAGGAAGCTCAACACCGGCCACTCCACCCCAGGCCTTCGACCGAGTACCCTCCAACCAAGACACTCCACCCCGAACCCTCCACACCAAACCCTCCACACCAAGCACTCCACCCTGTACCTCTAACAAGTACCCTCGATCCCAACCCTCGAACCTGGACACTCGACCTGGGATGCTCAACCCTGGACCCTCGAACCCAAGCCCTCAAACTCGGACCCTCAATCCCGGACCCTGGAAATGAGATGATCGACCCCATATGTTCGACCCAGGACTCACGATCCTGAACCCTCGATCCCGGACCCTAGACCCTGGACCCTCGACGCTGGACCCTCGAAACTGTGCCCTCCTGCCACAACACCCAGTGGAGACAGTGTAGCAACAGCTGAGAAATCTCAGTGGCTACCTGTCCAGAGGTTCGCACCACACATGGTTATGCCTCCTGAAGGAAAATTGGTCTGGGTCCCTGCAAGTGCTTGCTTGGCTGGATGTTTGGAACGGGTGCTAGATGTATTTTGTGCTATCTTAACAATAATGCTTTTTGATTATGAATGTTTTGGCCTGTACCTCCACTGTTAGTCCAATGAAGCCTAGAGAACATTCAGAT
Organism: Cricetiscus sungorus; assembly: GCA_030556225.1. Taxonomy (NCBI): domain Eukaryota; kingdom Metazoa; phylum Chordata; class Mammalia; order Rodentia; family Cricetidae; genus Cricetiscus; species Cricetiscus sungorus. Next base: position 26,738,834 of record JANBXA010000031.1, read on the forward strand.
ATAGTTTCAAGAATTGAAAGAGTTGCAGACCAGCGACCAGCAGATGAATGTCCCCTGTGCCCTCAACCACAAGACCCATGGCACCATTTGAGCAAACAAGTGTCAGCTAAAGGCCTGAGAAATTAATAGGGTTGAAGCTGTATGAACTTGCCTCCAATGTGACTCTGCCTGAAAATAGCCTATCCACAGCAGCTTTGCTGTGGGATTTACTACAAAACTCTAACTTGTCTTTTGGGGATCTTAGGGCCCCTAAAACAATATAAGAGTCAATGCTGTTGTAAATTTACTGTTCAAATACAATGACTATTATCGAAACTCAGTGAACCAAATGTCTGGCAGGCTGACCACAGCAGGCCAAAATAGAAGGACCGCCCCTGGCTGTGTACTTGTGATTTCATGCTTCAAGGGTATTATTGATGTGCTTTAATTTCTGTAGAATATCTGTAATTTTCTTTGAATTATGGCCAAAGATCTGTTCTTTGAACTTTCTGCTTAAAAACCTAATGATCTGAAGTAAAAATTGCAGCAGTTCGCAAACCTCCTCAAGTATGTTTTTGTCTGACTGTCAAGCTGAAGCCACTCCTGACCTGGTCACCTGAATTTTGGTCTCCAAGCAGAACTGTTACCTATTGAGTAGTCTGCGGCACCCTCCACCCCAGATCCTCCACACAGGACCCTCGAACTCAGACCCTCGAAAATGGACCCTTGAACCCAGACCCGCGAAACCAGGCCCTCCACCCAAGATCCTTTACACCGACCCTCCACTAAGTACCCTCCAAAACGGTCCCTCGAAACCAGACCCTCCAACCCAGACCCCCGACTCTGGACCCTCGACCTAGGACCCTCCACACTGGACCTTCTACCCCATAGAACCCGGTCCCTCGAACACGGTCCCTCGAACCTGGAACCCCCAAAATGGACCATCGAATCCAGACCCTGGAACACAGACCCCTCAAACCCTGAACCTCCAACCCTTACCTTTGAACCAGGACACTCGTATCTGGACACTCGGCCCAGGAACCTCAACCCTGGACCCTCCACACTGGGCCCTCGACCCCGGGCCCTCCACCCCAGACCCTCAAACCCCGACCCTCCAACAAGGACCCTCGACCCGGGACGCTAGACCCTAGACCCACGACCCTGGACCCTCGAATCTGGACCCTCGAACACGGTCCTTCGACCCGTATCCTCGAACCCTGACTGTTGACGATCGACACCGGACCCTCCTCCCCAGACCATCCACACTGGACACTCGAACACAGACCCATGAACCCGGACACTCAAAACCGCACCCTCGAACCGAGACCCTTGATGCCAGACCCTCAAACCTGGACCCTCGACCCCGGACCCTCGACCCTGGACCTTCGATCCCAGACCCTCGACTCCGGACCCTCGAGCCCGGACCCGCGAACCATGACCCTTGAAACGGAGCCTCGAACCCGGACCCTTTACACCAGCCCCTTGAACCACAGACCCTCACACTTGACCCTTGAACCTGGACCCTCGACACCGGACCCTGGACCCTGAACCCTCGAACCTGGACCCTCCATCCCGGACCCTAGACCTGGGAAGCTTGAACCGGGATACTCAAATCCAGGCCCTCAAACTTGGACCCTCAAACCTGTAACCTCGACCCCGGGCCCTAGACACCAGACCCTCAAACCCAGACACTCAACTTCGAACGTTCAACCCCTGACCCTTGAATCCGGACCCTCGAAAACATACCCTCAACCCCAGACCCTCGAACCCAGACCCTAGAACCTGAACCCTCGAATCCGGACGATCAACCCTAGAGGCTCGACTCAGGACCCACGACCCCAGACCCTCGACCCCGGGCCCTCAACAACAGACCCGCCACACCAGACCCTCTAAACGGGACCATCGAAACCAGACCCTCGGATCCAGACCCTAGATGCCAGACCCTCGACCCCGGACCCTCAAACCCGGGAACCTCGAACCCTGGCCCTCCACCCGGCCACGAACCCCGACCCTCCACCCCAGACCCTTGACTCAGTACGCTCGACCTCAGGCCCGCCACACAGGGCCCTCGACCCCATCTCCTCGAACATGAACCCTCAACCCCGGTCCCTCGAAATCAGAACCTCAAACCTAGACCCTCAAACCCTGACCCTCCACCCCGTAACCTCGAACCCGGAACGTCAAACCTGGACCCTCGACCCCAGAACCTCAACCCGGACCCTCAAACCTGGACCTTCCACACCAGGCCTTCAACTCCGGGCCGTCTACCCCTGGCACTCCACACTGAACCCTCCACCCCGGACCCTCGAATCTAGACCCTCAACCCAGCAACCTCAACCCCTGACCTTCCAACCAGGGCCCTCAACCCCGGGGCCTCCAGCCTGGGCCCTCGATACCGGACCCACCACTCCGGACCCTCGAACCCGGATCCTCAAACCCATACCCTCAATCCCTGACACTTGACCCTGGATGCTTGAACCCGAATGATGGAATCCAGACGCTCGACACCGGACCCACGATCCCGGGCCCTCAACCACGGACCCTCTACTCCAGACCCTAGACTACTGACCCTCAAAACCAAACCCTCAATCCTGGACTCTCGAACCCGGACCCTCGAGCCCAGACCCTCGACACCTGACCCTTGAACCCGGACCCTCGAACCCAGACCCTCCACCCTGGACCCTCCACCTAGTATGCTCAAACCTGGACCCTCGTATCCAGACCCTCGAACCAGGACCTTCAAACCCGGACCCTAGAACCCAGACATTCGGACACAGGTCATCGAACCTGGGCCCTCCACCGCGGACCCTCCACCCTGGGCCCTGCACACCAACACTCTGCCCAGGAACCTCATACCCAGATGACCCACCCCGGACACTCGATCCCAGACCCATGATCCCAGACCCTTAAACCCCGACACTTGACCCCGGACCCTCGACACCAGACCCTCGAACCCGGACCCTTGAGCCCAAACCCTCAAACCAGGATGATCGACCCTGAACGCTTGACCCCGAACCCTCTAACCCGGACCCTTGAACCACAACACTCAAACCAGGACCCTCACCCAGGACGCTCGACCCCAGACCCTCGACACCTGACCCTCGACTCTGAACACTCGAATCTGGACCCCCGAACATGGACCCTTGAACACAGACCCTCCACCCCGGACTCTCCACCTAGTATGCTTGAACCCAGACCCTCGAATCCGAACCCTTGACCCCAGACACTGGAACGCAGACCCTCTACCCTGAACCCTACACACCAGATCCTCAACACCAGACCCTCGAACCCGAACCCTCCAACTAGTACCCTCGATACCGGACCCTCGGACGCGGACCCTCGAACCTGGACACATGAACCTGGGCCCTCCACACAATACCCTCCACCCAGACCCACAACCCCAGACCAGCCATCCCGGACCTTTGACCCTGGACCCTCGACCTTGGATCCTCCACCTAGACCCGCAACCCCGGACCTTCAATCCCGTACCCTTGAACCTGGACCATCCACCCCGGACCCTCTAGCCCGGACCCTTGAACCAGGACCCTCGACCCAGGATGCTCAAACCCAGATCCTCGACACCTGACCCTCGAACCCGGAAGCTCGAACCCGCACCCCCAAACACGGATCCTCGGACCCAGACCCTCGAAACAGGACCGTCTAATCTGGGCCCTCCACACCACACCCTCCACCCTGACCCTCCACAGTGGACCCTCCACCCTGGACCCTAGACCTCGGAACCTTCACAATGAACCCTCAACCCTTTACCCTTGATCCCGGACCCTCAAATTCGTACCCTCGATCCTGGGCCCTCAAACTCAAACCGTCGAACCTGGAACCTCCACCCAGATCCTCCAAACGGTACCCTCGAAGAAGGACCCTTGAACCTGGGCCCTCGAACCCAGAACCTAGAACCCAGACCCTCGAAACTGGACCCTCAAACCCAGACACTCAGACCCAGGCCATTGAACCTAGGCCCTCCACACCAGACCCTCTGCCCAGGAACCTCGAACCTGGAGGTTCCAATCCAGGCGCTCAATCCCGGACTCACGATACCCGACCCTCGACCCAGACACTCAACCCCGGACACTCGAACCCAGGCCCTCCACTACGGACCCTACACACTGGATCCTCGACCCCAAACCCATGAACCCGGACACTCCAACTAGTACCCTCGAAAGGGGACCCTCACACCGGATCCTCGAACCTGAACCCACGAACCCAGGCCCTCCACACATTACCCTCCACACCAACCCACAACCATAGACCCTCCATCCCGGACCTTTGACCCTGGACCTTCGACCTTGGACCATCCACCACGGACCCTCAACCCTGGACCTTCGATCTCAGACCCTCGAACACGGACCCTCCACCCCATAACCTCGAACCTGGACCCTTGACCCCTGAACCTCAACCCCTGACCTTCCAACCCGGGCCCTCAACCCCAGGCCCTCCAGCCCGGTCCCTCGACACCGATCCACCACCGTGGACCCTTGACCCCAGTCACTTGATCTGGAGCCCTCCAGCCCAGTCCCTCAAAAACTGGACCAACCAATACGGACCCTCGAACCACACCCTCAATCCCGGACCCTTGACCCCGGACACGCGAACCCGGAAGATCGAATCCAAACGATCTACCTCGGACCCAAGATCCCGGACCCTCAACCCGGGACCCTCGACCCCAGATCCTCGACACCTGACCCTCGAACCCGGAAGCTTGAACCCGGATCCCCGAACCCAGATCCACGGACCCGGACCCTCGAAACAGGACCGTCTAATTCAGGCCCTGGACACCACACCCTCCACACTGACGCTCCACAGCAGACCCTCCACACCGGACACTAGATCTCGTACCCTCCACAATGAACTCTCGACCCCATACCCTCCATCCCATACCCTCAAATTTGGACCCTCGATACTGGACCCTCAAACCCAGACCCTCAAACCTGGAACCTCCACCCAGGCCCTCCAAACGGTACCCTTGAACCCGGGCACTCGAACCTGGACCCTCGAACCCAGACCCTACACCCTGGACCCTACACACCGGACCCTTAAACCCAGACCCTCAAACCCAGACCCTCAAATCCGGACCCTCCACCTAGTAAACTGGACCCTCAAACGCAGACCCTCGAACCTGGACCCACAATCCTGGGCCATCCACACAATAACCTCCACCCCGACCTACCACACAGCACACTCCACCCCGGACCCTCCATCCCAGACCCTCGACTCAGGACCCTCGACCTCAGACCTTCCACACAGGATTCTTGACCCCGGACCCTCGAAACAGGACCATCCACCCTGGACCCTCAAACCCTGACCCTCCACCATGTACGCTTAAACCCGGACCCTCAAACACAAACCCTCGAACACGGAGCCTCGAACACAGATGATTGAACCTGGATGCTCCATACCTTGGAACCTGGACCCTCAACCCAGAATGCTCCACCCGGGGCCCTCACCTCCAGGCCCTCAACCCTGGGCACTCGACACCGGAAGCTCCAAACAGGACCCTCCACAGCGGACCATCCACACTGGATCCTGGAATCCAGACCTTCAACCCCGGACCTTCAACCCCGGACCCTCCACCTTGGGCCCTAAACACTGGTACCTCCAGCCGGGCCCTCTACCACGTTCCCTCAAACACGGACGATCGACCCCAGACCCTCGATCTTGAATCCTCGACCCCGGACCCTAGACCCTGGACTATTGAACCCAGACCCTCGACTCTGGATAGTTGACACTAGACCCTATAACACAGACCTTCGAACTCGGAGCCTCAAATTTGAATCCTCAACCCCAGACCCTCAAACCTGGAGGAATGACATGGGATGCTAAAGCCCAGACACAGGATCCCGGACACTAGACCCCAGAACTGTGATCCTGGAACCTCAATCCCGGACCCTCACACCCAGACCAGACCCTTGACCTTGGACTCTCCATCCCGGACTCTCAACCTCGGATCTTCGATCCTGGACCCTCTAGACTAGACCCTCAAATCAGGACCCTCGAATATGGTTCCTCGAACCAGGACCCTCGAACCCTGCCGCAGACTGCTCAGTAGGTAGCAGCTGTGTGGAGACCAAGACTCGGGATGACCAGGTCAGGAGTGGCTTTGGCTTGACAGACAGACACAAACACACCTGAGGTGGTTTGCGAACTGCTGCAAAGTTTTCTTCAGAATATCAGGTTTTTATACAGAAAGTTCAAAGAACAGACCTTTGGTCACAGTTAAAAGATAAACAGGCATTCTATAGATGTCAGCAATTCCCTTTGAAGTTTGAGATCGTAAATACTTCTAAGCAAGTGCATAATTGGAGCCTCTGTTTATTTTGGCCTGCTTGTGGTCAGCGTATCAGAGATTTGATTTGTTGAGTTTAGAGGATAATCTTTGTCTCTGGATAGTAAACTTTTATAGTGTTGATTTAGGGGCCCTAAGATCCCAAATTAGAGTATTGTTGTGAATCCCACAGCAGGTTTGTTGTGGGCGGGCTAATTACAGGCAGGGTCTCATTGTGAGCTGCTTCTTACAGCCTTAGCCCTAATTGATTTATCAGGCCCTGTCTGATATCTGAAGTCAAAACTGGCACCTTAGGTTCTGTATCTGAAGGCACAGAGGGCAATATCCATCTATTGACTGCTGATCTGTATCTCTTTCAGTTCCTGAAACTATACCTAAGTGTTCTCTAGGCATCTCTGAATTACTAGTGGAGCTACAGGCTAAAATATCCAGGAAAAAAAGCAATATTGTTATCATAGCACAAAACACATCTAGCACCCGTTCCAAACAGCCAGCCACACAAGCACCTGCAGGGACCTGAAACACTTTTCCCCAGGAGGCGTAACCATGTGTGGTGCAAACCTCTGGACAGATAGCTGTTGAGATTTCTATCAGCCATTGCTACACTGTCTCCACTGGGACTGGTGTAGCAGTTCCCCCTTTTTATTTTTTAAGCGAAACAGCTGGAAATCACGCTGGAGGGTGCTGATGGAGTGAAGTGCTATTCTGAAAAGAATAGGAAAAACCAAGCACACTGTAAGTAAAATAGCAGCTCCACTTCCTAGGAAAACAAAATACTGAGGCCTGCTTAATGGATTCAGGGATCTTAGGTTTTCTGAAAATGTTGATGCCTGAAATGTCCCAAGTATCTATCTTTCTCTGACTCATGACTGTAATTTTCTCCTGCAATGCCTTGCTATCATAGGTTAAATTGGTATCCTTCCATATTCCCAATAAATGTGCCTTAGTCTTGTTCCAATTAAAGGAGAAGTTGTATGGAAGAGGTGTAACACAGATATACTTAAATTCTGCATGACATTTAGTTGCTAATTATGTCTTAAGATTTTGTATGTCTTGGCCCATTTCTATTATTGCCTCTTCTAAAGCATTTATTCTAGTTTCTAATCTCAGATCTATTAACTTCTGTTCTGACAAGGCAAAGGTGACATTCCTATGCATGTCATTCACAAAGGAAGCTGCTGCATTTCCTTTACTAATGTTGTTGTAGAAACTGCAAAAGAAGTCAAAATGGCTATCAGTGCTGTGATTCATAAAATTAATGAGGCAACAAATCTTTTTGGCCTAATCAATTCATTAATTTTGTTAAACAAGTTTATAGCCAAATTATCATACCAAGTATCATTACCCAAATCTACTGGCAGCATCACATAAGCAGTCCTTTTAAAAATAAATACAGTTGAAAAGGATTTATCATAACCTGATTGTACACAATTAGTTAATATGCAGGATCAACATTTAACAAAAAATGAGTTCCCTTCTTTCTTGATATGCATCAGTTTGTTATGTCAAACATTAAGGCATATGGGTAAGAAAGACAAGCAGTGGCAGGAACAGGCTCTGACTTGGCAGCCTTTGGTTTCTTTATATTATAACATTGGATGTTGCAACTAACCTGAACAGATCTGGCTGAGGAGTCCCATATGTCCCATCTGGTTTTTGCAAATACCATACAGGTAACACCCACTCTGCTGAATACCATCTCCTTATGGGCTCGTTTTTTGGAGGAGTTTATCCTCCAAATTGAGCAAAATGATCCTTAAGGTAGCCAGAATAGTCATGATTGGGTGACGGTACAGAGAAATCCCAGATAATTTCTCCTGAAGTCAAAGGACAAAACCTTGTTCCAGCTTGAGGAAATCCACAATGAAGCCAATTAGGCATCTGATCTTCATTTCCCTCCCATAAGCTATCTTTCTTGTATTTTACCATGCAATGTGGCAGTCTAGAAGGCAGCTGCTGATTTACTACCATAGTCTCATTAAAATTAGAGTATCCCAAAGTAGCAATATGTAGTTGCCACATACGCAGCTGTTCCGGACTCCTACTTGTAACAGGTTTATTATCAGGAGTATCAGTGAGGAAAGTTCTATAGCTGACAGGCAAACAACCAGCTGGAGGCATACCACCAAGTGCTATACAGATTGGTAAGGAATCTGCTCTACCTTCGTAATTTATATACCCAGATGAATTAATCCCCATATGAAAATCAGGAGTTCCCCCTAGCACTTCAGTAACATTAGTCATAATTTTAATGAGCTCTGTATTTTCCCAAACCACTGGATGTAAGAGTGGAGGCTTGGGAATGTATGCCCAGTAACTTTCCCCTTTTACCCCAGAATTCATTGATAAGACAGCAAGAAAAGCAAGAAAATTGATACAGGAGTCTTAGGAATTTTCGTTAGAGCCAGTACAGTAAGAGCCTCTCGTTGTAGTTTCTTGAGTTGAGTCTGTGTTGGCAGATCGTGGCTAAGTTCAGCTTCTGAGGCAGTTTCACCTTCTTTGTTTGTTATCGTCAGACTCGTCAGCTGCTTCCCCATTGTCTGCAGCTCGGGGGTTTCTCTGCCTCTTTGTTTTCCGTGAGAGTCTCCTGCTGGTAGGGATTGATAAGTCTGTCTGGGATCCAGATTAGCCAGCTTTCATTCTGTGGGAACACACAAACATAGCCCCTCCCAGAGGTAATTAGCACATCTGGCCCTTTCCATTGACCCATTAGCTGGTCCTTCCAGCGAACCAGAGGCTGAGGCTCAGCGGCAGCCTGAGTATTCCAGTGACTCTCAGCTGCGCTGAGACCTTTATCATTAATTAAGCACAAACAGAGCATGTGTCAATACATGATGAGGAGTCAGATAAGACGCTGAAGCCTTTAATTTTGCGATTTGAGCTTTTAAAAGCTGATGACTACTTTCCACTATTGCCTGTCCTTGTGGATTATAAGGTATTCCTGTGGATCCTTCAATCTGCCATTTCTGCAGAAACTCTTTATACCCTCTGGAATTATAAGCAGGAGCATTGTCTGTCTTGATTTTAAAAGAAACTCCCATATAGGCAAAGCAAGCTGTCAAATGTTGAACAACATCCTTCACAGCTTCTCCAGCTCTAGCAGAGGCATACATCAAATGAGAAAAGGTATCTATAGTTACATGTATATAACACAGTTTCCCAAACTCTGAAACATGAGTAACATCCATTTACCATAAGGCCAAAGGCTTCAATCCTCTGGGATTGACTCCCATTTTAGGCACACTGCCGATATTAGGGCAGTCAGGACAAGTTTTGACTATCTCCCTAGCTAGTCCCCTAGTTAGTTTAAACATATATCTTAGAGCAGATGCATTTTGATTATGTAGTTTATGACTTGCTATTGCATTCTCAAGAGCAGTAAAAACTTGTGTATAGGAGTCTGCCGTGGCATTTCCTTGAGCCAATGGCCCAGGCAACTTTGTGTGTCCCCTAATATGAGCCACATGATATTTAAATTTTCTCTTCTGAGCCAATTCTTTTAGTTTGCTAAGCAGGTCATTGATTTCTGTTCTTATAGAAATCACAGCCATCTCGATAGCAGGAAATAATCCTGCCACATACCTGGAATCTGTATAAAGATTAAATGGTTCTTTTACTTTCTCAAAGGCCAAGATCACTGTATTGATTTCTGCCTTTTGAGCAGACCGTCCCCTTTCATATTTTATTATGGGGGTTTCCCCCTGAACAATCATAACTGAATTTCCTTTGGAGGAACCATCAGTGAAGATGACTTTTGCCTTTTCTATAGGTTCTGTCGACCAATTTGAAGGGAAAATTATAAGTGTTTCTTTTATGAATTCAATGATGGATGTTTTGGTAAATGAAATTTAATAATTCCTAAATATCCAATTAATGCTAAACCCCAATCATTACTCTCCTGTAACATATGTTCGAATTGTTGTCTAGTATAAGGAACCATTATTTCCTGCATGTCTCTTCCAAAAATTTCTTTGGACCTGTTTCTGGCTTATACTGTAAGAGTTGCACAGAGAATATCATATGCTGAAATAGTTTTGGAGTTTGTATGTGGCAGATGGATCCATTCCAACACTCCATCCTGCCAAAGACAACCTGTTGGGGTATATTCTGTCCTTATAATTAATAGACTCAAGGGCTTGTTATAGTCTATTCTTATTACTTTTGCTTCTGTCAGTTTTTCTTCTATCAATTGTAGGGCCTCACAAGCTTTAGAGGTGAGGATCCTTGCTGATTTAGGATCTGGGTCTCCATTTAATGTCATAAACAACGGTCTTAAATCCCCTGTGGTAATCTTTAAATATAGTCGAATCCAATTAATATTTCCTAATACCTTTTGAAAATCATTTAAAGTCCTCATTTTATCTCTTCTAATTTCAATTTTCTATGTAGAAACATAGTCTTCCTGCATTGTATAACCTAAATAATTTATTGGCCATTTTTGTTGAACTTTTTATGGGGCAACAACTAACCGATGATCTTTTAAATTATTAATCAATTTAACAACCAACTTATCCAATTCCTGTTTTTCTGGATGTGCTATTAAAACATCATCCATATAATGTACTAGATAAGCATCAAAATTATCATTCCTTAATTGTTCTATTGCCTTAGCAACAAAATGGTGACACAAAGTAGGACTGTTTTTCATTCCCTGAGGCAAAACCCTCCATTGATATCTTTTAAAAGGTTCTTTATAATTTACAGATGGTACGCTAAAAGCAAATCTCTGGCAGTCATCAGGATACAATTGTATCATAAAGAAGCAGTCCTGCAAGTCAATGACTATTACCTTCCATCCTTGAGGCACTGCAACAGGTGATGGTAGCCCTGGCTGCAGTGCTCCCATATCATACATAGTGGCATTTACTGCTCTTAAATCCTGTAACAGTCTCCATTTCCCTGACTTTTTCCTTATCACAAAAATGGGAGTATTCCACGGACTAAAGCTCTCCTCCAGATGACCTGCCTGCAATTGTTCCTGTATTATTTTCTCTATTGTCTGTATTTTTCAGTTGTTAGGGGCCATTGATTAAGCCATACAGGTTCATCATTCTTCTATGAGATTTTTTGCATACAGAGAGCTCACAATGGCCCCTAGGAAAAATTTTCTTCACCTTCTGTTATCAGTCTTACAGATATATGTTCCATTATGTCCCTTCACCATAGGGAGAAAGGCAGTGAGGGAATTATATAAGGATGAATAAATCCCTCTTTTGCTTTACATTTCCAATGTACAGCCTCTGCTGCCCTTGAAACATTGGATACCATCCCCAGACCTTGTAAGGAAGAGGAGGTTTAGCATACAGGCCACGATTTAGGCCAATCTTTTCCTGCTATACAGGTTTTGTCTGCAACTGTGTCTAAAATCCCCTTAAAGGGTCATCCATTAATTCTTATGACCTTAAAAGGCCTCTCTTTTCCTATTTCTGTAACCCAGGCTAAAACATCTGAGGAGCCAAATTGACCTTCTCCCCTTTCAGTCTGTAGCTCAGGATTGGGTAACTTCAAATATGTTAACAGCAGTAATTGTTCTATTCTTTGCCCTTTATAACTGTAGTTTGCTTTGTACTTTTAACCATGACTTTGATTTCTCCTTGGAAATCTGAATCTATTACTCCAGGTAATACTTCCAACCCATTCTTATAGTTGGAACTCCTTCACAAGAGCAATCCTGTAATCCCTGAGGGCAAAGTTCCCTTTACAGTAGTAGGTACTAATTGCACCCCATCTTCCTTTGAAAAGATTAAATCCTGAGTTGAAGCAATATCAAGTCCTGCACTCCCTGGAGTTGCTCTTGGGAGATCATGTATTGTAAATTCTGGAGCTTTAGGGTTTAAATCTGACTGAACCTCCTGTAATGTTCTTTCCTCTCTTTTTGGGGGGCTGAGAGGCTGCCCCTTTACTAGTTTTTTTTATTCCTCCCTGGGAATATCTTCAATTCAAGTTCCATCCTTGGTAAACTTGGAATGGCACTCATTCCTCCAATGCCTTCCCTTTTTACATCTTGGGCCCTTTTAGGACTTCCACCCTGGCCTCCCTTTTTACAGTCTTCATATGACCTGATTCTCCACAATTAAAACCAGTGGGGGCAGGATTCTTACCATTGCCTCCCCCATATGTCTGTTTCACAAAAGCAGAAAATTTCTTCCCCTGCATAGAAGCTGCATAAGCCATCCCTTGCATTACAGCAGGTGAGGTATTTGCATATACTTTTATAATCCTGTATTGAGCCAGTTTTCCTTATGGGCCTGATTAAATCTTTACATAAGGTATTAGCATTTTCACATGCTAATTGTTTTAATAGAACAGAGGTTCCTTCTCCTGCAGGGAGCATCCTATTAATTACTTCCTCCAATCTAGAAATAAAGGAAGTGTAGGATTCCTCATTGCCTTGCTGAATCCCTGCTAGAGTATTCCCCTTCGTTCCTGGAGGAGGAATAGCCCTCCAAGCCAACACTGCATTTGTTGTCATAAGAAATAAATAAAACTCTTTCGCAGTGGCATCAGACACTTTTAAACCTCTTTCTGTTAGCATATGTTTCAAGATTGATATGAGCATTTTATGTTCTTTTGAGCCCGAGTTTTTCATCTTAATTTCCCAGATTACTCACCCTTAACCAGCCTATCTTCACTGGTGGGATGGCAGTTCCCTTGGTGAGCGCCTATCCACTCCTTTAAAGAAAGAAAGTTACCTGTCCGAGGGTCCCTCTTCGGGCGCCGGCTGCCGCAGACTGCTCAATGAGTAGCAGGTCTGTGTGGAGACCAAGACTCGGGATGGCCAGGTCAAGAGTGGCTTTGGCTTGACAGACAGACACAAACACACCTGAGGTGGTTTGCGAACTGCTGCAAAGTTTTCTTCAGAATATCAGGTTTTTATACAGAAAGTTCAAAGAACAGACCTTTGGTCACAGTTAAAAGATAAACAGGCATTCTATAGATGTCAGCAATTCCCTTTGAAGTTTGAGATCGTAAATACTTCTAAGCAAGTGCATAATTGGAGCTTCTGTTTATTTTGGCCTGCTTGTGGTCAGCGTATCAGAGATTTGATTTGTTGAGTTTAGAGGATAATCTTTGTCTCTGGATAGTAAACTTTTATAGTGTTGATTTAGGGGCCCTAAGATCCCAAATTAGAGTATTGTTGTGAATCCCACAGCAGGTTTGTTGTGGGCGGGCTAATTACAGGCAGGGTCTCATTGTGAGCTGCTTCTTACAGCCTTAGCCCTAATTGATTTATCAGGCCCTGTCTGATATCTGAAGTCAAAACTGGCACCTTAGGTTCTGTATCTGAAGGCACAGAGGGCAATATCCATCTATTGACTGCTGATCTGTATCTCTTTCAGTTCCTGAAACTATACCTAAGTGTTCTCTAGGCATCTCTGAATTACTAGTGGAGCTACAGGCTAAAATATCCAGGAAAAAAAGCAATATTGTTATCATAGCACAAAACACATCTAGCACCCGTTCCAAACAGCCAGCCACACAAGCACCTGCAGGGACCTGAAACACTTTTCCCCAGGAGGCATAACCATGTGTGGTGCAAACCTCTGGACAGATAGCTGTTGAGATTTCTATCAGCCATTGCTACACTGTCTCCACTGGGGCTAGTGTAGCAGAACCTGGACTCTCGACCCAGACCCTCGACCCAGAATACTCGACCCCAGACCCTCAAACCCAGAATCTCAACCCCGGGCCCTCCACCCCAGAACATAAATCCTGACGATCCACCCCAGACTCTCCACCCAGGACTCTCCACCCCAGAACCTCGACTCCTTACCCTCGACCTCGGACCTTCCACACCAGACTCTCGACCCCATACACTTGACCCCAGAACCTCAAACCTGGATCCTCCACCCCGGTCCCTCAAAATTGGAACCAGGAACCTGGACCCTCAAACCCTGACCTTCCACCCTGTACCCTCCACCCTGGACCTTCCAACCTGGATCCTCGACCCCGGACCCTCAAACTTGGGCCTTCAATCCGGGACCCTCGAAACCAGACCCTCCAAACTGGACCCTCGAACCCAGACCCTCGAACCTGGACCCTCAACCCCAGACCCTCTACCCCAGACCCTCCAAACTGGACCCTCGAACCCAGACCCTCGAACCTGGACCCTCAACCCCAGACCCTCTACCCCAGACCCTCGACACCAGACCCTCCAAACCGGACCATCCACCCTGAACTCTCTAACCCAGACCCTCGAACCAGGACCATCGAACCAGGACCCTCCACCCCTTACCTCGAACCCCGTCCCTCGACCCCAGGCCCCTGAACCTGGACACTTGACCCCAGACCATCAACCCCATACCCTCGAATCCGAACAATCGACCCTGGATGCTCGACACGGGATCCACGATCACAGACCCTCGATCCAGGACCCTCGACCCAGGAACCTCGACCCCAGATCCTCGTACACAGACCCTCCACCCCAGACCCACCACCCCAGACCCTACACCCCGGCCCTCCACCACAGACCCTCCACCCCTACCGTAGATAGTGGACCCTCCACCCCAGACCCTCGACTCTGGACCCTCGAACCTAGACCCTCCAACACGGACCCTAGTAACTGGACCCTCGAACACGGACCCTCAAACCTGACCCTCCAGCTCGTACCCTCGAGCCTGGACTTTCAAACCAAGAATCTCAATCCTGGACCCTCAACCCCAGAACCTCCACTCCAGGCATTGAACTACAGGCTCTCCACCCTGGGCACTTGACAGCAGAACCTCCACACCGGATCCTTTACACTGGACCCTCCACCTCGGACCCTGGAATCTGGACCCTCAACCCAAAACCCTGTACCCTGGACCTCCCACCCCGGGGCCTCAACCCCAGGCCCTCCAGCCCGGTCCTTCAATCCCAGACCATTGACCCCAGACCCTCGAACATGGATGCTCCAACCTGGACCCTCCACACCTGACCATCGAACCTGGACCCTCAAACCCGGACCCTTCACTCCTGACCATCGACCCTGGCCCTCCACCCCAGACCCTCCAGCAAACCCTCCACCCAAGACCTTCTAGCCCAGACCCTCCTCTCTTGACCCTTGACCCCGGACCCTCCACCCAAGACCTTCTAGCCCAGACCCTCCACTCCTGACCCTTGACCCCGGACCCTCCACCCCAGCCCCTCTACCACGAATCCTCAAACTCAGAACCTCCACCCCAGACCCTTGACCCCAGACCCTCGAAACCGGACCCTCCACCCCGGACCCTCTAACCAGGACCCTCGAACCAGGACCCTCCAACCTGTACCTCAAACTCCGTCCCTCCAACCCGGACCCTTGAACCCACACCCTCAACCCACGATGCTAGCCCCTGGACACTCAACCACGGACCTTAGTCCCCGGACGCTCGAATATGGAACTCGAACCCAGACGCTCAACCCTGGACCCTTGAACACGGAAACTCGAACCCGAACCCTCGACCCCAGACCCTCGAATCCCAACGATCAATCCCGGACGTGTGACCCAGGACCCACGATCCCGGACCCTGGATCTGGGACCCTCGACCCAGAAGCTCATCCACGGACCCTCGAACCAGGACAGTCCACCCCAGACCCTCCACACCAGACCCTTGAACCCAGACCCTTGATCCTGGACCCTTGACACTGAACCTCCACCCTGGAACCTCCATCCTAGACCCTCCACCCAGAACTCTCTATTACGGACCCTCCACCCAAACCCTCCACCCCGGAACCTCCACCCCGTATGCTAGAATCCAGACCCTCAATCCTGGACTCTCAAACCCAGACTCTCGAACCTGGAACCTCCACACCAGACACTTGAATCCTGACCCTCGATCCTGAACCCTCCAACCCGGACCCTCGACACCAGACACTCGACCCCAGACCCTTGATCCCAGACCCTCGAACCAGACCCTTGACCCCAGACTCTCGAATCCTGACAATCGATCCCAGATGCTCGACCTAGGACCCATGATCCCAGACCCTAGATCCGGGACCCTCAAACCCAGACTCTCGAACACGGAAACTCCACTGCGGACCCTCCAAACCGGACCCTCGAATCCAGACCCTAAATGCTGGACCCTCCAAACCAGATAACCAACACTGGACCCTTGATCCCAGATCCTTGAACACGGACCTTTGACCCTGTACCCACAAACACGGACCCTCAAAACAGGACTCTCAAATCCAGACGATCTAATCAAGACACTCACTCGAACAGGGAACCACGATCCTGGACCCTAGATACGAGACCCTCGACCCCGGACCCTCGACCCCTGATCTCCGCCCAAGAACCTCCATCCCAGACCCGCACACAGAATCCTCGAATCCGGACCCTCGAACCCGGACCCTTGAACCCAGGACCTCCACACCACACCCTACACGCCGACCCTCAAACCCGGACAAACTACCGAGGACCCTCGACATTGGACTCTCCACCACAGACACTCGACAACGAGCCCTCCACACCAGACCCTGCAACCCAGACCCTGCACACTGGATCCTTCACACTGTAACCTCGAACCTGGTCCTTTGAACCCGAAACCTCGAACCCGGACCCTCAAACCCAGACCCTTCAACTAGTATCCTCGAAGCACGACCCTCGAAGTTTAATTCAGGTTTTTTTAGCTAAGTTTCTGAGTATTACACATTATCTTCACCATGTTTATTTTGCCTATTAAAATTAGTCAGATATAGATGCATACGCTTCAATCACTTCACAGACCTGCAGAACATGGCATTTAAATGTTTTTATAATATTATTCTGTTGACATGAGACACTGTTGCTCCTGACAGCACTGTGCACTTTCCCAAAAATATGTTGGACACTGTTGTTGCTCCTTCTGGGGTTCATCCTAGCTTAGGCTAATGGCCTCTTGTACAAGGAACTGCCTCAACCTTGACCACTGCGAACTGCTGCAAAGTTTACTTCAAAATATCAGGTTTTTATACAGAAAGTTCAAAGAACAGATCTTTGGTCACAGTTTAAAGATAAACAGACATTCTATAGATGTCAGCAATTCCCTTTGAAGTATGAGATCATAAATACTTTTAAGCAAGTGCATAATTGGGAGCCTCTGTTTATTTTGGCCTGCTTGTGTTCAGTGTATCAGAGATTTGATTTGTTGAGTTTAGAAAATAATCTTTGTCACTGGATAGTAGACATTTAATAGTATTGATTTAGAGGCCCTAAGATCCCAAATTAGAGTATTGTAGTGACTCCCACAGCAGCATTGTTGCGGGCGGGCTAATTACAGGCAGGGTCACATTGTGGGCTGCTTCTTACAGCTTTAGCCCTAATTGATTTATCAGGCCTTGGGCTGACATCTGAAGTCACAACTGGCACCTTAGGATCTGTATCCGAGAGCACAGAGGGCAATATCCATCTATTGACTGCTGATCTATATCTCTTTCAGTTCCTGAAACTATAAGTGTTCTCTAGGCATCTCTGAATTACTAGTGGAGCTACAGGCTAAAATATCCAGGAAAAAAAAAAAGGCATTATTGGTATCATAGCACAAAACACATCTAGCACCTATTCCAAACAAGCAAGCACCTGCAGGGTGCCAAGCAAGCACCTGCAGGGACCTGGACCACTTTTCACCAGGAGGCATAACCACATATGGTGCGAACCTCTGGACAGATAGCCATTGAGATTTCTCTCAGCTATTGCTACACTGTCTCCACTGGGGTTGGTCTGGCGGTTCCCCCGTTTTTATTTTTTAGGCGGTACAGCTGGAAGTTGCGCTGGAGGGAGCTGATGGAGTGAAGTGCTATTTGAAAAGAATAGGAAAAACCAAGCACACTGTAAATAAAATAACAACTCCAATTCCTAGGAAAACAAAATTCTAAGGCCACCTTAATGGATTCAGGGATCTCAGATTTTCTGAAAATGTCATTGCTAGGCCTGAAATGTTCCAAGTACCTATCTTTCTCCAACTCATGACTGTAATTTTCTCTTGCAATGCCTTGATATCATAGGATAAATTGGTATCCTTCCATATTCCCAATAAATGTGGTTTAGTCTTGTTCCAATTCTAGGAAGAGTTGTATGGCAGAGGTGTAACACAGATATACTTAAATTCTGCATGACATTCACTTGCTAATTGTGTCTTAAGATTTTGTATGTCTTGGCCCATTTCTATTATTGCCTCCTCTAAAGCATTTATTCTAGTTTCTAATTTCAGATCTATTAACCTCTGTTTTGACAAAGCAAAGGTGACATTCCATTGCATGTCATTCACAAAGGAAGCTGCTGCATTTCCTTTACTATTGCTACTGTAGAAACTGCAAAAGAAGTCAAAATGGCTATCAGTGCTATAATTCCTAAAATTAATATGGCAACCAATCATTTTATCCTATTCAATTCATTAATTTTGTTAAACAAGTTTATAGCCAAATTATCATACCAAGTATCATTACCCAAATCTACTGGCAGCATCACATAAGCAGTCCTTTTAAAAATAAATACAGTTGAAAAGGATTTATCATAACCTGACTGTACACAATTAGTTAATATGCAGAATCAACATTTAACAAAAAATGAGTCCCTGTCTTTCTTGATATGCACCAATTTGTTACGTCCAAACATTAAGGCATATGGGTAAGAGAGATGAGCAATGGCAGGAACAGGCTCTGACTTGGCAGCCTTTGGTTTCTTTAATATTATAACATTATCTGCTGCAACTAACCTGAACAGGAGGAATCATCATCCCATTTGAGCAGGAAGTAATCTTAAGATAATGATGCCCCCTTTTCCCACTCTTGGAATTTGGGGATAATATTCATCTTCATAGGGTTGGTCTTAGTTACTTGGGGTTGGGTATGGAAAGTGATACATAGACTCGGTTATCTCTTTTAGACAGGAATAGGGAATGGTTGGGAAAGGTGTGGTTCAGAATATATATATAGGTAGATTAGCCTGTCAATATACATTTTGTGTATTGATTCAATTTGGGATATTTGTAATGCTGCCCTTTAGAGTTCTACCTCTTGTCTAGACATTTCTACTTTAGGAATTTGTGTGTGTGTGTGTGTGTGTGTGTGTGTGTGTGTGTGTGTGTGTACATAATGATATTGTTTGGGTATTTATCCTTGGTTTACTCAATGAAGTATTATTCATGTTTTTTAGCTAAGTTTCTGAGTATTATACATTATCCTCACCCATGTTTTCTTTGCCTATGAGATTAGTCAGACATAGATGCATAAGCTTCAATCACTTCATAGACCTGTAGAACATGGCATTTAAATGTTTTTATATTACTACTCTGTTGACATGAGACATTGTTGCTCCTGAAAGCACTGTGCACTTTTCCAAAAATATGTTGGGCACTGTTGTTTCTCCTTCTGGGGTTCTGATGGGAGATGTTATTCTGTATATATGTTTCTCATACTGGTTAATAAAGCACTGTGGCCAATAGAAAACTAGATAGGCAGGGCTAGGAGACTAGGAGGAAGAAAGAGGAAGTAGAAGGTTGGAGTCGAGATGTAGCCCGGGAAGAAGCAGGAAGTCTGCCGCGCGGCTCCCCGATAAGACGACCACATGGAAATACTTAGATAAGTAGAAATGGGTTAATAATTAAGACAGAGCTAGCCCTTAAACAATAATGGTAATTGGCCAACAGGATTGTATCAAATACAGAGTCTCTGAGTGTTATTTGGGGCACACGTGGTTGTGGGACCATGGCGGCAGAACCAGCGGCAGCCGGCGGGGAAACCTGCCTTAACATAATGGTGTCAGAAGCGGGATTGAGAACTTTCATTTAAAACTTAACAAAAACTTAAAAAATAGTTTTTAGAAACAAGGGAACAGAGACTTCTTGATAGCAGCATTTTCTTGATTGGATTTGTTTTGCTGTAGACAGAGATTTGCGCGGCTCCTTTAAGGGAAGTTTCCAAAATTAGCATAAGCGGCAAAAAGCCGCCTGGCTTTTAAAGAGCTCTGCTAACAATTCATTGGTATGTAGGAGAGCTGCAATAAAGGTTTACACTGTGTTTTTAAAAAAGTACGCTGGCTTTGGAGAGAAAAGGAAACAGGATACAATGGTTTAAAAAAGAAAAAAGGAATTAAATGGATGGCTATGGTGGCACACGCCATTAATCCCAGCACTAGGGAGACAGATGCAAGCAGATCTCTGTGATTTCAAAGTAAACCTGGTATTCACTGAATTCCAGGACAGATAAAAGTTACACAGAGAAACCCTGTCTCAAAATATGTAAAAATAGAAGTAGAAGAAATAGAATAATAAAAAAGCCACGTAGAGATGGAAAACACAGAGAAATTTTGGATACTATACGTGCTTCTGTTGTCTTTAAATTATTTGATTACTGAGAAAACAACTACTGATAAAAGAAATGCTGCTGGATTAATTCAATTTATATATTTTAAAAATGTTTTGACTCCAAAATTTGAGCCTAAGGACAAGTTACTGGGGAAAAGGATTTCTATTTTTGTTTTCACAGAAAATGGAAGGCTATGGATTCTTTCCAGACTTATGTGGTTTGATCAAGCCAGACCCCCTGAAACAACTCCCCAGGTGATCCAACATTCAAAGCAGTTGAGACAAAGCCTTGCAGACTACAGCCAAGATTTCTGCATCTTCTTTGGACCCCCATGACAGCGCCCTCTACCAGCAGGAAGTAGTTTGGAAAGAACGACGCCCAAATTCCCAAATATTGTTTATAAATGTTTGTTTTCATTTAAATGGGCTTGGTTATAAATGGCTATAACCACAAGCAATCTTTTTAAAGGTAAAAAGGGAATTATGGTATAGATATGAATACTTTGCTTTGAAATGGATTTTCTTTTATTGATGCAATTTAAGGTCAATTTTGTCATATGTATATTTCTCCTCTTGTTTAGGTATTGTGTTTATATAGCTCATTGGAAGATGTAATGTATAATTTAGTACAGATTATAGAGAGTTACCTATGATAGTTAAAACTTAGAGTTAAGTTAGTTTGGATTTCTAGATATGCAGAGATGTATTTGAGATGAATAGGCATTCTTCAAACCCTTCAAAGACCTACAGAATATGGCATTTAAAATGGTTTAGGGTTTTTCTTGACAATGAGGCACAATTGCTCCTGGTAACACTACCTGTGTCAAAAAGGAAGATGGACATTGAAGAAACTCGTTATGAAGTTTGCTTCTAATATGGCAAGACTAGCCATTTGGGCAAAGTACTGCTCTTTTGGACTGTTTGACTTTATGTTGTAGAAACTGGACATGCAGGACCCACAAAAAGGTGACTGCTGATGCAAGATGGACATTGCTACAGGATTCCTGCTTCATGGAAGAGGCTGCCAGACAGTCTACAGGGCACAGAGAAAAGTGACTGACAAACTAGCAATACAGGTGGACAGTTTAAAGTTTCCTGCTTTGCTGAAGAGTCTGCCAGACACACCATGGCCTATGGGCTGAAGATGGAACATTACAGAAGAACTTCGGGTGACTGACCAGGCAATGAATTGTCTCTGTCATTTCTAGAGTTTATATATTATCCTTCTGTGGTCTTTGAAGGAGTTGAAGACAGATAGTTATGATTATAGTTTTCCTTAGTTAGGATTAAAGATAAGTTACATATAGGACTTTAGACTCACAAAGATAGGATAGATATTTTGTTTAAGTCTTACAAAATGTTAATGGACTAAATATTGTTTACTGTGATTCTTATTTGATAACTGTTGTATCGTACATTTTGCTATGTTAAGGTTAAACCCCTTCTTTTACTTTAGACAGAAAAGAGGAGATGATGGGAGATGTTATTCTGTATATATGTTTCTCATACTGGTTAATAAAGCCCTGTGGCCAATAGGAAACAAGATAGGCGGGGCTAGGCGCCCAGGAGGAGGAAGAGGAAGTAGTAGGGGAGGTCGAGATGTAGCCCGGGAAGAAGCAGGAAGCCTGCCGCGCGGCTCCCCGATAAGACGACCACGTGGAAATACTTAGATAAGTAGAAATGGGTTAATGATTAAGGCAGAGCTAGCCCATTAACAATAATGGTAACTGGCCAACAGGATTGTATCAAATACAGAGTCTCTGAGTGTTATTTGGGGCACACGTGGTTGTGGGACCATGGCGGCAGGTCCGGGAGGCCGGCGGGGAGACCTGCTGTAACAGGGTTCATCCTAGCTTAGGCTAATGGCCTCTTGGACAAGGAACTGCCTCAACCTTGACCACTGCAAACTGCTGCAAAGTTTACTTCAAAATATCAGGTTTTTATACAGAAAGTTCAAAGAACAGATCTTTGGTCACAGTTTAAAGATAAACAGACATTCTATAGATGTCAGCAATTCCCTTTGAAGTATGAGATCATAAATACTTTTAAGCAAGTGCATAATTGGGAGCCTCTGTTTATTTTGGCCTGCTTGTGTTCAGTGTATCAGAGATTTGATTTGTTGAGTTTAGAAAATAATCTGTCTCTGGATAGTAAACGTTTAATAGTATTGATTTAGGGGCCCTAAGATCCCAAATTAGAGTATTGTAGTGACTCCCACAGCAGCATTGTTGCGGGCGGGCTAATTACAGGCAGGGTCACATTGTGGGCTGCTTCTTACAGCTTTAGCCCTAATTGATTTATCAGGCCTTGGGCTGACATCTGAAGTCACAACTGGCACCTTAGGATCTGTATCTCAGGGCACAGAGGGCAATATCCATCTATTGACTGCTGATCTGTATCTCTTTCAGTTCCTGAAACTATATCTCAGTGTTCTCTAGACTTCTCTGAATTAACAGTGAAGCTACAGGCTAAAATATCTATGCATAAAAGGCATTATTGATATCATAGCACAAAATACATCTAGCACCCATTCCAAACAGCCAGCCAAGCAAGCACCTGCAGGGACCTGGACCACTTTTCCCCAGGAGGCATAACCATGTGTGGTTTGAATCTCTGGACAGATAGCTATTGAGATTTCTCTCAGTCATTGCTACACTGTCTCCACTGAGGCTGGTGTGACAGTTCACCGTTTTTTTCAGCAGAACAGCTGGAAACCACGCTGGAGTGTGCTGATGCACTGAAATGCTATTCTGAAAAGAATAGGAAAAACCAAGCACAGTGTAAATAAGATAGCAGCTCCAATTCCTAGAAAAACAAAAACTGAGTTCAGTTCAATGGATTCAAGGTTGTCAGATTTTCTGAAAATGTTGTTGCTAGGCCTGAAATGTCACAAGTATCTATCTTTCTTTGACTCATGACTATAATTTTCTCTTGCAATCCGGTGTCGATGGTCCAGATTCGAGTGTCCGGGGATGAAGGTCCGTGGTCCATTGTTGGGAGCGAGTGGCCGGGGTTGAGTGGCTGGGGTCGAGGGTCCGGATTCAAAGGTCTGGGTTCGAGGGTCTGGGCTCAAGTGTCCATGTTCGAGGGTACATTTTCAAGGATCCGGGGTCGAGCGTCCTGTGTCGATTGTTCAGATTCGAGGGTCCAGGAGTGAGGATTCGAGGTTGAGTGTCTGCGTTCGAGGGTCCAGGGTCAAGGGCTCAGGGTCGAGTGTAGGTGTTCCAGGGTCCAAGTTCAAGGGTCCGGGTTCAAAGGACTGGGGTCGAGCATCCCAGGTCGAGGGTCTAGGATCGATGGTCCAGGTTCGAGGGTCCTGGTTGAGGTACGGGTTGGAGGGTCCGGTGTGGAGGATCTTGGGTGTAGGGCCTGGTGTGGAGGGTCCGGGGTGGAGGGTCTGGGGTGGAGGGCCCAGGGTCGAAGGCCCGGTTTGTAGGGTCCGGGGTGGAGGTTCTTGTGTCGAGGATCCAGATTTGAGGTTCTGGTTCGAAGGTATGGGGTGGAGGGTCTGTGTTTGATGGTCTGGATTCGAGGGTCAGAGTTCAAGGGTCCGGGGTGGAGGGTCCGCGTTCAAGGGTCTGGGGTTGAGGGTCCAGGATCAGCGTCCAGGTTCGAAGGTCTGGTATTGTGGGTCTGGGTTGAGCGTCCAGGGTGGATCATTTGGTTTCAAGGATCTGAGGTAGAGGGTCCGTGGTCGAGCATCCAGGGTCCAGGGATGAGGGTCTGGATTCGAGTGTCTGGGTTCGAGGGTCCGGGGTTGAGCATCCAGGGTCAATGATTTGAATTCGAGGGTCCGGGGTGGAGGGTCCCAGGTTGAGTGTCTGTGTTCAAAGGTCCGTGTTTGAGGGCCCAGGGTCAAGGATCCACATCCCAGGATCCGAGTTCGAGGGTCTGTGTTTGAGGGTCCAGGGTCTAGCATCCCAGGACGAGGGTCCAGGTTCGAGGGTCCGTGGAGGAGTGTCCAGTGTCAAGGGTCTGGGATCGAGTGTCCAGGATAGTGGGACCGAGGTCATGTGTCTGGGGTCTATCATCCGGGTTCAGGGGTCCGGGGTCGAGGGTCCGGTGTCGAAGGTCCAATGTGGAGGGTCCGGGGTGGAGGGTTCAGGGTGGAGAATCCAGGGTGGAGAGTCCAGGGTGGAGGGCCCGATGTAGAGGTTCCCGTGTGGAGAGTCCGGGTTGGAGGGTCCGGGTTCGAGCGTCTGGGTTCGAGGATCCAGATTAGAGGGTCCGGTGTATAGGGTCAGGGGTCAGGGTCCGGGTTCCATGGTCCGGGATCAAGGGTTCAGGATCGTGGGACCAGGGTTGAGTGTCCGGGGTCTATCATCCAGGGTTGAGGGTCCGGTGTCGAGGGTCCGAGGTCAAGGGTCCAGGATTGAGGGTCCAGGATCGTTGGTCTGGGGTCGAGCATTTGGGGTCAATCGTCCCGATTCAAGGGTCCGGGGTCGAGTGACTGGGATGGAGGGTCCAGGGTCGAGGGTCCAAGTTTGAGGTCCGGCTTTGAGGGCCTGGGTTCGAGCATCCAGGGTTAATCATTCTGATTCGAGGGTCCGAGTTTGAGGGTCTGGGTTCGAGGGTCCAGGGTCGAAGGCCCAGATTCAAGGTTTCTGGTTGGAAGATACGAGGTTGAGGGTCAGGGTTTGAGGATCTGGATTCGAGGGATGGGTTTGAAGGTCTGGGATGGAGGGTCCGGGGTCAAGGATATGGGGTCGAGGGTCCAGATTTGAGGGTCCGGGGTCATAGGTCCAGGTTCGAGGGTCCAAGTTCGAGGGTCCAGGTCGAGGCTCCATGGTCGAGCATCCCAGGTTGAGGGTCCAGGTTCCAGGGTCTGGGTTTGAGGGTCCTGGTTCGAGGTACGGGGTGGAGGGTCCGGTGTGGAGGGCCCAGGGTGGAGCATCTGGGGTGGAGGGCCCGGGGTCAAAGGCCCGGAGTGAGAGTCTGGGGTTGAGGTTCCTGGGTCGAGGTTCCAGATTCGAGGGTTCTGGTTCGAAGGTACAGGGTGAACGGTCAGGGTTTGCGGGTCTATGTTTGAGGGTTGGGTTCGAGTGTCCAGAGTGGAGGCTCAGGGATCGAGTGTCTGGGTTCGTGGGTCCAGATTGAGGGTCTGGGATCGAGGGTCCGGGTTCGAGGGTTTGAGTTCTAGGGTCCAGGTCGACGATCTGTGGTCAAGCATCCCAGGTCAAGGGTCCAGGTTGGAGGGTCCTGGTTCGAGGTTCGGGGTGGAATGTCTGATGGAGGGTCCATTGTTGAGGGCCCAGGGTGGAGGGCACGGGGTGGAAGGTACAGGTTGGAGGTTCGGTGTCGAGGGACAGGGGTCGAGGGTCCGAGTTCAATGGCCCGAATTCGATAGTCCAGGGTCAATAGTCCAGGGTCAAGGGTCTAGGGTCAAGGATCTGGGGTCGAGGGTCCAAGATCGAGAGTCCGGGATCATGGGTCCGGGGTCGAGCGTCCAGGATCGACCGTCAGGGTTCGCAGTTCCGTGATAGAGGGTCTGGGTTGATAGGTCCGGTGTCAAGGGCCCCGGCTGGAGGAACCGGTGTTTAGGGCCCCCGGGGTGGAGAATAAAGGGTTGAGGGTCGGGATTCCAGGGTCCGGTGTGGAGGGTCCTGTTTGGAGGTTCCAGTGTCGAGTGCCAATGTGGAGGGCCCAGAGTTGAGAACCATGGGTAGAGTGTCCTGGGTTGAGGGTCCAAGATCAAAGGTCCAGGTTCGAGGGTCCGGGTTCGAGGGTACAGGGTGGAGGGTCAGGGTTTGAGGGTACAGGATGGAGGGTCCGAAGTTGAGGGTCCTGAGTCGAGGGTCTGGAGTGCAGGTGCCATGATCAATGGTCCAGGGTAGAGGGTCCAGATCCGAGTGTCCAAGACAGAGACTTCACTGGTGTGTGAGCTGTCTGCAAAGCCCGGCCCCGCAGAGTGACCATCAGAGTGAGGCAAGAAGGAACCCTGGCTAGCGGGCCTCAGTAGTCCCTGTTGGTTCAAACCTCTGGAGTCTGACACCAGCGGGCCATTTCTATTTGGCATAATGAAGCACAGCACGATGTAAGCACTGGCTTCGTGGTGACAGACGATAAACACTGGCGCAACGCGAGTGGACCACAGAGCTCATGACTTGTGTACCAGGAAACTCTGGGCTAAGCACATTCGGCCTCTCTCCCTCAAAGATGGCTTTGCTCGGCTGAGAAACGATGCTCACTCACGCGTCTAGCGTCTAGGGCGGCCAACTCAACCTCGAGGTCCAGAAGACCCCCTTTGGGGGTGGATCGACCCCTTTAAGAGGAGGATCGCCTGAGGTGCCCAGAAAACACAGAAATGTGCGGTGAGACTGGGTGAGTGCCTCAAGGAGGCTGGGGTGGCCCGCTCAGCTGCCTCGGTAAACTACAGGGGGACATCTCCCCACAAGGTTGGCTTCTGTGGACTGAGAAACGCTGCTCAGGACAAAGGCTTTGCATAGACACCAGAGCCCGGGGCATTCGAGTTTGGCCGGGCCCTAAACACACCACGGGTCACCTGCTTATTAGCTGCCTCCATTCCCAGACTTCTGGGGGCAAAACGGCTACTCAAACCTTCCCTTGAGAAGACAAGCCTACCCTTGGGCTTAACGTTTCTCACTTTTCTACTTCTCATCTGTGAGCTCAGGGTCCTCGAGTCTTCCACGTGCTGCAGTTCAGGACTCTGCCCAGGCTTGTGACCGTGCATCCTCCTTTACCCCTCCCAACCAACATGCATTGATCTCCCCACCCGCCCTCCCACTCAGCCACCCAGCCAAACATCCATCCATACACATATCCATGCATCCATGCATCCATGCATCCACCCCAAGCCCAGCTAAGAAGAAAATGCACTCAGCACAAAAAAGAAAACAAAATACCCAAACCCAAAACAAAACAAAACAAACCACCACCACCACCAAAAACAGGTGTTCCTGCTCCATGAAGTCCAGCAGGAGCGGGGTGACCAAATCATGGAGCACATGAAGCCAAGGAGCCATCTCAGAGGGAGGGGGGGGGGTGTAGAAGCCTTCTGTGGTCCGGCCTGGAGTATCCCCACCTGAAGCCTACCCCTGCACGCAATCTTCAAGGCAATGGAGCCCAGGAACAACCACCAAGGGAACCATGACTGGGCACGAGCAGCACAGAGACACAGACACAGAACCGCCTTCTTTCTTTCCATCCATGGTCTCTGCACCTGTTGGCACCCGCGGTGACTCTTGATGACCCGCTGAACTCAAAATTTAAGCGGGGAGCACAAGTCAAAGTGTTTACCTGTCGATGGACACTACTAAATCACTCACTCACTCACTCACTCACTCACTCACTCACTCACTCACTCACTCACTCACTCACTCAATCAATCACTCATCCAACCAAACAGTACCTCAGAGTTGAGTTGGTATTCCAAGGACTGGAAACCTTATAGGTTTGCAACCTATCGCAATCCCCTTTAGCTGCGGTGGGAGCGGGCTGCCTTTTGGTCACCCTGTGTGCTCCCTTTGAACAGGACCTCCCATTCTACCAACTCCCGGTGCTTGCTGTCACAATCGTCCGAATTAAGGCAGACCAGGCAAGCCTCAAAGTACCTGCCCGGTAGTAGGCCCGAAAACGAGAACGTCGTTGGTACTGCTACTGCTATGACGACGAATATTGTTATTCCTACCAGAACTACTGCTACCAATACGACGACGACGACGACGACGACGACGACGACGACTACGACTGCTACGATGATGATGAGAAAAGAATGATTGAGGAAGTCAAAATTAAGGCGAGGGTGTGATGTTTCCTAAAAGTTGGAGGCGGCCTGGGTTGAAAGTGGAAGAGCCCCGAAGTAGCAAAGGCCAAGGCCGAAGGACAGGCCGGGCCAAAGAGAACCTGGGCGTCGTCAGCTAGGACCCCAAAGCCACCCCCACCGCAACCCCCACCCTTCGGGGGAGAGGGCCTTTCTGTGAAAGGAGGAGCGATGGAGGCCCAGGAAAGGAAGGCCGTGTGGGTTGGTGGGTGGGTGGGTGGGTGAGAAGGCGAGGAGAAGGCGTGCCCCATGGTGCCTGTGGCCGGATCGGTTGCCAGTGGAGCAAAGGGAGGCGAGGAAGGCGATGGAGAAAGAAAGGGCTGAAGGGCGCGGTGTGCTATCCCTAGTGAGGTGAGGCGAGAGGAGGTCATGGGTGGTTGTGCAAGTGTTTGTTAGAGGCCTTGTGGGTGAGCGCAGCGTGAGTTGGTGTCGTGCAGGCTGGAGTGGTCGGGCAGGGGCAACGGCGTGCGAAGGGGGCAGCGGGGCTGAAGAAGAGGCCTGGGCAAAGGAGCGGAGCGCAAGCGGGAGAGATGGAAAAGAGGAGCGGGCCAGAGGCGAGAGGCGAGGAGCTGAAGCACAAGAGCAAAGGAGAGAAGGTTTTAAAAGGAAAAGGCAAAAACAAAAAATGTGTAATCCAGGCTGGCCTCGAACTCGTAACCCTCCTGCCTCTTCTTTCTTCAGCAAATCCTTTCGGCGTGCGCCACCACAACCAGAGGAGGAGTGATGCCACACAGATCTACTCCAAGCAAACTACACATGACGTCACCTCACAGACACGCCCCCTGCCTGCAACCTAGCTCACTACGACCCACCACGCCCCACGCCCCTCGGCCCACGCCCCGCGCCGCCCACCCTCCTTCCCCACTGCCTGGCCCCAGACTCCGCCGCGCGCCCGACCCCTGGCGGGCGGCCCGGGAAACCACACACGCACCGCTGACCAGCGCCCCTGTCCACTCTCTGCCGCCGCCCAGGCACCGGCCTCCCGCACCCTTCACCCTCTCTCCTCCTAGAGCCCACGCGGGCCCCAGCCCTCCTCGGCCCCCCAGCCCGCTCGCCCGCTCGCTGCTCCTTCCGCTCCCGCCCCGTCGCCGTCCCTACTCACTTGGCGACCCGACCGACGCCCGGAGGCTCGGCGGGAGCATCGCCTTCCCCCACCGCGCCTCTGATCGTTTCCCGTGCGTCAAGTGGTGCGTGCGAGGCGGCATCCATCGGAGCGAGGATGGAGTTTAGGGGTGGGCAAGGGGAGCCATGGACCTGGACACTGCTAGGGACGGCCGGCCGGGAGGCCGAGCACCCGGTGACGCGCGATGGAGGACACCGCCCACTCTCCCCACTCTGGGATCCGCAGGACCTTCTCCGGCCTCGGCCTCGGGAGCAGGAGGTCAGGGCTTTGCCTGGTGCTCAGGGTGGGAAGCAGGAAAAGGAACCGACCGCTCAAGGCCCAAGCCCAAGCCCAAACCCCTCAAGCACAACTCGCCGATTTCCTCCCACCTGGATCTAACCCTAGTCTTCAGAGAAGCACCCACCCGGACGGAGCACCTTAGTCCCTCATTCTAGCCCACCCATCCCTGGCACCATGCCTATCTATTGGTGCTCAACACCACTATCTCAGCTGCCTCTCCACCACATACTCTGACTGACAAGACCCTGGCCGACATGGCATGACCATTTTGGCAAGAGGACGACTCAGAACTTCCAGAGTTGAGAGACAGACAGACGGGCAGGCAGGCAGGCAGGCAGACAGACAGACAGACACACAACACGCACGCGCGCGCACGGGCAAACACAGAAAGGGAAGGGGCAGACACAGAGAGAAACATGGACAGAGAGAAAGAGAGCACAATGGACAGAGAGATTTGCCAAAGGGAGAAATGCGGAGTGGGTGGAGTGGGGTCTCCTACCTGTCATCCTTGCAGGCAGGTGGAGGTAGAGGCATCAAATAAAAGAAATTGCATGTCTGCCAGCTGGGCCTACTCAGTGTTGCAGCAAGTCGCATGCCGGTAAAAGCAATAGGCCTTAGATGCGATCCAAAGTACGCCAAAGCAAAGCGAAAGAACCAATTGAGTATGTAAAAATAGAGAGATGAAGAACATAGTAGAGGCAGCGGGAAGATGTTGCCAGCGTTTCGGTGACATGGTGGGGGTTGTGGTGGGAGAATATATACTAACTAGCTATGTCAATATATGATCTCACAATTTATCCTGTGCTTCTTCTTACCTCATTTGAAGAATACAATTACCAGCACTTTAGTTGTCTTCACCTATAGCTCGTTTATTTTCATTTTTGACATGGGGTTTCTGATGTCCTCAATTCAGTGTCTCTAAACAAGCTAGGCGAGACTTAAAACTGAATTATAACTCATAGCTACTTGTTTTCTAAGAGAGAAGGCCTGCAACATATTTGTCCGGGGCAACATTGAATCCTTGGCCTGAAGAGGTCTCCTCAGCCTCTTGTGTCCTTGTGTCTAAAGTCTTGCGTCTAAAGCAGCAGGCTTCCCGGTAAGGCCTCACACAGAAAGTGCTGTCGCAGGAAATGACACTATTTATGGATTACTTGAAGGCACTGTTGTTTCTTTTGTGTATTTCTTGCCAAAGAGCTTGCCAATAACAGCCAGTGAATATTTGTTGATAGTCTCCTTGTTAGAACCGATCTTTATGCCTCCACATAAACACCAGTAGCAAAAAGGAAAGAACTGTAGGTTAAGGCATGAACAATTGGAACACTTTGAATTCAGGTCCTTAGACTTTAAAGATGAATACCTGAACCAGAAATTCCATGAATACACAAATGCATACACATATATTACCCCTTGAAAATAGTGGTATTCAACAGCTTGTGGTTAGGATTTCATCAAAGTAGTTGAGTACAACAATCCTGCTGCAGTCTTTAATAGCCCCAGCAATTTGGAATCTTGCTGGTATTCAGTTTGAAGATCTTCTGATGGTCATATGAATTTTTTTATGTAGTTTCCTTTGGAGGGAGATTTGTTTTGCTTTGAATTTGTGCTTCGAAACAAGAGTCTCATGTAGCACAGGCTGGCCTCAAACTTGCCTTGTGCCAAGCCAGACTTTCTGTTTTTTTAAAACATTTGTCATTTTATGTCTTCATATGCTTTTGTATACCATGTGTGTGTCAAATGCCAGCAGAAGCCATTGAACAGGTGTGAGTTTCCATGTTGGGTTCTGGGCATTGGACCTTGGTGCTCTGGAAGAGCAGCCAGTACTCTTAAACACTAAGCCATCTCTCTAGCTTCCCCTTCTGCGCATTTAAATATATATATATATATATATATATATATATATAAATAAACATGGTGATCTCATTATGATGTCTAGATTGGTTTGGAACTTCTAGACTCAAGGGATCCTCTCTGTTCAGCTTTCCTAGTGCCTGGGACTACATACCCATGTGCTGGTGTACCTGCTACCCTGCTTATAGTTACT
Organism: Cricetiscus sungorus; assembly: GCA_030556225.1. Classification (NCBI taxonomy): domain Eukaryota; kingdom Metazoa; phylum Chordata; class Mammalia; order Rodentia; family Cricetidae; genus Cricetiscus; species Cricetiscus sungorus. The sequence goes on from JANBXA010000031.1 coordinate 26,770,580, forward strand.
AATATGGGTATTTAGGAGAGAAATCATTCACTAGGGTTTTTTTGTTTATGTTTTTGTTTTTGTTTTTCCACTTCATGGACCAGCATGATGGCTCAGCAGGTAAAAGCCTTCACTCTGCAAGCCTTACAAGTTGAGTTCAATCCCTGGGACCCACAAACATAGGAGAGTACCAACTCCTCATAGTTGTGCAAATGCATGCCATGTCACACCCCTCCTCCATAATAGTAAGTTTAAAAATAAAATAAATGTAAATAAGCAACCCATGGACTAATGATATGGTGCAATGACCTACTGGGTAAAAACTTTGCTGTGCAAGCCTAAGCAATTGGATTTGATCCCCAGTTCTCCAGGGAAAGAAGAGAACCAACTCCTGAAAGTGGCCTCTAATTTTCACCTTTGTGTCACCCCCACACACCTTAAAATACAAATACAAATAAGCAGCTTCTGTGGTGCAAGACACTATAAGGCTGATGACATGAATGCAGCTATGTATCCAGCATTAAAAATGTACTCTACCCAGATACATAAGATACATATGCAAATTAAAAAACAAAGTGTGACATGTGTTACCAAAGAAAGGAAAGAAGGGCCCTTTTTTTGTTTCCAGAATGGAGGAGTCAACTGAAGAGAATCTGGCTCTGTGAGATTGTGACTCAATGAGAATTTCTCTTTCAGTTAGGGCCAGAGAAGGTACACTCAGCAAGACACTGTCATAGACGAAAGAGAAAATCAAAGGCAAAGATCATCAGAAGAGGCAGCTATTTTGATGTCTCTAACAGCACCAGCATCAATACCTGGCATAAAGACCTCTTCCCAGAAACCAGACCTCAAATCTAGCAGGAGATTTGATGACATTGCTGTCAGGCATATTAGCAGTGGGATAGCCAAATAGGTGGAAAGTCATAGTCAAACCCTGACATGTTACTATTTTCTTAAAAAGTATCAGGCCTTGAATTAAAAACCAAACCCTTAATTTCCTTCATTGAACTTGCCCATTTTTAGATTTGGGTAAAGACAATTGCTCTGATCATTTTCCCAATCTTTTTAGGAAATTTTATGACCATCAGTTTCATATTTTGCATGTTTTCTAAATTAGCCAACATTTACATTATCTGAATAGAGGTGAAACTATTTTGCAATAACAGTAAGGAAGTCTTTGTTGTTGCCTTGAGCTCCTTGTGTGAGACACTACATGGACAAATTGAGCAAACACAAAAGCAAGGCATCTTTGTAATAAAGGACAGTCTCCAAAACTATACTGCCTCCATAAGACCCTGTCACCATTTCCCCGGTATGTTGTTGGTCAAGTCTCTGCCTCAGTTTCCTCATCTATAAAAAAAGAGAGAAGGGTCTAGAGAGAATGGTCAGTCAATAATGTGCTTGGTGCACAACCTTCAAGACCTAAGCTGGATTCCCAGAGCACCCCCATCCATATGCACACACACAAACAGGTAAGCCGGACATGGTGGTGTATGCCTTTGATCTCAGCCCTTGAAGGCAGAAGCATGCAGAACTCTGAGATCCAGGCCAACCTGGATTGCATAGTGAGAGTGGGGGGTGAGGGAGGCAAGATTTGAGGGCTGAAGAGAAAATGCAGCCGTTAAAAGCACTTGCTGCTTTTGCATAGGACCAGGGTTTGATTCACAGCCACCTGTATCTCCAGTTTCAGGGAATCTGGTCTTCTCAAACTCAGGCACAAATGTGGTGCACATACATATATTCAGGCAAAATACTCATGCACACTTTTTTAAAAATTCTTTAATACAAAAATAAAGCAAGTGTCAAAGGGAGGAGTGTACTTATGTGAGCACTCATGAACAGAGCACACAAATATACAAAACCAGAGATAATCATGAGATAATAGCAATAATATAGTTATCATCAGTAGGAAATGCCACATTTGTTAAGTGTTAAATAAATAGCACAACTTGGTGATTAACGGGATATCCTTCTGTATGCTGTGAATATATGTTTCTCTTCTTGGTTGATGAATAAATGCTGATTGGCCAGTGTCCAGGCAGGAAGTATAGGTGGGGCAACCAGACTAGGAGAATTCTGGGGAGAGGAAGAAAGAAAGGAGCTGCCAGAAATGCTGTATAGCTGCCAAGGGAGCAAGAGGGCCGGGCAGGGCATCACCAAGAAACCAAGACAAGGTGGAGATACATAGATTAATAGATACATAGATTAATTATTAATTAATAATTAATAAAATAAGAGAGAGCTAACCAAGTAAGAAGCCTGAGTCATAGGCCAAACCATTTATAACTAATGTAATATGCTGTGTGTTTATTTGGGACTAAGGGGCTGTGGGACCAGGTGGGACAGAAACCTCCATCTACATTGAGGGGCTGGAGAGATGGCTCAGCAATTCAGAGCACTGGATGTTCTTCCTGAGGTCCTGAGACCCACATGGTGGCTCACAATCAACTATAGTGGGATCTGATGCCCTCTTCTGGCATAAAGCATAGAGCACTTCTATACATAAAATAAATAAATAAATCTTAAAAAATAAAAGTGCATTGATTGCATAGCCAACATGTTATACTTGCCAAAATACTTACCTTATGATGTAGACATTGGCCATATACATTTATAATCAAGTGAAATGCTCAAAAGATACTTTCTTTGCTTTTTTATATGACTAGTGAATTTCCCTGGTTGAAGACAGTCTTGCTTTTCAGACTCTCTACAATCCACTGGGACGCAGACAGCTGAAGATGGGTTAGCAAGTGCATTTTTGCCAAAAAACAATGTGATCAAGGACCATGATCGTGTGTGTGTGTGTGTGTGTGTGTGTGTGTGTGTGTGTGTGTGTGTGTGTGTGTTTTATGCAAAATAAGGTTTACAAAACAGGAGCATCCCAGGTATGCTTAAGCAAAGGCTGCATTTATTGGTAAAAGTGTGGTTTGAATCCAACACTTGAAACTTCACCTAGTATCTAGAGATAAGGAATCTGGACAAGACTAGCTGAGTATGTGGTGGGGGAGGATGAGCAGGGTCTTCCCCATGACTGGAGTGAAGCTATCATCTTGAGATTCCAGGAGGGAAAGCCCAGTTGTCAAGTTCACTCACAGTCTTGTTGGCTGGACACGCAGTTCCTGGTTTCTCTGTAGTACAGTTCATTATGTGGCAGGTGGTTTTCTCTAGAGCAAAGGGGTGAGGAGGGAGAGGGAAAGGGAGGAGGCAGAGAGAGGCAGGGAGGGAGGGAGAGAAAGAGAGAGAGAGAGAGAGAGAGAGAGAGAGAGAGAGAGAGAGAGAGAGAGAGAGAGAGAGAGAATGGGAACTTTGAGTCAATATGAGTCAATAGTTCTGCAAGGTTGAGTGACCAAGTTCTGTGTTCAGAGGACTCAGAAGCCCCAAATGGCCCTCAGGTTAAGAAATTCCTTATCAAAAATCTGTCATTTGTTTAAGATGGGGGTTGGGAGTGGTTCATGACCTTTTATCCCAGCACTCAGGAGGTAGAGGCAGGAGGTGCTCTGTGTGTTCAAGCCCAACCTGGTCTACAGCTCCCATCCCAGACATTCAGGGTTACATAGAGAGACCCTGTCTCAAAAAAAAAAAAAAAAGAAAGAAAGAAAGAAAGAAAGAAAGAAAGAAAGAAAGAAAGAAAAGTTAAAGAAGAGAAAAATAAACTGTGTTGCTTTTGTCAATGACTGGAGTTTAGCTCCACGTGGACAGCTCACACTGCCTCTAAGTCCTGTTCTGGAGGATCCGATGCCCTCTTCTGGACTTGATGGACACCCCCTTCCATCTCACTCCCCTCCGCATCAACACCACCCACAAAACACATTTTTAAAAAGGAGTGCATTCTTAAATGCTGCAATCTCACTCCTGAGGAATTATGTAAACACTATCAATAATTTCATGTATTATATTAGAGATCTCCCACACACACACATACACACACAGTTATGTAAGTCGAGATCTTTTTTTTAAAGGGGCAGGTGTTAAATGCTTATATCTGGAGTTTGAGGTCAGCCTAGATTGTGTTAGGAGAGTCTGTCTGAAAAGTCCAAACTGGAACAAACCAAATCAAGGCAATGCATCAGGCACATAATCTTATTCCATCAGTATCTGGGGAAGGTGGCTTCTGTTGTAAAAATCTTGTGAGGAACCTGACTGACTAACTCCATTGTGAAGGCAGGACCACTCACTGTGCAGTATTGTTTAAAAAAAAAAAAAAAATAAGCTTCTATTTACTGAGTTGCTCTCTCTTTCCTGGAACCTGACCTTCCCCAACCCATGACCTTGAATTGTTTGGGGGAATACCCTTACCCTCTCTGGCCCTCCCTAGCCCTCCCTGAACCCCCCATAATCACATGGTGACCACACGATGAGGGTTTTTTATTTTGAGGCGTTTTTGGATTTTTTTTTTTTTCCTCTCTCTCCCTGTATTTCTTTATTGCCCCATTGTGTCTCTTCTGTAAAACTACTCATGATTTTGCTCCTTAAAAGGAGGCTCAAATGGATCCAGGGCAGCTCTCTTTAACCCTACTTATAGGAGGCAGTCGCTGGCTAGCTCTTGGGTGCACCCAAAAATCAAGCTTGCTTCAAATATGGCTCAAATTGTGGTAGCGGTCTTTTCTGGCTGTTGGAATTAACAGCTTCCTCCATAATCGCTTACAATGGGAACTCAGTGCTGTTTAACAGAAATTAATGTACTCTTTAGTAAGTTCAAAGCTAACTGCAACACAATGGTTCCTTTTTGCACATCTTTTTTTTTTTTTTTTTTTTTTTCTTCTCAGATACTTGGAAGGTTGATACATATGTAACTAGAAAATGAGCTCTACTTTGAAAGTTTTCTATGTAAGTCTTCCTTGGAGGATACTGTTCGCAACTATATCCACAAAAGTTCAAGCTAGTCAAGCTGGGATGTGGGGGGGGGGGGAGAGGACAATGTTAAACAACTTAACAATAAACCACAACTTTCGGATCAACTGAAAATTGTAGCAAACTTCCAAGTATTTATAGTTCCCTGGTATGATCTTTTCTAAGTAAGGAGATGTTTAGGACCTTATGCCATAACAATTAAAAATAAAACACATAAAATCACTACACCAAACGTGGTGAAAATAAAAACAAAATTACACTCTCACAAGTAATGGCATTGAGAATTAGGTTAATCACGAAGCTGCTTTCCAGTTCAGTTTTTACAAATGCATTGTGGGTAGAACCTAGCTATTATGAAAGTAAACCGGGAGGGCTGCCGAGGACAGGGCGGCAAGGGTCCTGGTGGAAACTCTAGCCCTGCCCAGTATGTAAGGCAAAATGAGGACACTGTGTCAAGAGCTCTGACGGAAATGTGGGGCGGGAGGCAGGACCACTGAGAACTGCAAGTGTCCCGAGTCCTACAGCACAGCGTGTTGGTGAGGGAGCCCGGCCTTTTCAGGCCCAGAGAGGGTGGTCCACACCAGGATTTCCAAGGTTGGAGAATGAGAGATCAGCAGGTGTCGCCAGCAAAGCTCTGAGCTTGCTGGGTAATTTCAGTTGCCTTCTGCGAGGTTCTGTGCATGTGAAGTTCCCCTTTGTGAAGGCTTTCCCCTTTTAAATCACTCCCTATATTACTCATGGCTTCTCCACCCACTGAGGGACTAAGAAAGTGACTTTTTAAAACTTAAATATTTATAACAAAAGTCCTAGGACAAAAGGAGAGATTACCTATACTTAAGAGTTATTTATGCACATAAAAGTATAGCACGATATAACACGAAGTTATTATATTCCATGAAAGAGGGTGTTGTCACCTGAAGATGTGGATTGGATCTGGGTGTTTTGTTTTTTTTTTCTTTTTCTTTTTGCCAGCTACAAGAAGCTAAAATATGAAACAGAGTTCACACACAAACCCTTGAGGGTGTCCACATTAATTATCTAATTACTTTCTCAGGATGTATTTGCCTTTATTTATTTATTTATTCATTTATTTATTTTAATTCCTTTAGAACTGTGAGGCTGGAAAAGTGGCTCAGAGGTAAGGCACATGCCTAGAACACATGAGTTTTTGAGTCCCTAGTCAACACACACACACACACACACACACACACACACACACACACACACACACACCCCTTGGCTGGGGGTTGTTAGAGTTCTTCCACTGATTCAAAATAAAGTAGTATTTTATTGAAAATATTTCTTAGGGGTTTCCTAGTAGGTTGATGTTCTTCCTGTGAAGGCAAAGCCTCGAGTTTTTCAGAAAAAAAAAAAAAAAAAAAAAAAAAAAAAAGGCCCAGGGACCTTCCTAAGTCTCTATTGTAATGAATGGTGACGCTTTAAAAATGGGCCATTAGGTTGAGTTGGTAATGTCAGAAACATGAATAAAACCCTAAATTTGAATTAACATTAGAAAGTTAACCTAGATAAAATAGTAGTGCAGGGGCTCCAGAGCTCACTCAGCCATTGCAATGGTTCGTTGTGGTTGCACAGGACCAGAGTTCAGTTCCCATCAAGCAGCTTGTAACTACTGGAAACACCAACTCCAGAGGACCTGACACCCTATTCTGGCCCCCAAAGACCTGCCCTCGCTTGCACACACCAAATAAGAATTGTACAAATAAATACATGCCAGTAAAACACCCATACACGTGGGGGGAAAAACATTGAAAAAATAAATTTCTGGCCAGGTCTGTTGACCACAGAGAGGCCACAACATAGCTTTGGATTCCCTGAAACTGGGCTCACAGATGGGTGTGAGCTGCCACGGGGGTGCTAGGAATTGAACCTGTGTCCTCTGAACTGGGGTGCTCTTAACTGCTGAGCCATCTCCAGTTTCTGCTGTCAACTTTTGTAATGAAGGATATAATCAAGAATCACGAGACTAAGAGGTTTCCCAACTTCCTCTTCACATGTTAACTGTTTCTGGATTTCATCTCATCCCACATGAAAATGTATCAAAAAGTTATTAAAAGAATTTATTACATTACATATTCTAGCAGTGGCTTTTGGAGATGCTCCAAAGGGATTATAGATGACCCTGTAAGTATACACTTTTAGAGAAACAACACAATTTGCTTTCTAGTCCAAAGCCCTGAAAATAATTAGGCAGGAGTTCAGACAAGTGCTAAAAGACAGTTGTTTGTGCTGAATCCAAGTGGCTTGGAAAAAAAAAAATCAATTTTGTTCTTATCCAAGGAGGGCTTGCCTTTTAGATTCTTCCTGATTTATTGAATAGTAAAGCAAATGACCTTGTAAGCATTAAAAGTAAAAAAGTAAACAAGGCAAAAATTCAGTGCAACCTTCCAAAGTCAAGTACAACAAAATTAGGAGAAAAGATTTTGGGATACTGGAGTGAGCAATGTGACCCTGCTTTTTGGAATTCTTATTTGGTCTGATTTGCAACTCCAGCATACATCTGACTTGTCTGGGACCGCTTCTACTTTGGCCTCTTTTGTCCTGGCTCAGCTGGCTGGCTGCCTTTCCTGGAATCTGAGAAAGATTTACTCACCCAAGTGTGGGTCAGGGTTCAGTTTTGTCAACACATAGAAGGTAGAGAGAGCTCATTCAAGAAAGGGGGATGAGGAACCAAAGCTGGGTGTGGTGCTACATGCCTTTAATCCCAACATTTAGGAGGCAGAGATGGGTGGGTTCCTATGAGTTTCAGAGCAGCCTTGTCTAATCCAGGCCAGCCAGGGCTGAGAGAGAGTGTCAGAGACAAGAGTTGTATGACAACTAGATATTGTCATACAAGTCTCACTGAGAGGTTGAGGCAAGAAGGATGTGAGCTAAAATCTAGGTTGGGCTACACAGAGAAACCTTGTCTCCAAAAAAGAAAAGATAGAAAACAAAACAAAACCAAAAAACAGAAAGTCCAAAGAGGAAAGCAGATATATTTAAACATAAATTTTTAAAACTATGGTATCTTATTGTGTTTGTTTGTTTGTTTTTCTTTCTTGTTATGGAATATAATCCCAAAAATAGGAGGAGAAAGACCACGGACATAAATCAACATGGCCAAATTAATTAAAGCAAACAGTTAAGTAGAGCAAGCATTCTTCCTTGTGTGCATGGGCTATCTTCCACTAAGTCAGGATTTGGACATGAGAAAGACAGGTTTTTATAGCTCGGGGGTAGAGGGCTTTTAAATAGGGGATTTTTTGGACAACATAGGTGAGATTACAAGGACAGAGCATAAGCACAAGTTAGTCTCTCCTGACATGGTTGCAAGGTATACAAAACAAGGAGGTCATACAACCTTTTGTTTTTTAGTTTTTTGAGACAGGGGTTCTCGGTAGCTTTTTGGAGCCTTTCCTGGCACTCACACTGTAGAAAAGGCTGATCTGGCCTCAAACTCACAGAGATCTGCCTGTCTCTGCCTCCCAAATGCTGGGATTAAAGGCCTGTACCACCACCACCTGGTTTATAAACAACTTTTAGAAAAAAAGACATTATTGCCATTCCTGGAACAGGCAGCACAGAACTATTTGTAGTTAAGGTTCCAGGTGAGGCATAGCCCAATCCTTGAGAAACAGGTTTAATCATAAACAAGAATAAACCTAGTTTGTCTTTACTATAAGATGGCTTTTAAGCCTAAAATGGAGGCAGGCTGCTTCTTCGGGAGGATGATTTGAACACTATCCTTCAAAATAGTAACGTGACAATGACAATTTAGGATATGCCAGAGAAGAACCGTGACAGGACGATCACTCAAGAAGATGTTGTAACAGCCGTTGGGCAAAATGGTGTTGGCCGCAGTGACCGCTGAGAAAAAGTGGTGCTGGAAAGAAGGCCTCTTTCAGAGGCCCCTAGTGGGAGGGAGTGCTACTTTCCTGGATGCTGTGCTGTAGCAAATTAGCACTTACTGGGTGGCTTTAAAAAGTACAGGTTTGTCTGGGCTTTGGTGGCACTCTGGAGGCCGAGGCAGACAGATCTCTGTGAGTTCGAGACCAGCCTGGTCTACACAGGCTCCAAAGCGACAGTGAAACCCTGCCTCGAAAATAATAAATAATAATAAAGAGCACGGGTTTACTGAGGCTGTCCGAATCAAGATGTAGGCACGGTTGTTTTCTTCCAAAGAGGCTGAAGACCTCTCTCCTGGCATCTGGTGGCAACCAGCTCACTGTTCATTATTGTGTCCTTTGTCTTGCAGATTAACAACTTCTGTCTCCCTTCTCAAGCCACCTTTCCTTCCCTCTAAGGACCTCTTTCTGTTTCCTTTTTAATACTTCTGAGTCAGTCCTGGCTATCCTGGAAATCTCTCTGTAGACCCAGCTGTCCTGGAACTCACAGAGATCCGCTTCCCTGTGCTTCCCAATTGCTGGGACTAAAGGCATGCGCTGCGGCCACCACCGTCGCCAGGCCTTTTCTAAGGACACTTAAGAGATTTAAGGTTCATTCTAATTCAACTAACTTCATCTCAAGAGCTTCCTTCAGTCCGAAAGAGCCTTTCCCCAAACAAGATCTCCCCCTCAGGCTGTAAGTGGACCTGTCTTTTGAGGAGCTCCCAATCTCATTTGAGGCGCTCCGAATGAGGTACTGACATAAGCAGAAAGGCGGTTTGCAGCGGACCCTATGAAAACCCGACGCTTCTCATTTTCACCAGCAAGTGCTGTCTCTGCCTTATTGTCTACAAACTTGTGAGCATTCTGAAGCAATCTCACTAAAAGTCTAACATCATAGCCTCATGGCATAGTCTAAGGTATTTCCTCAGAGGGAGCTACTGGTGAGTGACCTACCCTGATAAATAATCGCTCCTGTTGCTGTTTTCTCTAAAAGAGGCTTTATTTGAATGAATGAATGAATGAATGAATGAATGAATGAATGAATGGGTGGATAGGTGGATGGGTGATTAATTTAAATCTAACCCATGCTTAGTCTTGAAATTCAGGAAAGATTTCACTATTTATGTCTGGAGCTGGATATGGTGATGATTACAATGCCAGTACTGAAAAATAGAGGCATCGGCATCTCTGATTGGCCTAGAACGTGCGTGTAGGCCAGGCTGGCCTTGAACTTATAGAGAATTCCTGCTTCTGCTTCCCAAATGCTGGGACTGAAGGCCTGTGCCACCATTTCCTGTCTTTCCATTTCTTTTTTTTAATCTGATTTTGTGTTTGCCTGCTTGTTTGTGTGTGTTACCACATGAGTGTCCATTGAAGCTAGAAGAGGGCCATAAATCTGTAGTTACAGGCAGTTGTGAGTTGTCTGATATGGGTGCTGGGGATCCGAACCCTGGACATCTGTAAGAACAGTCAGTGTTCCTAACCAGTGAGTCCTCTTTCCAGCCCCACACATGTATTATTAATTTTTACAATTCCCTTCATTTATGCATGTGGGTGTGATTGGAAATGTATTAGAACAGATGACAGACAGGCGAGAGGGTTCCAATGGGGGAAGCGGAAGCACTGGTAATGGCGTGAAGTGAAGGTGACTTCCACCTTTTTTTTTGCTACAGATTCCGATATTTCTTGAATATTTTAAATGAAGATGCATTTACAAATTAATTATGGACAATGAAAGCCAAAGAAAGAGGGAGGAATTGAAACATTAGTCCCAAAGCGACTGGCACCATCAGATCAATCCAGAGAAACTTGGACTTCCTAGAAAAGTATCAGTTTTTCTCATCTTCTAAAGGACATGGTCAACAGACTTAAATTTTGGTTATCTTAGATGAAATTTGTTTTCATCTCATCTGCCATTGTAAGGGGAAAATAGCTGCTGCTTTAAGTTGGCTGATGGGAGGCGATGGGGCCATGTCAGGGGTGAGCTGGCAGGACTCTCACCAGTGGTGGAATGTTCTGCAGGGTATGAGCCATGATTCTTTCATTTTTTTGCTGTTCTCTGAGTGTGTATGAACTTGTCCTTAGAGCAAACTACCAAATGTGCAATGACAGTTAATTATCATCCTGCTCTTCTTTAGCTTGTTTTTAATCTAAGACTGAAGAGACACACACAATGTAGACTCAGAGTTATTGTGTGTGCATGCACACACATGTGTGCTGTGTGTTTATGAGGCCACTGTCTTCTCTCTTCCCTAAAGACAGCAGCACTATTGGGATCAGGGCCAACGTGATTCCTATTGGATTAAGATGATGTCATGTGAAGTAAAGCCATCTACAAAGGCTCTACAGCATCCTAGTCTATGGCTGGGTTTTAGGCTTTCAGTCTTTTTCAGGGGACACAGTCCATCCCACAGCAACATGACAAGTTATTCATCTCTACTGCCCAGCAAACTAGACTTAGTGATAGACTTTCCATTTTAAAAAGTATGATGACCGTAGGATGACCAAAACAAGAAGTTAGAAGGTTACATTTAGGTTCACAGATCATGACTGCTTGTCAAGATGGGAACAGGACCTGCTGAAGTATATTTTACTCCCAGAAGCTTTCATACTTGAGTGCTCATTGTGCCCCTCCCCTGAGTAAACCAGGTCTTCCCAAACCATTCACAGCCAAAGGCAAGTTTTGCTTTTCTTTCTGGACTAATAGTTTGATAAATATTCAATAAATGAGCTACTGGAAAATGAAATGAAAACAAAAGCCAAAGCCCCAAACTACAAGAGACGTGCCCAACATTTGGGAGGCAGAGGCAGAGACGGGGAATCTCTGCAAGTTCAATGTCAGGTAGGGCTATATAATCAAGACACTGTCTCAAAACTCTATCCCTTCAGTAAAAACCTGACCAAACAGACAGAGCTCTTGGGATGTGCAGGCACGAGGATTATACAGAGAGCTTGAAAATTGGGAGGAGGAAAGATATGCTTGTCTTGTCCTCATTGGAGAGGGGCTGCTGCCAGCTTCTAGTGCTGGTGGAGTATCTCAGTGTTTGTGTTTATCCTTTGACAGAAGGAACCATTTTCAGACCCTTGTGCATGGATTACACTAAGACTGACCTAAACATGCTAAATTGAACTCTGACCCAATAAGGTTGCCAGGAAAATCATAATCAGATTTTTAAATGTTTTGAATTTTGAGACTTCTATATAATCAATACGTAGTAGCAGAGGGCAAAGGAACTTCAAAATATAACTAATAAGGATAGGTGTGGTGGCACAGGCTTTCAGTCTCAGCACATAGGTGTAGGCAGAGTTCTTCTATGTCCCAGTAGCCACTCCCAAATAACCACACAGAGACTTAATATTAATTATAAATGCTTGGCTGATAGCTTAGGCTTGTGTTTAACTAGATCTTATCACTTAAATTAACACATTTCTATTAATCTTTGTGCTGTCCCGAGGCTCATTTATCTCATCTCTGAACTTCCCATGTTGCCTCCTTAGTGTCTGTCTCCGCCCCTCTTTTTCCCAGCATTCTCTTTGTCTCCCCCTCCCCGAAATCCTGCCTAGCTAGTGGCCAGTCAGCTTTTTATTAGCAATGAGAGCAACATATTTCACAGTGTACAGAAAGATAATTTCACAACACATAGGCAGGCTGATCTCTGTGAGTTTGGGGCCACTCTGTTTCTGAGTTCCGGGATAGTCAGGACTAGCTACATAGCTAGATTCTATTTCAAAAACAACTACTAGCAAAACCCAATACCACCAACAACAAAATAAACAACCAAACAAAAAAAGATGCAGTTACACATGAAACATCAGCCAGGCTTAGCAGTGGCGCAAAGTTGTCATCTCAGGATTCAGGAGGCTAAGGAAAGAGTGGCATCAAGGCTTCCTAAGGCCCAGTAAGAAGTTCTCTCAGGGTTGGAGAGATGACTAGGTGGTCAAAGGCACTGACTGCCGGCCCAATTCCCAGCACCCACATGGCTGCTGGCAGCTATCTGTAATTCCAGTTCCAGGGGAACGCCAATGCATATAAAATAAAAATAAATTCATTTAAAAAAAAAAAAAAGCTGTCTCCAAAACAACAAGCAAAAACTCCATGAGACTTTTTCTCAAAAACCAAAAACCCAGCAACAACAAACAAAGAAACAAAACCTGGTCTGGAGAGGGGTCTTGGTGATCATCAGTAGTGCGTTTCACGAGTTTGGCTTCCAGCATCCAGGCCAGGTGGTTCAGAACGAGCTCTAACTCCAGCTCCAGGGGACCCAATACCCTCTTCTGGCTTCTGAGGCTACATACCCACATGCACACATACACAAATAATTTGAAATAATAAAGATAAATTTATACCCTGTGGTAGTTTAAAGGCAAATGACCCCAAAGGGGGTGGCACTATTGGAAGATGTGGGTATGGTCTTTTAGGAGTAAGTGTGTCACTATGGAGGCTGGCTTTGTGGCCTCATATATGCTCGAGCTGTGGTCAGCGTGATACACACACCACTTTCTGTTGCCTGTAAGATGTAGAACTCTCTACGGCCTCTCCAGCACCCTGCCTGCCCTCACATCACCATGTCCCACCACGATGATATGGACTGAACCTCTGAACTGTAGGTGAGCCACTATACTTAAATGTTTTCCTTGTAAGAGTTATGTGGTCATGGTGTTTCTTCACAGCGATAGAAATCTTGAATAAGACCCCCTAGAAAACACCTCAAAATTGGGTATGGTAGAGCTTGCCTGAAAATTCCACGTCTTCAGAGGTGAAGGTTTCAGGGGCTAAAGTCTAAGGTCAGGAAAGAAAGAAAGAAAAGAAATGTAAGCATAAGCACGGCAGTGTCTGATTAAAGTTTGGCTTGATCCCTGCCCGACTCCTCTTTTCCTTCCTTTGTTTTTCTTTCTTCCTTCCCTCCCTCCTTCTCTTTCTTTCTTTGTATCTTTCTTCATTCATCTTCTTGTTTCTATTTCTAATTCAGTTACTTTCTGCATGATTGTGTGGCAAGCACTTTAGCAACTGAGCCATCTCCCAAGCCCTGCAAGCTGACCATTCTGTGGGACGGCAGAGCTGTAACGTAGGGCTGGGTTCCTATCTATTCGTGGAGGAAAATGATTAGGAAGATTCTGAAGAAATCTAGTGCAACTGAAGAGGTGACCATATCAGGCTCTGACAGGAATCACTGAGAGAGATCTTGTACAGCAAATCTCAGTGCCATAATAAGTCATTACTGTCCAGGAAACCCTGCCCTTCTGCTCTGGCATGGCAAGGCCCCTGTGTTTGGTGCAGCCGAACTTCCCCAAAAGAATCGCAGGATGGCCCCCTGACGCTGGGAGTGGAGCTGCCATGCTTCTTCCCAGAAATCAGGAGGACACTCTGAGGAAGAAGGAGCCTGAGGTAGGGGAGCTGGGGCAGACCCTTCCGTTGGGGAAGCAAGCAAGCCCTTTGTTAATTGGCAACTAGAGGGACGGCATGTGCACACACCAGTACTGAAGAAATGCTCTTTAACGCCACAGACCTTTCTTTCTTGATCATTTGCACGTGTGAGTCATGATCTCAGTCTCGCTGAAGAGGTCCTGAGCAATTCTGAAATTCCGAGGCAAACTGTGAGAGGCCATGCGCACTTGCATTCTGAGTAAGTGGCAGGTGTCAGGGAGCCTGCTGCCCAGGGGCTGGGGACAAAGAGCTCCATCGTGCTAGGGCTGGAGAGTTCCTGTACGCAAGGGAGAGAGGGCTGGGGAAGGGATGTACAAACACTACACTGCTTGGCTGTCGGTAGCTGCCTGCAGGGAGAACTCTGTTCTAATTCAGAATGATTTCACCTCCCCCTCCTGTGTGCGTCACTCCAGAGTCTTTACTGCCGCCAGCTGAGGGACTGGACAGAAAGTGGCTATTGGTCACTGGTCATCTCCTGTACCTGAGGCGTGGGCAGACCCCAGGTAAATGAAGAGAATGAAAACAATTTCTCTCCTCACCTCCATACTCACAGCCAAGATAGCCAGATAAACTATAAGAAAAAAAAAAAAAAAAAAAACTCCCACGGATGACGCCAAGCACTATGAAGAAAAAGCTTTTATCAAGGATGACAGAGCAGAGCGTGCAGTTGTTACTTCTGCCTGGGAACAAAGACTTGGTCTTTACTGCCCTGTGGGCTCCTGACTCAGATGCTCCACGTTGGGGACTCAGCATTCAGAGTCCCAGCAGCTGCTAGGAGGCCGTGACCTCGTAGCAGACACAGTCTCAGCTTTTGTCTTTCTTGCCTTCATTCACGTTACTCTGTCAGACAGTGTGTTTTTGGGTTTTTTTGAGACAGGTTTTCTCCTGCCTCTGCTTCCTGGGTACTCAGCTGAGTCTGAATCATGAATGCTGAGCTCGGCTAAGTTTCCTCACAATACATTATAAAAATACCTTTTTACCCAGTGTTTTATACCGCTATGTAACCCGTAGCTTATACAACGTGCCTTTCATTTATAGAAGGAATTCATTCACATAAATGTTCCTATGATCATTAAAGCTTCATACTAGACATATTTGGAGGACACATCCAGCATACAAATTTAGTTTCAAACGAACAATCCTAATACTTATCTGTGACAACATATGAGATTTCTTTCAGTGTTCAAAGAAAATTATGTATGATGAACACTTGTCTTTTCCAGAACTCCTCTCCACCCCCATATTAGTTTTACTTTTTTCCCTTGTTAAGTCCTGCTACAAGCTAGGAGTGCAGGCCTGTAACCCCAGCTACCTGGGAAGGCTAAAAAAGAAGAATGACAAGTTGGAGACCAGCCTGGCTGACTGAAATGAGCTCTTACCTACAAATAAGAAATGAAAAGGGGTTGGATGTCACTCAGTGGTAGTTTATTTGTCTAGTATGTTCAAAGCCTTGTTCAAAAGCCACTTCTGGGGGCGGGGGTGGGGAAAAGAAACACTCTCTTTCTAGAGTTGGATTCATTGTAAATGAGCCCATGACTCAGATTTGCCTGACTAGGTATTTTGGGGACTTAAAAAAATATAGACATTAATAAGAGCTAGTCAAATGGGATCTTAAAGTACAAAAGACACAATTCAGCCTTTGATGGTTGGATGAGACTTTGTATTCACTGGTTTCACAATCCAATAGCATCAAAGTGAAGGAAATGGTAGTGAGGTGATTTTATAGTCAACATTTCTGGGGTTCAGAAATGCATTAAGCCTAATGGAATGCAGCATTTTTTAAAATTCAGAATGGGAAAATACAAATTATAGCTTTTGAGTCAGAATCAGTTTAATTTTTTTTTTTTTTGAACAAACTCCTGGGGAAAATATTCTAAAAGCACTGAATCATTTTGTAGAAAATCATGGTCAAAGTGCAACCGGCTTATGACAGGGCAGGCTGCTAACCACCCGGGTTAGCTACCTTATTTATAAAAAGATGCTACTCCTTTCTCACCCCAAATAGACTACATGAATCTAACAAATGTTTTCTATGAATACAGGTTCTGCCAAGAAAGCCTGATTTGTCAACTACTGTTATTTATAGTTATAAATAGGTTTAGATAAAAATTCTGAGCTTTAAAAAACAAAAACAGAGATTAATGAACAAAACACCTAAAGGAAACAAAAACCTCCATGTTAAAACCAAGCCAAACTTCTAAGCAGTACATTTCATTTTATTTTTAAATCAATTTATTTATTGGCACAAATGAGTGTGTGTGTGTGTGTGTGTGTGTGTGTGTGTGTGTGTGTGTGTGTGTGTATTTGAGTGCAAGTATGTGTGTGCATTCCATAGTGCCTCCATGTGGAGTTCAGAATGGGCACCAGCTTGTGGGTGTCAGTTTGATCCTTCTGTCAGATGGTCCTAAGGGCTGAACTCAGGTCACCAGCTTGGTGGTAAGTGCTTTTACTGCTGAGCCCTTTTGCTTGCTCAGCAGTAAGTTTTAAGTACCTATATGCCCACTTTTAAAATCATGAATTGGCCTCCTCTTCTTTTGAATTTAGATTGTGTTTTTGGCATAAACAGACATTTACCGAAGAACTGCCGACCCAGAATTTTCTTTTTCCAAAATGAAGAAAGAGTTATTCATAGCAGGATGTGGCTGTCATCTCAGTTATTCCAGCATTCAGGTGGCCGAGGCAAGAGGACTACTAAAAGTTTGAGGTCATTCTGAGCAACTCAGTGAGTAATAGACCAAGGGTGGTTACAAAGTTAGACCCTGTCTGAAAACAGCCTCTTCGGGTCCTCTGAGTGCTCCTTAGCCTCTCTCTCAGCTTGGATGAGCAGAATGTTTGGAGTGATTGGACGGTGAAAAATGAAAGAAAACTCAAGAAGTCAGAGCACTAAAGCCCAGATATGAGTGCAGTCGCCAAGTGGGTCACAGTGCATGCAGACACTTCTCTGGAAGAGCCCAGGGACCTCTGAAACTTTAAGCAGGCCCCTAGTTAAGTACTTGCTTGTCTACGAGTTGCCTTGGTCGTATTTACAGCACCAGAACAGAGACTAAGACACTGCTCTTTTGGAGTTCAGTTCCCAGCACCAGCTCACAACTGTCTGTAACTCCAGACCCAGGATATTCAGCAGCCTCGTCTGGTTTCCAGGAGCACTTGCACACATTAGTGTATATATGCAAAGAAATACATATAAAATTAATATTTTCCAATAAAGTGAGAATACTGAAGGACTGGAGAGATTTCAGCAGTTAAGAGCACTTGTTTAGGACAGTGGTGATGTACCACCTCTAATCTCAGCAATAGGGAGGCAGAGGCAGGAGGATCTCTGTGGCCAGCCTGATCTACAGAGCGAGTTCCAGGACAGCCAGGGCTTCATTCAACCTGTGTGGGGGCTCACAACCACCTGTAAACCCCAATTCCAGGGATCTTATACCCTCTTGTAGCTTCCTTGGGCACTAGGCATGCATATGGTATACATATACACATGCAGGCACTCTCGAGCATACATAAAATATTATAAAAATAATGTTTTTAGATTTTATGTATATGTGTGTTTTACATGTATGTATGTATATAGTATGTATGTATACTCCAGTGTCTATGGAGGCTAGAAAGGACACTGGATTCCCTGAGATTTAAGTTATAGACTGCGACCCACCATGGGGTGTTGGGAACTGAACCCTGGGCCCTCCTGAAAGAGCAGTGTCTTTAATTGCTGAACTATCTCTCTAGGGTCCAAAAAACTAGAGAGAGATAGACAGAGAGAAAGGAGACAGAGAGATTTGCCTAAAATATGGAGAGAAATCACAATAGGAAGACAAAATTTATAACATTTTATTGAGTATCTTACCATAGTTGCTTCTGTTTTTTTTTTTTTTTTTTTTTTTAAGTGAAGTTGGGGCTGGAGAAATGACTCAGTGTTTAAGAGCACTATGTTGGGTTCTAAGTCCAACATTACCATGGTAGTCCACAACTGTATCTGTAACTGTAGCTCTTCCGGCCTCCCTGAGAACCAGGCATCAGGTGCACAGGCATGTAACCCAAGGAATCAAGTATAAGTGAGGTGAGGTTCATTTGGGGAGAACTCACACATGAAACAGATGACCGCCATGGTCCCTGCCCCATGGATGCCACCCTGCCACCCAGATGCTCTCCACAACCCCACCAGAGCAAGAGAGCGAGCTGGGGTCAGGGACTCCAGACCTAACCTTAACACCCCCTAACTCCATCCCATTGCGTCCACACCTGTGACCATGTCCAAACATGTGTGGTTAGTGCTACAGGTGTGGGTGGGGTGGATATCTCACAACAGATATGTGTACAGGCAATATGTCCCATCACAAAAATTAAAATAGAAATGAAAAAGAGTAAGTCAAAATCTAGGTGCAATGACACACATTATCCCAGCATTTGGAAGGTAAAGACAGGAGAATTGCTTTGATTTCTATACCAGTCTGGATGCATGTTTAGACCAGGCTACCCAGGGCTATTCAGTAAGGCCCCTACTTAATAATAAAATAAAAGTCTCCATAGCACACTGAATCTTGGAGTCCAGTCTATGGAATCCTTTGTCACAAGGGTTTTCATTTGGGTCACCTGAATTTTCTGAGCTACGTTCACAGATCATCTACACAACTGGCATTGAGTTTGGAGACTAACTAGATTACTGTTAACTAACATTGTGTATTCATTGTGCCTATGAAGGCAGCCAGGAAGCTTTTATGGGAAGTCCTGCATGCAGGTATCTGGGAAGAAATGTAATAGCCTGTAAAACACTTAACCATAGCACCACTAACAAACTAGGTGAGTTCATCCCGGATACCAGCCCTTGTTGGAGGACAAAACATGCTCTCTAGGCTTTAGCTCAAAATGCCAATGAGCACAGGTAAAGTATGACTGTTTCTCTCATTCTGTAGTTTCTTTCTGCCCAAGCTTGTAGTAGGGAGGCAGCATGCCTAGAGAAAGTCCAACAGAAATTGTGCACAGAGAGCAAGGCCTATTCCAGTCCCTCAATGTTGGGCCACCTATGGCTTTAAGATTATTATCTTCAGGTTGATGAGAGCCAGCTTTACTTTCCAGTTTATGTTGATACATCAAGTGATCAGTCTAATAGCTGATCATGACCCTAATGACATCATTATAACTCAAGCTAGGATTCTCAGGGTTCTTGATTATCAAGGCAGTTTTGGATCACATTTTGCCCAAAGGAGACAGAGTGACTCTCCATCCACTGGTAAGATCCATTAGAGTTAGATCAGAAGTTGAAAGCTTCAAGTTAGCACTAAAAGGACTTACTGGACATGGAGAATATGCTCCCCTTGTGCACATCCTAAATTTGTCTGGGGTCAGCAATTTGGAGATTGGTCTGTTTCCCCAGCTGTCAGCGATTGCTTGAGGAACAGCCACAGGACATGGTTGCTCCTTGGTTGGCATCACTGTTGGAGAGTAATTATCAAGGACTGAGAGAACCTGCCACTGAAGCAGAGAGGAGACTAAAGAGTATGCTGAAGAACAGGAAATCAACCCATCAGGACTTGACAAAACTGACACTAAGATTCTGGTAGACTTCTACAAGAAGAAACATGAGATTGGTGACTAGTAGGTGGAGGAGATCCTCCGTGCCAAGCACGAGAAGCTCAAACAGCTTGCGGCTGCCATCAGTGCTGCAAATCAGAGGCAACTAGCCATCAGGGGCATCCAAGGTGCCATGATCAGGCCACTCACCAAGACAATATGGGAGATAAATCCACAGAACCAAAGCCTGATTTGGATGACAAGGAAGGACCAAGTGATAGCGGCGCCAACGGACAACACCCAGCAACAATTTCCAATCCTGGCGGACGACTCTGGCAGCAATGATGATCAAGATCATGGGTCGCCAAACTCTGTCCCCAGTTTTCTCAAGGATCCCCACTGGCCTCACGGGAGCCCTTGAATGAGGGTCGCTTCTCTGAAGACCTTGAAGATTCACAGCCCGAGTTGTTCCAAGGAAGCCGATATCTAATGACTAGGATGGCTTCACTGTCAGCATTGTCCAGCTATCCTTCCAGAGCACTAGAAAACCTCAATGACCTTGATGCCCAACAATATCTTGCCTCAGCTCGAGGAAGTCTTCCATCAATCCAAGAAGTACCTGGCAAAGAGTTACCCCCCACTTCCCACCTCCCCGTTTACCTGACTCAGCATGATAGGATTGGCATTGGCCAGTCCGTGGCTAGTCAATGGACCATCATTGATTCAACCCCCCAGGCCTTTGCACAGCTGTCCGGTGCCCAGCAGGCAAGGCACAGCTTAACACCAGAACAACTTCAGGAAGTAGAGGGGGCATTCAATAGCTGTGTGGAAGGGAAAAGCTTCTATGCGGGTCTAACTTTCTACCATATTTCCATCAGGTTGACCAAAGAATTCGCGATTAAGACTGGCTGGCACCATTCTGCAGTACTCAATGTGCATAACCGAAGCAACCCCTTCCAGTTGCCACCTCCAGTGGGTAGCAGTTGGGGTAAAGTTATACCATTACCGAAGTCGGGATAGAGCAAATGTAGGGCCACCTTGACCTCCAAAGATTCATCAGCCAAGAGCTGCCTAACACCCTTCGGAAAAGCCACTTTTAAAAGCATCTTAGGAATGAAGAATTCCTTACCTTGAAGTGCCTCTAGTCTCTACCTCATTAGCTTGAATTACTGAGCCAAATGTGATGGAGTTACTACCAAACACCTTTTTCAAATCTGAAATTAAGAAAAAAAAAATAAAAAATAAAAGCTAAGTCAGTTTGGTAACATGAGTTTTGTAGCACAAATAATAGTATACTATCAGTCATGTCAATGTTAAATTTCTGGTTTTGGTAGTTGTATTGTAGAACTGTAAGGAAAAAAATTAAGGCAGCCTAACTTATCTCAGCCTGGCCTTAAATTTGCTACATAGCACAGGTTGGTCTTTAACTCCTAATCTTCTACCTTCTGAGTGCTGGGATTATAGAAATGTGCCATCATGCCCATCTGGGAATAGTTTTGTTTTATTTATTTTTTTTTTTAAAAAACATATTGAGTTATTTAAAGGGCAAGAAGTTTATAAACATTTGTTAGCAAATGTTTACTTTCCATGTTTCTGGAGAAAATGTTTACATATACATTTATCTACTATCTGTCTGCCTGTTTATTGTTTGTTTTTCCAAACAGGGTTTCTCTGTAGCTTTGGAGCCTGTCCTGGAACTCGTTCTGTACACCAAGCTGGCCTTGAACTCACAGATATCCTCCTGCCTCTGCCCCACTCCCTGCCCCCAGCCTGGGTGCTAGGATTAAAAGTGTGTGCCGCCACCACCACTGCCTGGCCTTGTCTATCTGTTTATATATCTAAGAGACAGAGGAACCAAGAATGATGAAGTCAGCCAGTGTGATAAAATATTAATACTGGGGAGTCTGAGAGTTCTTTATACTAGTTTGTTCATTTTTTCTCACTGTACATTTTCCCAAAACAAAACAGAAAGGCTAATACATGGTCTATAAGACTTGGGGCAGTGGGACAGAGTATCTGAATGTGTGTATACTGGAGTGGAGAAGAAGCAATAAAAATTCAATTGTTTCAATTCCAAAGAAATTGTTAATCATTCATGCGAATTATGTAGTTACCCCAACTTCTCAGATATTTTGAGAAGCAATCTTTTTACTAGTTACAAAGACATGTAATTAACTAAGTCAGAAGAGAAAAATAAAAATATTCTGGTTTTTTGTTATAGAAACTGTGAAATAAATATAAATCTCAGCTCAGAAGGAATTAATTTAACTAACATTTTTACATGTTTGTGGAGACACAGGACTCAATATTATCATTAAGATACTTGGTGGGGGTGATGGTAAGTCAGATGAAGGAAAGACACTGGCTGTCTTAGACTTCTCCTATTTAGAGAAAACCCATGAGGAGAGATGGTCATGCCAACTGTAGGGCTCAGACTGCAAATCTGGGAACCTGACCTGCACCAGAGCAACTTCCTCAGATAAATACAAGGCTTGAGACACAGATATGGACAGAGCATGTGGTCTTGATTTATATCAGGGAACTGGAGGCTTATGGTGATCCTCTGCCTCAAAAGAGACAGAGAGCATCCTTACTGAGTTAACATCTTATTAAAGTCAGGCACCATCTGCTCTGAGTGGACCTTATCAGGAAAACAAACAGGGCAGGCAATGTTTATTAAATGTCTTCTATGCACAGGACACAGGCAAAATCACAGAACTACAATGGAGAATAAAATAAATTGGATCTATTGTATCAGGTCCCTTGTAAGGGTTCCCATGAATCAGTTTCTCCATTTTTAAGAGGGGAACCTCCTTTCCTTATATAGAGGTTTAAGTAATGGGTAAGAAGTGAAGGAAGCAGTCAACACTTGGCATATATAAAGTATTCCAGTTTGGTTTCCCCATTCCTACTTCTGCCTCTCCTGCAGGGGCTTCTCCTGTTCCAGCCACCTTTGGTTACTTTAAATCTTGCCAACTCTTTTCTGTCAGGATAGTTCCATGGACCCCTACCTTTTGGCTTTTTTGCTATTATCTTAACACAGGGGTCCTAAGAATATCTGAACTTGCTCTTGTGGTATACTTCACACTGATACTAAAGCCACTCACTTCAGGACAAATGTTTATTTGGTTAGGAACTCACTATGTAGGGCAGGCATTGACATTGAGCTCACAGAGATGCATCTGCCTTTGCCTTCTGAGTGCTGGGATTAAAGACATGAGCCACTATGTACAGCACATATGGTTTAATATTAGAAGATGTTCAGGCACCCAGGAAGTGGTGCTGTACGCCTTTAATTTAGCACTCCAGAAAAGAGCCAGGTGGATCTCTGGGAGTTTGAGGCCACCCTGATCTACAGAGCGAGTTTCAGGACAGACTCCAAGACCATATAGAGAAACCTTGTCTCGAAAAACAAACAAATAAACAAACAAACAACAACAAAGGTGTTTGGGCTGCAATAGGGATTTCAAATTGTAGATTTTATTATGGTTGTGCTACTAAACCATGTCCAGGCTTATTAATTTTATATGCATTTGAGTCATTGAAATGGTTCACTTGCATGGAAAAAAATTCATGAAGTACATATTTAATACTAGAGCAAAATAACTTTTAGGTAACTGGTTGTTATCTAAATTTGTGTTAAAAAAGAACTTCAAGAAAGCAGATGTAGAACCAAAAGAAAGAAAAGAAAAAAAAAAAAAAGGAAAATAGAGGTAAAGTTGCTACACTTTTTAGAGTTGAAGGGGAAGTACCTACTGTGTTCACTGGGATCCAGGCCTTTATGAGTCCTGTGAAGTCCTGGAACGGTTGGAGACACAGTGGGTCAGGAGTGGTTAGGAAACAGTACTACAGCTGGAGGCGCAGCTGGAAGGCAAAGAGAAGGCGCCAAAGGGGTGCAGTTGCAGGCAAGAGCTTTAGCTGACTGGGTCAGACAGGGAGGAAACTTAACAGTCTGTCACTGAAACCTTAACCCAACTGAACCCAGGCTCTGCTTATCCCGACCCCACTGATCTGCCAACCATTTCTGTGCAAGGGCTTTTCCTGAAATCATGCTGATAGGATAGTGGCTGCCTAACAGCAAGCTGCTTGAGGCTCTTCTGTCTTTTACTTCCACCATCTGCCCGAGGATGAAACTCAATGAGAAATGTTTCACAATTGCTCCAGAACGATTGGAACCAGAGCAAGGGCAGGGACTCTGTTGAAACCAAGCAAAGGGTGTTGGGGAAGAATGTGATGATTTGAACCACAAGCACTTTATTATTTTTTTTGTTGTTGTTGTTGAGACAGGGTTTTTGGGTTTTTGTGTAACAGCTTTGGCTGTCCTGAAACTCATTCTGTGGACCAGGTTGTCCTTGAACACACAGAGCTCTGGCAGCCTCTGCCTCCACAGTGCTGGGATTAAAGGCATGCACACCACCATCACCTTAGATTTTTTTTTTTTTTTTTAAGCATAAGGTTGCACACAATACTGTTCTTTCAGAATCAAAGCAGACACAGTATTCTTTCTATTTTTACATCACATTTATTTGTTTTTACATTACATTATTTATTAAGGGTTGAGGACATAGCCCAGTATACTTGCCTAGTATGTGAGAAGCTCTCAGTTCTACCCTAACACCACAAAACCAATTACATGTGTGTGCTCCACCAGCCCAGACACAGTATTCTATAAGCAGATTTAACTTGAGATGCTACTGGCAAGCTCTAATCTGGCAGAAAGCATAGAGTTTGAACTTGACTTCAGAATTTTGCACTTTCAAAAAAGTTTACACTTCTGAAACTGGTCATATATGAACAACATTATCTGTCTTTCCAGTTCGTTTGATGACCCACAACACCCTAGTTTAAGATTATGAATTCTTGGGAGGAGCGGCTGGAGAGGTGGTTCACTGCTCTTCTCAAGGACTTAAGTTCAATTCTCAGAACCTACACTGCACAGTGACAACTTCTGGCACTCCTTTGTCCTTCACGACTATCTGTGTTCACAAACAAAATCTTTTCAGGGAAATAGGGTGTAGTGAACTTTAGAAGAGGGGATTAGACCACCTGAAACAGAATTACCACAGATTGTGAGCTACCCACACACACACAAAAGGGCAGCAAGTACTTTAAACCATAGGACCATCTCTCCACCCCATACAGTGGATGAGTAGGGCTTCCAAAGCTCCTCTCTTTCTTATGGAAGTCTGGCCTGGAAGCTGTGAGGGGAGGTGCTCAGTATGTTAGGGCTCTTCTCCTTCTTCTTCAAGACAGGACTTCTCTGTGTAGCTTTGGAGCCCATCCTGGCACTCTGTAGACCAGGCTGGCCTAGAACTCACAAAGATCTGCCTGGCTCTGCCTCCCAAGTGCTGGGATTAAAGGTGTGTGCCACCACTGCCTGGTGGTCCAGGGTTTCTTAAGAGTCCTTAGAGTCTGTCGACTGTAGCTGCAGCCAAATTTGTTGTCATAGCAGGAAATTAGCTTGACAAAGTGGTCATTAAGGTCAATGCCAGTCCCTATATCAGAAGTATCACATAAAGGTTAAAGCCACAGGAGATAACCTGGTCCTCAGTGTAGCAGCCCATGATGTCATTTTTTGGGGGGCATTTTGATGTATACTTTATCACTTTCTTAATGTCATTGTACGTGGCAGCTTTCTCCAGGTGGCGAGGCAGATCCAGGACAGACACAGTGGAGGTAGGAATATGGAAGGCCATGCCAGTGAGCTTCACATTCAGCTCTGGGGTAACCTTACAGCCAATAGATACAGGGATGATATTCTGGACAGCCTCACAGTTTCTCAGGCCTGTTGTGTAGTAGCTTCCTCTAAGATTAAAACATTCCTTGAAAGGAAGTTTGTTAAAATACAGGATGTTAGAAATAAAACAGGATATTTTAAGCAGGGGCAAAATACTCTATCCTGCAAGGAAGTTAAGCTCAAGGAGTCCAGTCTCTGAAACTGACCAGATGCACTACCCTGTCCTCCATAGCATATGCAAACTTTAAGCACTATTGATAGACACGCTCATATAAGCAGCTCAGACCAAATGAGTTACCTGAAAAGCACACTCTAAGCTGTTGAGCTACCTGCATGTTGTGAATTGTATGCCAGTTTGTAGCTTTTGCAATCTGTCACTCATGCAAGCTGTCTGAACCATTTCTGTTCCTGTAAGTGACCCCTCATGTATTACTATAAATTACCCCAATAAAATGCATTGATTTAGGGGGCCTTGAGAGATGGCTCAGCAGTTAAGAGCACTGGCTGTTGTTCTAGAAGATCTGGGTTCAGTTCCCAGCACCCACATGACAGCTCACAACTGTCTGTAGCTCCATGCACTTAAGATAAAGTTAGATTATTAGAAACAAAACAAAATGCCTCAATTTGGACCAGATGGTGGTGTCACCCACTTTTAATCCCAGCACTTGGGTGGCAGAAGCAGACAGATCTATGTGATTTCCAGGCCAGCCTGGTCTAAAGAGCAAGTTCCAGGACAGGCTTCAAAGCTACATAGAGAAACCCGGTCTCAGAAACAAACAAAAACCAACCTCGTTGGTTTGGAAAGGTGAACTTTGCCAGTATTTGTACTTTGGTCTGTTGTCAGTTTCCTATCTGGGCTGAGTAGACATTTGTTTATGCCCCCCCCCCCAAATAGTGCCACACAACACAGTAACAGCTTGGGCCCATGCTACCCAAATTGTTACTGATGATCTTGGCCTGGGAAGCTAACCAGCTACTGATACAGGGGGCATTGTTGATACTCTGGAATGAGTTGTCATATTTCTCATACATCACACCCATCACAAACATGGAGGCATCAGAAGAAGGGGTAGAGATGATGATCCTTTTAATTTTTGGCCTTTTTCATAATAGTGTTGAACACCACATCATCCCATCTGATGCTGGTGGGAATTTTGTAAGCACTGGAGCTCAGATGGAAAGGTCCTGGCATTTGGGGACCAAGAAATACCACAAAGTCACTGTAAGTGAAGCAACTTACAGCTCTGCTCCAGGCAAAGGTTTCCCCAGTGCAAGTGTAACAACTCAGCAAAGTTGTTATACCCATCTGGGCTTTGCTCTGGTGAAAATGTCACACCTGCACAAAAAATCTCACTCAAGAGATTTATTGGGAAGAAAGAATCCAAGAGGGTAACTATCTCAAGGGAGATGAACAGGGTTCAGAACTTATATAGGATGAGTAGTGGGTGGCAGAGCTTCCCAGGGTGGTTTAGGATTGGTGCTTTTTTTGTGGCCTGATTCTAGAGTAAGCTCAGAGACTGGTGGGATTTCATGCTTAGGGACCTCAGGGATTAGTGTTTAGGGATTCTTCAGCCTGACTCTGGGGCAGGCTCAGGCACTGGTGGGATTTCAAGCTCTGGTCCTGGAGTTGGACCCAGCTTTCTGGTCTAGTCAAGGGCAAGGTGTTAATTTCTTTCTTGGCTTTTTACACTTTACAGTTTTACCGCTGGAAGATGATAAGTTTCTCCTCAGCCTTTACTGTGCCATGGAACTTGCCCTGCTCAGTGTCACAGTGTAGCAAGTAGGCTGTTGTCACCGACGACAACAGTATCCACTTTGCTAGAGCTGAAGGCAGCCCTGGTGACCAGGTGCCCAATAGAGTGAAAACCATTCATTTAGATTTTACTATCAGGTCTCAGGGATGAGGCTAGCACTTTATGGGATGTCTGTCTCTGCAATAGGAAAGGGCAGAGAGCAAAACAAACAAAACAAAAACAAAAGATTTAGGGTAAGAGTTATGGCTCAGCAGTTAAGAGCACTTGTTGCTTTTACAGATGATCTGGGATCTGGGTTCAGTTCTGTGCTCACAAACTTCTGTGACTCCAGTTCCAGAGGATACAATGCCCTCTTCAGAATCCCATGGGCACAAGGTACAACAGGCAAAACACTCATGCACATAAAATAAGCAAATCTAAAAATATTAGAGGTTTGGAAGCCATGGAGGACAAGCTGAAGTCTGAGCTGGCTTTCAGTAGGCCTTCTTTGGACATGGGTAGGTCTCAAGGGCTCTGAGCATTTCCTGAGACACTCTGGTGGGGAATTTGGTTTCCAGGTTAGGTGTTGTGATGGTTACTCTTCACTGTCAGCTTGAATGGATTTGTGGTTTCCAAATTAGGTGTTGTGATGGTTACTCTTCACTGTCAGCTTGAATGGATTTGGAATCAGTGGGAAGACATGTCTCTGGCTGTATCTCTGAGGAACTTCTAGACTCTCCCTACCATGATACTCATAAACCCTGAAACAAAATAAGTTATACCCGATTCTGTCTGGTATTTTGTCACAGAAAGAGAAAACTGATACAGAAGGAATCCACTACCTACTATTCTGCTCAAGTTAGACTACCCCTCACAATGTTAAAAATCATGGTAAAAATCATGCTTTCTGTTTCCCTGCTATGTAGAAAAGGTATTTTAAAGTCAGTTAAGGGGATGTGATTAGATATTTGGATTCCGCAGACACAACTCTTGTAAATGAAGTTCTTGATTGGTCTAAGCAATAAAAACCCAGTCAGATATAGAGGATCAGAGAGATCAGAGAGAAGGAGCAAGCAACAGCCACACCTTACCTTAGCATCTCAGCAGACAAGAGAGCTAGTTCCTATTTCTCCCTGTTTATATCCTGTATCTGCCCAGCTATCCCACTTCCTGTCTGTCTGTATAGACCTCCAGGCCCCTGTAGTTAGCAAGTAGCAAGCCCCACTCTGACTTTCAGACAGGCTTTTATTTGTACAAGCAAGATATCACAATTGCACTTTAAAATGATCAAAAATTAAATTAGCATAATTTTTTTTTTTTTTTTTTTGAGACAGGGTTTCTCTGTATTGTTTTGGAGCCTGTCCTGGAACTAGCTTTGTAGACCAGGCTGGCCTTGAACTCACAGAGGTCTGCCTGCCTCTGCTTCCCGATTGCTGGGATCAAAGGCGTGACCCACTAATGCCTGGCAGGTAAAGGTTTTCATTATGTTTTTGAATCTTCTTTTGAGCTATTATGTGGATGCTGGGAATTGAACCTAGGTTCTCTGGAAAAGCAGCCAATGCTTTTAATCATTGAGACATCTCTCCTACACCATTATATTGCTTCCATACACCTGTCATACTTGTCACTTTTTGAGACAGCCCTGGCTGCCTTGGAACTATGCAGACCATCATGCTGGCCTTGAACTCATAGATTCACTTGGAAGTAAAGGTATGTACCACCACACTTGTTTCCTCATACTTTTCTTGTAGAATGCTGACTTTGTTCAAGATAACAATGTTCCCATGGTACTAGGTTAATTCTGCCAACTTTATTCTCTCTCATTGAATACTCCACAATTTCCCAGCCTGCTTTTCAGCTAGCAGTGTCTGTTCATGTGTGTTAATTTTCTTACCAGTGTGATACTAGATATATACAGGGAAGATTCTGAGGAACTTTTATCTTAATAATCAACAAAAAGCAGATAACTCAGGCCCTTCCCCTTTCTTTTGTCTTAAATTCACATATGCTTCTTTTAGCTACAGCATCTATCTTGCTACCATGAGATGACATGCATGGGAATGATAAGCCATTAGGCAAAATGAAAAGGAGAAAAGAGTAATAAAACATATATCACCAAAGTGGAAAAGGCAGAATAGGACACCAAAATCTATATGCTGTGGAGGACCAGTTTGAAAGTCTAGTCCTCAATGGCATTATTAAGCTTGCAACAAAAAGTTTTCTGTTAATAGTAAATGTTTCACCAGTGCAAGAGGGATGAGTCAAACCAAGTGTGTTTTAAGTCTTTGCTTGTATTATAGTCACTGTGGTGATCTGAATGGGAGTTGCTCCCATAGGCAACAAGACAGGTTTCATTAAGTTGCCTATGTTGGCTTTGAACTCAGCCATACCATCTTGAGCTTTCTATCTCCCTTGCATTGGCCACCTGAGTATCTCAGACTTACAGTCTGAACCACTAGACCCAGTTTCATTCTATAACTCATAAGGCACAAGCACTGACCGATTGCACTGGATACAATCACTTGAAATGGACAGTGGCCATGAGTAACTTGTGTAGCTGCACTGATGTTCCCCTTAACCTTGGATGCCTCTGTGGTGCCAGCATTTGTTAGCTTCATCACCTGAGCATTGGCTCCAACTTCTATTAGGTGCATTGGTAAAGAAAATCTGTCAAAAGGGAAAAGTCTGTCATTATGGAGGAGATACAATTGCTTAAACCAATTTCAAAAGTTTTTTTAAAGAGAATTTTAAGTACTTAACAGGATGTTAACCTTTTTAAAAGTGTGCTATTGCCAGGCTGTGGTGCAGGCCTTCAGTCTCAGCACTCAGGAGGCAGAGAAAGGTATATCTCTATAAGTTATAGACCAGCCTAACCTACAGAATG
The DNA here is from genome assembly GCA_030556225.1 of Cricetiscus sungorus. Lineage (NCBI taxonomy): Eukaryota > Metazoa > Chordata > Mammalia > Rodentia > Cricetidae > Cricetiscus > Cricetiscus sungorus. Next base: position 26,800,581 of record JANBXA010000031.1, read on the forward strand.
GGTTTCAGGACAGCTAGTGTGGTTACACAGAGAAATCCTGTTTCAAAAAACAACACAACAACAACAACAAAAGTGCTCTTGTTTGATTCTGATCTGTTAAGGGATATGCATTGTCATTTCCTGGCAATTGGTATACTTAGTGCTACTTCCATGAAGTGACTGTCATTTTAATGAAATGTCAGGTCAGGTGTTAAAAGTTTGATTTAGTTGGAGAACCTTAAGCCTAGAGAGAAGTTATTGTTAGATTAGCACAGTAGAGAAGTTTCACATTGTGAAGGAAAACAGATTTAGAAAGAGCAACCAGATACCCATGTTGCTTCTGTCTCCTGTGTGCTAGAATTAAGGACATATACCACCACACCAATCTATATATTCAATTAATAGTTTATTGAAGTTGGGTATAAGGGTACCCATACAGTTGGGAAACAAAGACTGAAAAATGAGTTCAAGTACTGTTTAAGGCTTGCTTCCTCTACACAGCAAATTAAGAGGCACGGGCTGACCTACACAAAACCTATCAAAAATGGAAAAAAAAAAAAAAATCAAGTCATTGCAATTTTTCTTTTTTTCCCCGAGACAGGGTTTCTCTAACAAGCTCTGGATTGTCTGTTCTGTTCTGCACCATTACGCTCTTTTTGTTTTTGAGACAGGATCTTTCCATGTGGTGCTGGCTGACCTGGAAATTCCTACATGCACTAGGCTGGCCTTGACCTGGAAGGCACAGAGATCTGCCTGCCTCTGGCTCCTAAGTGCTGGGATTAAAGGCGTGAATCACCACCCCACCATGTCTGGGCTCACCATGTGGACTCCAAGGCTTGAACTCAGGTTGTCGGGCAGCAGCCAGCATCTTGCTAGCCTGATAAATCTTTTGTATTAGAATTGCAGTTAAGTGACTGAATTTCAGTAAGGAGCCATGCTAAGAACAGCTATTCTGGGAAAAGGTCAAAAGACTTCAAAGCAGGAAATGGCGGTGGCAGCACTCTAGACCCTGAGGTATTGAGATCCCAAGTTCAAGGGCAGTCTGGGCTCTATGTAACAAGTTCCCATTTTAACATTCATTCTTTATGGAAATCACTACATAAAAAAATTCATTCTATAGACAATCTTCATAGCAAATTTGTTACTGGTGTCAAAATTCTCAATTCTCAAATGAAACCTTACCAGATTCTGGAGTTGGGGCTCCTTTCCTTTCTCAAATCCCTTCAATTTTTCCTGTCTTTCTATCTTGCCTTACATCTACTTACAACCCAAAAAAATTCTCTTAAGTTCTCCCTTATCTCCTTCCTACTGACATCTGTTGTTAAGGAGGCAGAAGGATTGGATGGGCCCACGAAATGAAGGTTAACCAGGCTAAGGTAGCAAAAAATCCCATCTTTTAAAAAAGGTACAAGAGCCATCTTTCCAAAGCGCTGTTTCTTGGTTTCTACATTTTATGTTTTCCACTTTATGGAGTGCATATTAACTTATTTCTCAATCCATATACCTAACACCCATTTATAGAGTAAGCGGTCCATAAATACTTGCTGACTGCCAACAAACTGAAGGAATCAGAAGCAAATCCAACTCAAGGGTTGAAAGCTCTGTGCTCCTAAAAGTCTCAACTTTGCATTTTACTTTCTCCTGAATCCAGTAAACAGACTCTGTTTTTGGTTTTAGCCCTTACACTTGATTGTGAATCTTTGTCTCTTAACAGACCAGGATGATTTCTACCACTGTCTTGAAAAACCTTGGTAACTCCCACCCTTGTATATGTTTTATATGGCTTTCTATTTCATCTAGCAACTCTAGGAAGCTAGCATTCACATTCACACTCACAAGTTTGGTGTTCTTTATATACATTAAAAAACAAAACAAAACAAACAAACAAACAAAAAACAAAACATCCACCATCCTCACATCCAAGTGATTGCCAAAGTTACCTAGCCTTTATATTTACACATGAATAAGTAAACAATATAGAAGCACTTAGCTCTCATTCTATCAAATGACAATTTTCAGCTCCAATTATATTTTCTAAGAGGATGTACATGTCTATTTCAAGTACTTTTGTTGCCCTACCTATTTCTAGGTATTGTGCTTTTTTCTGGAGCTGGCTAAAACGTCCATTTTAAAGACAGTTTTGTATAAATATTTAACAACATTTCTTGCTTCTAAACACCAAACAATTTTCTCTATAACTGGATTCTTTAGAAGCTTCATTCATTTAATACTGATGGTCCCTAGTGTAATTTCCTTAAAAAAAAAAAAAAATGGTATCAATACTTAATATTAAAGGGCAGATAAAAACAGTAACACAAACTTAGAGATAAGCAGTTACCTCGAGTTTAGGAGTTTAAATTTTTTTTACTGGAAAACAAAAACCCAAGTTTAAGTTGCTGATGTAGTTGGATAGAAGCAGGTCAAGTTAACATACTGAAGATTGTTTAGTATGACTGCTAGGATTTGTCACATTAAGAGCACTCTAGGTGTACATATTTTGTTTGTATTTGGACATGGTCACATTTTTCTTCCAATCTTACAGATTCTATGTATATTTTTCAGCATTGGATAGTTTCAGATGCTTTGTTGCTATTCTCCGTGGTCAACTTGACTATTATCAGGAATTAACTAAAACTGAAGAGGCTGGGTACACCTGTGAGCTATTTTTTTTTTCTTCAATTAAATCATTTGATTTTTAATCTGGATCTTTTGAGGTGGGAAGTTAAACCTACTTGTTTTCACTGTAGCTGGCAAATCCATTCTCTCACTGGCCGTATGTTAAAGACCAGCCGAAGATTCTGTTGGTAGACAGCAATTGTTGGACAAGCTAGTCCACAGGCTGTAAAAAATTTTCATAAATTCATGTATAGTTCCATCTTCTACACACATATACATACATACATATACTCATTCTATTAGTTCTGATCCTGTAGAGAACCGTGAAAGATACATAATTTAATTTCCATTGTTACAAATTCTTAGTGTGAACTCTTCATTATTGAAATGTTTTTACCGGTCTGTGGGATTTTGCCATACAGACGCATCTTAGTAAAAGTAAATTTGACAGCACTTGGAGGCAGAGGCAGGTGTATCTCTATGAGTTCGAGGTCAGCTTGGTCTACAGAGCTAGTTGGAGGACAGCCACAAAGGGGCTACACAAAGAAACCCTGTCTCGAAAAACAAAGTACATTCGAAATATCTTTCACTCCGCCGCCAAATAATGTATATAGTAAGCACATTTCTAATCCCTCTTGGTTGAGATAGATTGACTTCCAAGATGGTTTCTAATCATTGACAAATGTTGCAACCTTCTCTACACTTTCCTGGAACAACATGGGATAAGCGATGTGCACTCAAAAGTTGTTAATAAACAACCTGAAAACTGACAAGGCTGAGAACCACAGTATGGCTTGTGATGCCCTTCAGAGAAACCCGAAATCACCGTTGCCGGGACTCTAGGCGCCAGTTTTGCCAGCCAAAGCTAGCTGCCTAAAGGAGCCGCACTTTCTCTGCCCCGCGGTGTCAGCCACGAGGAGCAGAGCCACGGCCGGCCGGGCAGAGCATCCCCCGCGGGGCCGCCACGTAGCTCCCGCTCCCTCTCCGTGGCGCCACCGCGAGCGCAGGGCCCCGGGCCCAGGATGTGCACACCACAAGACGGCGGTTAAGTCTGTTACCACTCCCAGTTTTGAAGGATTTCAAACTTGGCTCCGGCGCCCGCGCGTCCCCTCCCCCTCCCAAGAACGACTGGGCGCCTGTTCCCGCCAAGGGCAGGCCCGCCCTCCGGCGGTTCCCGCCACGCCGACCTCCCCGCCCCCTGCTCAGAGCGGGCTTCGGGTCCTGCCCCGTGCGGGGTCCCAGCCCGCCGGCCCGCCTGCCTGCCTGCCCACGGCTTCCCCACGCTGGCAAGTGAACAAAGACGGCGACCGGGGCGCTCCCACCGAGGCGGCCGCGTTCCTCCGAGCGAGCACCGCGCCCGCGCTGCCGCCGCGAGCCTCCGCTCCGCGGGCTGGGACTAGCTACGAGGGCTCTCAGTCCGTCGGGTCCTCTGATTGGACGGGCGCACTCTTGCATCCGCCAATCGGGGCGGCGCTTGATTGTGCTGGGGGGGGGGCAAATAAAAGCGACGGCGATTGGGCTGCTGCGTTTGGCGCTTGGTCCGGTCGCGTCCGACACCCAGTGGGACATCGAAGGCAACGGAGTCCGGGCGGCGGCGGCGCGTGGGGGCGGCGGCGCGGGCTGGCGCGCGGGACGAAGGTAGCGCTCGCGGGTGGCGGGCGGCGGGCGGCGGGCGGCGGGCGGCGGGGAGGGGATCTGAAAGGCGCCCCGGGGCGTCGGCGGCGCCCGCGGGACCTCCGCGCCGGTGCCCGGCCAGTCTCCGGCATCGCCCTAGCGGGGCTCCCCTGGGCGCCGCTTTTGTAGGCGCGGAGGGAGGGAGAGGGGGTCGCGAGGCGCGGGCCGCTCCACGCGGTCCCATGAGTGCACGGTGTGGATCCCTGGAGATGCGGGCGGGCGGGCGGGGGCCGGTGGTGGGGGCTTCTGTCCCGGGAGGCTGGTCCCGCCGGGCGGGGGCCGGGGCCGGGGCCGGGCCGGGGCCGTTGCTGTGGCCGATCGGCGCCGGCGGCTGCGAGCCTGCAGTCTCCTTTGTGTGGTGGGGCGGCCCGCCCGCCCGCTCGACCGCCCGGGTGGGACGGGACGTGCACACAAGTTGGTGGGACCGAGCCGAGAGTCCGCACTCAGACAAAGGACGGACTGTGTCTCGGAAGGGGAGGGAGGGCAGGGCAGGACGCGACACTCGGGGCTCCCGCCGCGCGGGTGGGGGCGTGGGGAGGCGCGACGCGAGCGCGAGTGGGCAGGGCTCCTCTCTGCCCGGCCCTTGCGGGGCGCGGGGCGACCGCACAGCTTCCGGCCCTGCTGCTTCGGGACTGCGTGCGCGAGGTGGGAACTCCCTTCGCCCCGCGGCTGACATTTCCCCGACAGCCGGGAGTCTCCCACAGCCCGGGGCAGCCGCTGTCCTCGCCTGGCTTTGTGCTAAGTTGGATGGGAAAGTCGAGCTGTGTTCCCGTCTCTCGATCGCGCTGGCCTGGGGGGCTTTCTGCCGAGTTCTCACTTCTTTGTACGTCGCCCTGCACGCACCAGATCTGTGCCGCGGGGGCTACTTTTTTTGAAAATGGGAGAAATTGAGAAAGCACGGGCTTTCGAAAAACTTGGTGAACGCTTTGTAAGTTCCACTTTCTAAAGAATCGTAATCTTAAAAAAAAAAAAAAAAACGGGCAATTTTGGTCAACTTGTGTGCTTTTGAGAATGGTGACAGGTGCTAACAAAACCAACTGTCATTTACTCAACGACTATTCTCCAAATCTCCGGGGGTTGAATGTGGAAGAGATGATAGGACTAGATAACCGAAATAAAATGCCCACGAGAAATGTGGGTTTAGACGGTCGGGGTTGTGTTTCTCTTGAACAATAGCGTTGGTGAGTCAGGAAAAACGTTTGTTGCCTAAGAAATTCGAATGTATTCTCGTCACAATTCAATGAAACTTCCTTTGTTTAATCACATAGGATCTGTAGAATTTAATTCATTTGAAGTAAAAATTTGCCTTTGCTATTTAAAATACAACAAGGCTTTCTCAGTTTCAAGAAAGTCGTTATTAGTTTAATCTTATGGAGTTTTTAATGTCACATAAAGCATTTGAAAAATATTTTAAAATACTGATTCTGTCACAGTTGAATGTAGTTTATATTTCTGGCGGCTTTTAAATTTATTTTCTATTACCTTTCACTAATGGGCATTATCAGTGAATTCATATTTAGAAATAAAATATAAAGCAGTATATTTTTAAGTAATTTACTCATAATTTTATTTGCAAGAACGTGGAAATATTTGGGTCATAATTTAATTTCCTGTTCTTGTTCTCTCAAGTTGGAAAAGGATTGATTCTGGTCCTAAATGAAAAAATCCTGCTTTTTCTCTTTGGAGGTGTGTTAGAGAATGAGATATTTAACATCCAGAAACACTTAGGAAAATTGCATCCTAAATTCTTATTTTGATGGAGCTTGGATATAATTTTTAAAAAACAAAGCAAAAGGAAAGCACAGGCTTTTCTTATTGCACTGCTTTATCTAATGAAAACCTACACTACATCTGCTAGCTTACAGCTTCATACAAATGGAGACAAAGAAATGCAGTGTCTCTGTCTCAGAACAGGCATTCCAGGTGCTGCTCTAAGTGCTGAGACTGTAAAATAAGGTTTACATTTATGTTAAAAATCATGTTGGTAATCTCATTCGTTATGACATGATCTAGTTGTGTAGAATTTTGGTACAAATTTGGGTGTTAGACGTTAAAAATTCCAGTTTTGCCAGAATGTGTTATCTGTCCTGTAGTTGATATTTGCTATTTTGTACTTGCCACAGATATTTTTTAAAACCTGTTTTTGAAGAATTGGTTAAGATTTTTGCCTTATGTTTTGGTAGAATTGAGAGTATTTTTAGGCAGTCTAAATAGTGGTGGAAAAGAAAGCCACTTGTTGATTTACTGTAGTTGGCAGTGTTATTTTTGGTACTGATTTTTTTTTTTTTTTTCTTGCATGGATACATGTCACCATTATCTTAGTGTTGGCCATTTAAAGGATTTAGGCAAATTTCTCAAAACACAAATTTTCTCAAATCTGAAATTCTTTTGCTTTAGAATGCCCTTCATACTTTGAGGTTGTATGCTCAAGAAGTTTAGATTTATTTCATTATTAGCCTTTAAATAATTAAGAAGAAAGTTGATTTGCTTTTTAAAACCAATAAGGAAAATTCCTCTGTTGATACAACGAATTTTAAGCTAATTAGAAATGGTTTATAGGTTAGCTTTTAAACCTGTGTTAACATAGACGAAGAGTTTTTCAGTGAATTACGTAGAAGTTAAGGGTTGATGAGATATTTACTGTGGAGCATGGGTAAAAAAGAAAAATACATTAAATCAAGAGAAAAGTCCATCAGATGATGTGTTTTATTGTGGAGAGGCCATCCCAGAATTCCCAGGCATCGTTAGGTTATTCCCATAGGGTTTTAGTCATGCTTTTATTATAGCATGTATCAAACTGCTCACTTGTTTATGCTTCATAATGTATGAAGTGCCTTGGGCAGAAGTTCTGTCCGAGTTTGTTTGTATGCCTACCACCTAGGTTGGCAGTTTCCAGAGGATAGGAATTTTAATAATCAAATGAATTTAGGAAATAAGAAAGACACAGGGAAATAACCGGGTCTTTTTGAGTGCTGGGGTTATAGACACATACCACCATTCCTTTTTTTTCTTTTTTTTTCTCTTTTTCTTTTTTTTTTCTCTCTTTTTTCTCTCTCTCTTTTTTTCTTTTTCTTTTTTTATTTTTTGAGACCATGTCTTGATTTGTAAGTGTGGCTGACCTGGAACTTGAGGTCCTCTTTCTTGCTTTAGTCTCTTGAGTGCTAGGTTTGTGAATGTGTACCACCATGTTCTGCTTTTCCTTTTTCTTTCTTTCTTTGAAATGGATCTTGCTGTGTCATTCAGAATGGCCTCAAACTATTGGTTTCCAATGATCTTCCTACCTTACCCTCCAGAGTAGCTAAGATTGTAAGCATGTGTCACTGCTTAGTTTGAAGGTGGCAGGTCTTTTAATTGAAAGATATTCTGTTGGAATTAACAGAATAGTTTTTGGTAGATTTTGAGTTAAAACTGAAGGAAGCAGTGACAGTGTACCTATGCCACTTACTGGGTTATTTATTCCTTGCCATTCTTTTATGGTCCTATATACTGCTGTGCTGCTGTGCAACCTGTTTTCATTCTTTTTAATGCCAAAAGTAGAGGCAAATCTAGTAGTGCCTCAAACACTGTAGAAGTTAGAGCTGATACATTTCTTTATTTTTAAAAATTTATTAGGCTGTCAAGATAAATCAGTGGACAAAAGTGCTTACCACCAAGTCTGATCTAAGTTTGCTTCACCAGGGACCCACATGATAGAGAAACTGTTTTGCAAGTTGTCCTTTGACTACCACAGCACAGCACACCATACACACACTAAAAATTAAAAATTATTTATTTGCTTGTGTGTGTGTGTGAGTACATGAGCATGTATGTGTGTGCAGGAAGCCAGAATTGCATTTCCAATCTATTGGAGCTGGAATTACAGGGATTTGCAAGATGTCTGGCTGTTACTGGGTGCTGATCAGGATGCAGGTCCTTATGATTGTGTAGCAAGTACTCATAACTGATGAGCCATCTCTTCAGCCCAAGTAGCTGATAGATTTCTAAAATGGTCACTTAGTTCCATGCCATAGCAGGAAATAACCTCTGAGGCACACAAGTATGGCAGAAACAAAATGAGGAAAGGAGTTTCTGCATAATGAACTCAGGCCCTGTATAATGAAGTTTTGGTTCATGATACCATGTATATTTTTGCTTGGTGACATTGTAGCTATCTCAGTTTGTAAAAGTATACTCCAGGTGTTACAAATGTATCTCTGTCATTAAGCAACTTATGACTGTGATATTAAAGTGTTTATTATTGCCAATTTAAAAAATTGTGGTGATATGTTACTTTCTTAAAAGTTTACCAGCAGATGAAGCATCAAAACACAGTGAATGCATACATATAGTTAGATATTCTGACATAAAAGGAGTTGAATTCTGATACATATTATACCACTTACATGGACTTTGAGGATATTATGCTAAGTGAAATAAACCAGAAGCAACTTTTTATTTACTTTTAAGGTTTAGTTTTATTTTATGTGCTTGAATGTTGCTTGTGTGTGTGTGTGTGTGTGTGTGTGTGTGTGTGTGTGTGTGTATGTATGTATGTATGTATGTATGTATGTATGTATGTATGTATGTGTTTCTGCCTGGAACTCATGGAGGCCAGAAGAGGACATTCTTTATATCTCCTGACAATGTAGTTATAGGTGTTTTGTGGATTTTGGGAACAGAATTCAGACCCTCTGGAAGAGGGTAAGCGCTCTTATTTGGTATGTCATCTCTTCAGCTCACATTTATTTTTTATTGAATTTTTTTTAATTTTTAAAAATATAAGCCAAGCATGGTGGTATACACCCTTAATTCTGTCACCTGGAGACAGAGACAGGAGGATCTCTGTGAGTTTGAGGCCAGCCTGCTCTATAAATTGAGTTCCAGGACTTTTTTGATTTGTTTTGATAAGGGTTGGTGTGGGATCTGGACCTAGATCCTTATGCTTACATGGCAGGCACTTTATTGACTGAGCCAAGGCTGTAAAGCCTCCTTGAATTAATTTTTTTTTTTTTTTTTTAAATGAGGCTAAGTATGTAGCTCATTAGGTAGAATGCTTGCCTAGCATGCATGGATCTCTGGGTTTTACCCTAGCACTACATAAAACCAGTTGTCATAGAACTTAGCTTTAACTTTAGCAAATGAAGGCAGGTAGATAGATCAGAAGTGCAAGATAATTCTCAACTACATAGCAAGAATAGGGGTAGGTGGATCATAAATTCAAGGTTAATTCTCAATTTTAGCTGTGTGAGAACCCGGTTTTCAAAACAGAACGGGGCTGGTAAGATGGTTTAAAGGCTGTAAAGGTGACTATAGCCAAGCCTGATGACTTAAGTTCCATGTCACAGAAGGAGAGAATGACTCCCCTAAGCTGTTCTCTGACCTCTCCAGATGTACTGTTGAATACACATGCCCATAGGTATAATATGTGCATGCACACACACACACACATATAAACACACACACACACACACACACTTTCTCTCTAAAAATATAATTAAAGGAAAACAAAAAATCCCAATAACTTTTAAAAGCCCTTTCGAAAAGGATTTATTTTTATTATTTTTAATTATGTGTATGTGTGTGGGTCCCTGCATGTAACTACAGGTGACCCAGAGGCCAGAGGTGTTGGATTCCCCTGAACTGGAGCTCAGTCAGTTGTCAGCTGCCTGATATTGGTGCTGGTAATTGAACTTGGGTCAATAGAATGGCAGTTCATGCTCTTTCTCAACTGTTGAGTCCCCTTAACAGCTTTTATAGAAAAGTACCCCCCAAAAACAAAAATCAAATGATCCCATTTATATGAGATACTTGGAATAGGCAACTTCTTAGAGACTGAATTATCAATGTATGAGGAAATAGGTAAGTAAGTTACCTGTGAATAATTTTTGTTCAGAATTATGAAATGATTCTCCAGATAATTTTAGTTAGCCTTCTAGGTCAAGATTCAGTTATCTTCTCCTTGAAAATACTACCAAAAATAGTTTGTGTTGCACATGTAACAAATATGTTTTCTTGCTATTTTTCTCTAAGCAATACAGTGTATATACATAAGTGTTTGCATTATTATTGGGTATTGTAAGTAATCCAGAGATGATTTGAAGTATATGGGATAGCTAGGTTTTGTAGTATTCACCTACTTCAGAAGCAGAGGTAGCTGAATCCCTTGAGTTCTTGAGTTTAAGACCAGCCTGAACAAAATAGGGAGGCCCTATCTCAAAACAACAGCAGTGTGTCATTGAGATGGCTCAGTAGGTAAAGGTGCTTGCTGAGTTTGATTACTGAAAAAGCCACATGATGGAAGGAGTTGGAAGTTCCAGGTGGTTGTGAGCTGCCTCCCGAGTGTTGGGCTCAAAGGCACAGCTCCAAATGTCTTCTAATTACAAAGAGCAATGTACTATTTATTTTTTTGAGATTTTTTATTATTTTTAATTATTCCTGTGATTGTGTGGATATGTGCGCATGAGTGCTGGAGGAGGCCAGGTGAATTCCTGGGCCAGAGTTTTAGGAGCTGGAGTTGTGAGCAGTTTGACATGGCTGCTAGGAACCAGATTCAGGTCCTTCCAGTTCTTTGCAAGAACAATTCATGTTCTTAACCACTGAGCCATCTCTCTAGCCCATGATCTATTTTTAAAAGTATCTTTTTATTATTTGAAAATCCCACATGTATATGTATAATGTATTTTGTTCATAGTTACTCTATTACCCTCTCGTATTCTCCCCTACCTCTTCTCTCTCTGGACTCTTCAACAAGTTTGGATCCTGCTTTTGCCCTCCCTTCCCCCTTTAATAGCTTATTGAGCTTAATTAGGTTTGATTGCATGGGTGTGGAATTTGCTAGACAACTTAACTGGTATCTGCACAAGTGAAGAAAAATGACTCCCTTTTGTTAGTAACCATCAGTCTCCAATAGCTCCTCAGCTAGCATGGAGTATCGTGAGCTCTGTTTTTATTTTTTGAGACAGAATCTCATGCAGCTCAGGCTAGCTAGCTCTGAATTCCCGACCCAAGTGCTGGGATTAGAGTTATTTGGCAACATGCCCAGCTACTTTATTTTATGTAGAAAAAGACACTGACAAGGTCTGGGAGAAGAGCTAGTTAGTGGTTGAGAAAGGTGAACTTGGCATTGGATATTGGATTTTGATTTAAAGTTTTGATCGCCCTCCACTTTCTGTTTGCTGTTACTGTGATACACCCAAGCCTACAGGTTGTTTTATGTAAGGTCTACAAATTAAGAATATTAACATTTAAAAAAATTATAAAACATTGTTATCCCCTCAAGAAAAGTTATGTAAGGGAGACTGTTATGGCCTCTTCCAACCCTAAAAGACTTACCATGTAAATCTTTACAGGAAAAACTTGCCCTTATCAGCTGCACATGCTGCCTTTGTAAGGTTAAGTGGGCAGTATCCCAGCTTGTAAGTGTGTCTCACCAATCCTGCCCTCTGGTTCTCTCCAAATGAAGTGACTAGTCACCCACCCACACCCCACACACCTCTTTTGTCTTTATTATGATTATTTTTTTAAGCTGTATGCATACCTATGTTTGTGTCATGGTGTGGAGCTTAGAGAACGCAGTTCTCCATCCACCTTTATGTGGGTTTTGGTGATTGGACTCAAGTTGCTAGATTATGCAGCAGGTGCCTTACTGGATGAGCCATCTTGACAGCCCGGTCACCACTTCCGCACTCCCGGGGTGTCTTTTGAACATTGTAGGCTAACTTTCTATAAGGAGAGCTTCCTTTTCAAGGTGGTGCACATTCTAAGCTTTTATTTAGTATTGAAATTGCTTCCTAGCAAGGCATTCAGTTTTCAGTCTACACTTTACTAAACTATGATTTTTTTTTTTTTTTTAATACAGCACACAGATTTGAAAGGTACAGTTTAAGAGGGTGGTTGTACTATTGATGTTGGTAGTTTCAGTTCCAGTGTCCCCAGTCCTCAGTGACTTTGGTACTGGTAGTCTTTAAATGATGGCTGTCTTGGGGCTGGGTTAGCACTGGTTGTTCTTTGGGAGGACCTGGTTCAATTCCCAACACCTAAACAGCTGCTAAGAGTTCTCTGAAAGTCCAGTCCTGGGGCGTCCAATTTTTTCTATAGTTTCTGTGGGCATTTCACGCATATAGTGCACATATATACAAGTAGATAAAATGTTCCATACAAATTTAAAAACAATGATGGCTATCTAATATGTTAATTATCTTTTGGTAATTTTGATTTTCTGAGGCAAGGTCTCACTGGCATAGTCTTGCTTTGAACTTACTGTAGCCCAGGTTGACTTTAAATTTCATCCTTAAATATATGATTTTGGTATACTATTTTCATTCTGTAAAATATCAGTTTGTTCTTCTGCGATGCCCAATTTTGTTCCACAAAAATTTTTAGCTTTCTCCTTGCGTAATGGAGCTAAGTCAGTAGGTGCTCACACTATTGTTGAGCTTATTTTTGCCATGGCTGCAGATTCAAGGGAAAAAAATCTTGTAAAGCTAGCTTTCTGGGTAATATAGAGAGCAAACATAATTTCATCAGTCAGTCAAGTCTTATTTCTTGTTTATAAGAAATAAATAGCACAAACCTGTAATCCCAGCAGTGCCTCCTGGGAGGCAGAGGCAGGTGGATCTCTTGAGTTTGAGGTCAGCATGGTTTACAGAGCTTGTTCTGTAAGACCGGGGAGAGCGTGGTTCCTCGCACTCCCACTCAGGAAAGGCGCCCCCCCCCCCAAATCACTCAAGAGAAGCCGTCTTGATGCAAACGCATAAGGTTCTTTATATTCCAGTATACTGGGGCTGTCAGCCATACGCCATGCAGAGTAGAGGGCTCAGCGACCTCTAGCACAAAATTGAGACAGCTTTTATAGGGTTACAACAATGCCCGCACATCGTGAACCAATCACCTTGTAGCATCCAGTGCGGACCAATTTAAAGTATCCAACCCCGCCCTTAGCCCAGGAAGTCTGCTTTCGCACAGGCTTCTGGGTGTTCATTCACTCATGGCTGCTGTAAACATTAAAGTAGGTGACCATCAGCTTGGGATTTAAGACTCCCAGCTTCCTGGGTTTTCTGGGGAATTAGGCTAAATTTTTCCATCCTAACAGTTCCAGCACTGCCAGGACTACACAGAGAAACCCTACCTCCAAAAACAAACATACAAAAAGATACCTAAAGATTGCCTTGAGATAACCAATTACTCTTTTTCTGGATTATTTTACTATTTTAAAGTGTTAAGATGCTGTCTAGCCTGTGGTTCAAAACTTCTTTCCATATCCTAGTTGAATTAGAAGGCTCTTCAGTTCAGAGACATGTTGCTCAGTTTTCGTCAATCCCAGTCCCTTTACCCACTTCTAAAAAGTTCATCTTTATGACAGAGCTTGGAAAGGGGTTTTGTACTTGGGAGGCACTAATTAATGAAAGGTTTGACAAATAATATATTGGCTAGGATCTTGTAAACTTGAGAGCTCTTTTCTATAGCAGAAACTCAAATCATTGTATATTTATTTTTTCATTAAAAAGCCATTTAATCCATGGCCAGCATTTTTAAAAATTGAGGTACAGTGAGTCACTGAAAAAAAATTCTAGTCTCTTAGACCAGCACCACAATGCATCCACAGCTGGTTAGAAGAATCCCTCATCTGGGGCCTGTGGGCCCTGGGCATTTATGCTTAAAAACCCAGAGCAGTAGCCACTGGGTAACACACCCAGGTGGTTCAAAGGCCCCCAAATTCCCCAATTCTCCAGGAGCAGCTATCTCCCACCACCTCACTGGGGAGACAATAAGAGGGTAATTTGCCTTTATTGAAGGTCAGGTCACACTGCGTTTGGACTAGTCATGTCCACTCACCCTGGCTGAGACTCAGTAATCTTCAGCTGCTGAGCATACTCCATGATTTGTTTGGCCTTCTCAGTGGAGGGAGGGGATAGTGGTGTCTTCTGGCTTCTGTTGCTAGCTGGCAAAGCTGCACTCGATGTTAGGGCCCAGGACCTAATCTTATTTGGCATAATCTGTCATCTTTTTGGGTATGTTGAAGAGGATCCAGATAGTTTTCAGCAAAAAGGATCGAATCATTACTAAAATAATTCCTGAATGTAGAGTCTGTAAGGGGGATCCAGAAAGTGGGCTTTACATAGCTACTCTTTATCACAGAGTGAATTGTGCTAACTTGTTCTTTTATTACTACAAGAATTTCATTTAAGTCCTTATTAGACTGTTGATTAAAACCAGAAAGTCTTAGAAATCCCAGCCATGCCCCTCCCCCCCCTCCAGGCAAAAAGAGGGGGTGGTATATGAGGAACCAAACTGACAATTCTGTAAATTTACCTAATTAATGGTCAAGCGTATTGATAGGAATCAAACTTAGGGGAAGTGGTTCAAGTTATCTTCAGTAAGTTAAAGTGTCAGCAAGACAAAACATTTTATCTGCTTTAGTGCTTTTTTTTAAATCATAAAGACTGAGAAGGTCTGGAAATGAAACAAAGACTGAGGAAGTTGATCTTTAAGGAGTGGGGGAGCTGCTGTCAATCATTGTTGAAGTCCTACTCCTAGTTTTTGATCTTGTGGTGGGTAGTGAAGTTTAAGTTACTTAGTTTGTAGACATGTGAATACCAACCATGGGCTTGTAAACAATAGAACTAATTATTTGTTGAACCTCTATCTACTGTAGATGAAATCCCCACTACTCTTTATTGTGCTAAACAACACACAACAATGCTGGGGATACAGTCTGGTGATTAAATATGTGATATCCATCCATCCATCCATCCCTGGCTTTAATCTGTAGTACCACAAAGAAACACCAAAACAAAAACATTTATATTTTTGTTTTTTAGAAAGAGATATATTTTAAAATATTTATATGGTTTTATGTGCCTGTGTTGTGCCTTACTGTATATATTTGCATCCTGCAAAGGTCAGAAACATAGGGTTCCCTGGAACTGTAGTTACAGATGATTGTGAGCACTCTTAACTGATGAGCATCTCTGCAGCTCTTACTGGTTTGTTTTATTTTGTTTCTTTGGTTGTTGGGTTTTTTTGTTGTTGTTGTTGTTGTTGTTTTTTGTTCTTGAGACAGGGTCTTAACTCTGTAACCCTGGCTGGCTTGGAACTCCCTGTGTAGGCCACTGACTGTGATTCTCCTACCGCTCTGCCTCTTGAGTGCTGGGATTATAGACATGTTTACCATTTTTAAAAAAGATTATTTTTAACTTGGCATATGTGCATGTCTGTGGTGTGTGCGCGCGTGCGCGCGTGCGCGCCTGTAGAGACCAGAGGCGTCATATTCCTCTGGAGCGTGTGTTCAGGCAGTTGTGAGCCACCTGACATATATGCTGGAAACTAAACTTGGGTCCTTTGCGAGAGCAGTAAGTATTGAGCCATCTGTTTCCACATGTTTACTTTTAAGGTGTATGGTTCAGTAATGTTAAGTGTAACTGATGTGTAACACGTTTTCAGAGCTTTATCTTTTCCCACAACCTTTGGAAAAATTACTTTTTTACTTTTTGTTTCTGTGGGTTCTTTTGACTCTTAAGTTTGTAGGAACAGAATTGTGTTTGGGGCTGAATTTCAAAGCATTATATCTAGGCTCAAACACTTTTATTGATCCAAATTAAGAACCATTACAATCAACACATTCTTGCAAGCAAGATTTTTTTTTTCTTTTTTAGACAGGGTCTAGCTATGTGAAGACTGTCCTGGCCTGAAACTGAGAGAAATCCCTCTGTTTCTGCCTCCTGAGTGTTGAAATTAAAGGTGTGCATGCCTGGAATAGAAATAAATTTCATTCTTTGTATAGCGTATAAAACAAAATAAAAAGCCTGTGCTGCACTGCATGGATTACAATGCATCAGAATTAATTCTTGAATTGTCAGTAATGCATCGATGTCTCTATTAAGAAAAGAAATAAAAGCACTTCCTCTTGGAGTTGTTTGACTAACAGAGTGGGTATTCTACTTTGTACCCCCTCTGTCTTCTGTCCTCTGTCTGAATCTGTACCTGGCTGAAGGGCTGTCATGTGAGTCTGTCCCTGTGTCTGTATAGGTCTGTCACTAACGAAAGGCTTCGCTCTGTAGTTATTGAACAGCACAGAAAAGCATCACATGAGGAAGGAATAGGACACTTGAAAGAAAACTTTAAAGAAATCTTTTACAGAGTTTTACAGCAGATTAAGTCACTGGCTCCAACTGATCTCAAATGACTCAGACAACAAACATCATTGCTTATCAGCCAATAACTACAAGTAGTTGCTTTCACCCTTTATGGTAGATTTTAGGAAGTTGTTTTCAACTTCTGTATTTGCTGCTCTCAGGAAATGATACACATGTATTACTCTGGGTCAGGGGCATAGAAGAGTACATAACTTAAAGATTCCAGCTGTACATTAGCTTAGGTTGTAAAAGTTGATTGCATGGGAAGACAAGTAAGGTTGGTTGTTTCATTGTTCTCTTGAAGGCAGGTAAACAGTTTGAGTACACAGTAGGAGTCTTAAGTGATCTCAAAGGTGTATTAGTAACTTGGATATGAGGTCCAGCAAAAGTTTCAGTCTCTTAGAATACAAGAGAAATCCAGAATATTGCACTGCTATACTCCACACCTTACTGTCTTTAGAGAGCAAACAGGCAAAATCAAAACAAAACAAAAAACCCAGAATTGTCTTTTTAAAAGGCATTTACAATTCCATAATGTATGTAAATCATATTTTAAAAATAGTGTATCATGTGCCAATGAACATGTGGGCAGTTTCTACCTTTTGGCTATTTTGAATAGTGCCGAAATGAATATTGGACAAATTCTCCCCTAACCCTTCTGCCTTGAACTCTGGAGCCTCCCACATGCTGAGATTCCAGACCTTTGGACTATACCTATCTGTGGTTGGAATTCTTATGCTTATATATTCAAATGTGGGCCATGTTGTTCTTTTGCTGCAGCTATTGCCTAAGAAACACAAACATGAGACTCAGTGCCCATGTGGAGTTTATTGAGAAGGGAGGGTAGGTGGTGGCCAACCGAAAGCAGGGGGGGGGGCATGGGGAGAGAGAGAGGGGTCAAAGAAAGAGAGAAGGGACCCCAGAGAGAAAGAGATGAGCTTGGCGCCCTTGTTTTAAAGGGGGGCTTGCACATGCGTAAGTGGGTCCCCTGTGCAGCCAGGTAAAGCCTGATGACGTAGTGATGACATGGGCCATTGTCAGAGGCGGAGTCAGGAGACTGCAGGCTCCCAACCCCACCTCTTGTTGTTATTAAAAAGGTGGGGGTTGGGCATGGCTCAAAGGGGTCGGGAGACAGCAGGTTCCCAACAGGCCACAAAGTAATTCTCTTTCTAATTTTTGAGGAATTTCAGCACTATTTTTTATAACAAGTACACTATTTTACACTCCCACCTAAACACATCTCCACCTACATAAAGTGGAACCTACATAAAGGTTCCAGTTCCTCCATATTCTTGTCTGCACTTGTTATTTTGTTTGATTTTTAACTTTCTTTGTAGAATGGCAGAGTGGGCAGAATCTTGCTATGTAGCCCAGGCTGACCTTAAACTTACGGTTATCCCCTTGTCCCAGCCTCCAAACTATTGAGGTTATAGCATGCACCACTATATCTGCTAAGTATTGTTGATCTCGACAGTCTCCCTACTTCTCTCATGCTTGTCTTGAGCTCACTATCTTCTTGACTCCACCATCTCCAAGGTAGTGTGTGTTGTCATTTCCAGTTTATTTTTTGTTCTTTGGATAGTGATTCTCCAAATGGGTATGTGGATTTTGTTGTTTTTAGACACTGTAGCTCTGGAAATTAATATGTAGCTCAGACTAGCCTGGAATTGGAAGAGATCTGCCTGGCTCTGCCTTCCAGTGCTGGTACAGGCAAATACCACCATGCCTGACTTGTTTGTTTGCTTTGATTTGCACTAGGGCTTTTTAATGTCTTTTCACATGCTTTTGTGCATCAGCATTTTACTTTTGAATTTGTTGAAAACATGTATTTTAATGTAAAAGTAAATTTACTCTCAAGTGGGGAAAGTAGAAGGTATATATAGAAAATTGTGTTCGGTGAGTGAGATAGCTCAGTCAATAAAGTACTTTTCATAAGCATGAAGACTTGAATTTGATGCTGAGAATCCATTTAAAAAAGCTGGGTGCATGCTTGTAAAACCAGTGCCGGGGAGGTAGCCTAGCCTCATCATTGAGTTTCTTGTCTCAGAAAAACAGGGTGGTTGGTGCCTGAGGAAAGGTTAGCAAAGGCTTGTGCATACTTGCATGCACACACACATACACAAGCAGACAAAATTTGCATTATGTGAACTTTGTAAAGTTCTTTTAACTGGTTTGATATAAAAAAGCAACAGTACTGTTCATAAAATTCTAGCTTAAGATGTATTATATTCAAATTGTTTTATAGTATAAGCAAAGTTGACAAGTTCATTTTTTAATTCCTAATGGGCTTTATAAGATACGTGGCCATCAAAAATATTTTAGTCAGCCAGGTGATGGTGGTGGCACATATCTTTAATCACAGCACAGGCAGAGGCAGGTGGATCTCTGAGGTCAAGGCCAGCCTGGTCTGCAGAGCTTTCCAAGACATCCACAGCTACACAGAGAAATTCCCTACCCCAAACTAACAACAACAACAAACACAGGTGTGGGTGCTGAAGAGATGGCTCAGTGATTAAGAGTACTGGCTGCCCTTCAGGTTCAATTTCCAGCACCTATATGGCAGCCCACAACAGTCTTTAACTCCAGTTCCAGGGGATCTGTCACCCTCACAGAGACATGCATGCAGGTAGAACACCAGTGCACATAAAATAAAAATAAATGAATCTTTTAAAAAAAATTTTAAGAGTCTGGGAAGGTGGGGGAAATAACCTTTCTGGATTAATAAGTGAGAACTTGTAGGTGGCAGAAATGCTGCTTGACCAAGCGTAGAGGAAGTTAGAGGTATCCCATTTTTCCCCTAAGTAATTTTATGTCTTTGGAGAGTATTTGCCTACCAGAAACAGAAAGATTATGCATAAAGAGGACACATACTTTTTCCTGTTTTTTTGAGAGTATGTTCTCATAAAGCTGAGGCTGGCCCTGAACTCCGTGTTCTGCTGCTTGCCTTGCTAGTGCTAGAGGTTACAGGCATTCACTGCTACTTCCTATCCACTGTCAAATAAAAATAATCATCTCTAATCATCTCTAGGAGGTTCTGCTGATAAACTTGTATTTTGTTGGTGTCTTAGTTTGCTTTCTGTTGCCACAGTAAAACATTCTGACCAAAAGCAATATGGGAAAGGAAGAAAGGACTTATTTGGCTTAGATTTATCTGCCACCTAAGGGAATGAGGGCAGGAACTAAGGAGAGTCGTGGAGGGGAGCTTCTTTGAGAGGCTTGCTTCTGTAGCTGGCTCTGCTTACTTTCTTGGACTGCCCAGGAGGGGCACCTCCCATAGTGGACTGTGCCCTCTCACACCAGGTATTAATCAAGAAAATGCCCAGAAGACTTGCCTACAGGCAATCTGATGGTGGCAATAGTTTAAGTAAGGCTCCTTCATTGTCAGGTCATCAGCAAACACCCTTACCCCTTCTGAGCCATCTCGATGGTACCTGAACTAGTATTTAAACAAATCAAAATTTGTTAACTATAGCAGTGTAGTTCAATGGTAATGTGCTTGCTTAGCATAAGTAAAAACTTGTTTTAATCTTTAGCACCATTGGAAAAAGAACATAATTAACAGATAGCTAGGTCTTATGGTTCATACCTGTAATTCCAGGATTTGGGGGGCTGAGCTAGGACTACAGTCAGTTTGAGATTGACGTGAGCTGTATAGTCAGATCCTGTCTCAACAAACAAACAAAACTTAAATAAGTAAATAAATTTAAAAAAATATAAATTGTCTGGTTTAAGCCTATTGGCTCCCAGTTCTTAGGCAATTTATCATTGTAGTTAAAGAAATTAAAGTTACACCATACATATTCTAGAAAAGAAAAATTCTTAAAATTACTATTGGGTGCCCCATCCAGATTTTATTCATTAGGACAATCTGAAAGATGAGCTGCCCTCTAGAAAGAGACATTCTATATAGGCAATGACACCAACTTTTAAGTTCAGAGAACTTTAACAAAAAGTGTCTAATCTTTTCTACCATATATTCTGTAGAGCTTAAGTTTTAGTGTTGATCCTGGCTCTCTCATTTTCTCTTCTCGCATGGAGATAGAAGTGTACACACTCATCACACCCTCCCCCAGACCTTGGGGAGCACAGGGAGGGGACTGCAGGTTTGTGTAGTGGGTTGTTGGCTTGAAGTCGACCAATTCTTTATAACATTCTTTAGAAACATAGCTGTTTGAGTTCCTTGTGTAGTCTTGCTATTAACCTATTGTCAGCTATATGGTTTGCAAATAGTCATTCATAGGTTATCTCTTATGAGATTGTTTTGTAATTGTTTCCTTTGCCATGTGAAACTGGGAGTTTGATATATCCTATTTACTTATTTATACATTTTTGCTTTTGTTTATTGTATTTGGTATCTTGAACAAACAGACAGATAAGTTCTTGCCCATTCCAGTGTCCTGAATTGTTTCCCTAATGTTTTCTTCCAGTAGTTTGATGGTTTCTTTAATCCCCTTTCCAGTGATTTTTATAACTGGTGATTTGCTCATTTCACTTCTGGAGACTCAGTTTCCCAGCATGATTTGTTTGTTTAATTTGAGACAAGGTTTCATATGGTCTGAGCATCTGCTTCTCTTGGATTCTGTTAGGGATTTTCTTTGCACAGGTTGCATATTTTATGCATTTTCCTTCAGGCATAAGATCTGCTTCTTTTAGCCAGTTAATTCTTTTTAGCCAATTTCTGATGGTTCTTTTTATGCTATTCTTAAAATCTTATTAACTTACTTTTCAAGATATATTAAAGCAGTAGATTCTAACTAAAAATAAATTGTTGAGACTAATAGTTGCCATCACAGATTTAAATATTAACTGCTATTCAAAGTGTCTGGTGAGACAGCTGAAGATGTTTAAGGAAGGCGCTTGCTGCCAAGCCCACAGACTGAGTTCATTCCCTGGGACTATTCTGGTGGAAGGCAAGAACCATTTTCTGAAAGATGTTCTCTGACCTCTACATATACTGTGGCATGCGCGCGCGCACACACACACAAATAAATACTAAAAAATGCTATTGGGGACAGATGTGCATTTTCAGAATATGTCCTTTTATGGCAGCTTCATACTATATATTGAGGTGAGTAAAAGCTTATGATTTTATTGCCTTCATAACAAAATCAGCTCAGAACTGGATCACTTGACCCTCCCCCCAAATTCAAAATGCTTGGGTGGATCTTTTACTAGCCAGCATCCTCTAAGAGGTGCAGTTAGGCTCAGCATACTTAAGCCTTAGTAGTTTTAGTCTATTTTCAGAAAACAGGCTTAGTCTGCTCATTGTAGCTACTCTGTTTCCTATCATAAAGCTTCTTCTCCCCTGGGCACACAGAGAGTCCTTGCTTTTCTTGTACTGAGGCTCGTGTGGGGCTGGTTCTTGCCGCATTTCTTGAAGAGAGTCTGCTGGTCTTAGGCCATTCAACATATTTGCAAGGGTGATATTGACACAGAAAAGCCAAAGAGTATTTTTAAAGGAAAAGACATTGAGAATATTGTACTCATACTTTTTTGGGTTTGGATTTGACCTTATTTAGCCTGGTATTTAGTTAAGAATTACTGTTAAACATGCTAATTTAGTTGGAAAGATAAGAAGTTCACACAGTTTATATCCATTTTCCAGTCAAGTAGAAAAAGAAACATTTATTAGGCAAAAGAAAAGAAGGTATCAAGAGTCACCATACTGCTTGGGAAGTTTTTTGGCTTGTTTTTCTTTTTTCTTATTTTCTTAGTTGTTGGCAGCCGGGTCAGGAGTGTCATTTAGTTAGAGACTTTCCTGGTGTGGGTTTGCACCTGATTAGGAAGAATGTGGAATCCTTGGGCTTGTTGTCTAGTCACTGACTAGAACAAGGAAGCTGTGTTTTGGCCACTTCCTAGGGGCTTCATGGACGTGAGACGGAAGAAGATGGGGGAAGCTTTCTGTGGAGAGCAGGGGTACTGCTCAGCTGCTTTTT
Source organism: Cricetiscus sungorus (assembly GCA_030556225.1). Taxonomy (NCBI): domain Eukaryota; kingdom Metazoa; phylum Chordata; class Mammalia; order Rodentia; family Cricetidae; genus Cricetiscus; species Cricetiscus sungorus. Next base: position 26,822,899 of record JANBXA010000031.1, read on the forward strand.
GTGATGATGGTAACGAGGCAGGCTCCGTAATGGAGATGTGATTGTATGCATGGTCTTCATACTAAGCATATCAGATACCATCTGTGAGTGCTAGAAAACCTAGTCCAAAGTAGATTATGGTGTGTGTGTGTGTGTATGTGGGGGAGTTGTGTGTATTTTTGTTCATATAACTGAACAGTTATTTTGCTCTTTGCTTGATGGTAGGGCTCAAGTGTTCTCAGTAGGACAGTTCAACCAGCATCTTCATTGTCCCTGAGATTCATACTCGTCTGCACTTTGGAGTTGGGCGCACTTCTTTTTCTTTCTTTGTCCCTCTTCCTCCCCTCCCCTCCCCTCTCCTCATTTTTCTTTTCTCCTTTTCATTTTGGCTTCTGCAATTCTCCTCTCCCTTCCCCCTCTGCCCCTTAGGGGATTGTTTCTGAACTCCTTTTATGAGGGCTTGCAATTCTTCCTCAGCCCAGCACAATACCTTGATGTCTCCTGAAACTGTGAACCAAGGTGCAATGGCATTGCATTCCCTCAGGAATCTTTCTAGTGTGCTTTTCTTTATTTTAAGGTTCTTTGACAAAAGTAGCTCCTGAAGAGCCAGAAAAATTGGACTAGGAAGTCCCCATCTTAAATGTTTTACTTTTGGTTTGTTACAACTGCTCACTCAATGCCTGAGACTTTATTGCCACTTTTTCCGAGGTCTTTAACTCGGTCCCAACTTACCTGGGACTTTATAGCTCCTAACCGGAGACCTCATTGCCTCTATACCGAGGGCCTTAATTTAGTCCACACCCAGAACTTTATCACTCCTTACCGGAGACCTTAAATCGCCTCTTTACCGAGGGCCTTAATTTTGGTCCCAACTTACCTTGGGAACTTTCCAGCGCTGCCCTGACTGCAAGAAGTTCTGATCTGAAAAATTCCCGGTACGGGCTGCCATCTGTACGCACCTGCCCTCGCCAGCAAGGATGACGAGACTCCGGGTAGATCTTCATGCAGTTTTAATCAGGATCCTTTAAACATGTTGCTTCTGGCCCGCAGGGAGGGAGGGAGGGAGAGAGAGAGAGAGGAAGGGAGGAAGGGAGGAAGGGAGGGGAGGGAGGGAGAAAGAGAGGGAGAGGGAGGGAGGGGGAGGGAGGGAGGGAGAGAGAGGGGGGGAGGGAGGGGGGAGGGAGGACCCCTGCACAGGCTTAAATACCCTTGAGCTAACCAACCCCAGTGAGCCACATGGACCCTGCAGATAGGCTACTCTAATGCGGAAGCAGACAGGCTGAACAGAAAGGCTGAACAGACTTAACCAATTAAGGGCTTGTTTACCCAGAGAGTCTACACCAGTGGGAAGGTGTAAGGTAGAAGCCAGCACCACTTTAAGGCGTGGCACTACACGGCTCTCTACACTCTGCTTCAGAGACTGCTCTTAGTGGCACCTAGCCTGGCCACACTGCTATTCCTTCGGGTCCCACATTTCTTCTCCTGTTTCTATATGGCTGCCAGCCTAGTCTTTTCAGTATGTAAATCACTCCACCTCTCCTTTTACAAAACACACTGGTTTCCTATTGCTTTTAAGATAAATTTGAAAGTCATAAAATTTATGCAGCTAGACAGAAGGTTCTTGTAGTCTCTTGAAGATATGGTATGGTTCTAATACTTGTATAAGAAAATGTTCTAGAAAAGGACACTGGTTCAGACTTCAGGTGCAGGTTCTAGTATGTGTTATATGTCTGAACTATAGTTAGTTTCCACAATCATATATAACTGGTTCATAGTCTACAACTAAAGATAAAGTAGAAGCATTTACTGTGTTTTTCTTTGTTCTTGTTCACAAAACTCTACCTACATGTGATTAAAAGTAGCACAAGAAGTGAAGCCACCATCATAATATTGGATGGAGAAGTGTGGTCTGGTGTGTGTGTGGGAAGAGGGATTTATGTGCTTTTCAAAACAGGGTTTCTCTGTGTAGTACTGGCTGTCCTGGATCTTACTCTTAGACTAGGCTGGCCTCTAACTCAGAGATCTGCCTTTCTCTGCCCCCCAAGTCCTGGGATTAAAGGCGTGTGCACCAGAACTGACCCTGACCTGTCCTTGCTATCCTGCACATTTCCTGTACTATCCTGTACTATTAGTGCTATGTAAAATGCACCTTTTCACTTTCACCTTTTGCAGCTATAGTGGCCCTTTGCCATCTGAAGGGGATTGGTTGGAGTAGCCCTTTGCATTCTGAAATCCATGTATTCCTTATATAAAAGGGCAATATAATTGACATATAACCTGTGTACTTCAAGTTATCTGTAGTATGTGTACAGTAACTAATATAAAATATGCTATGTAAATAGTTGCTGCACTGTTTGTTGTATAGTACTCTTTAGGGAAAGTGACCAGAAGTTTGTACATGTTGACTGTAGAGTCAGGTAAGGGCACTTGCTGCCAAGCCTGATGATCTGATTTTGACTGTCATAGGCCTGGCTATGTAGTGTGAGTGTGAGATGTGGGGTAGACAGTGCTCTAAGTTGGAAATTGGCTAGGGATCTATGGCGTGGCTAGAACTATAGCAGTGAGTGCTTACCCTTCGTTTTTAGTAGCAATACGTAGTACTTTTTTCCTATTTTCTGGAAATATTTTTGATCAGAGATTTGTTGAGCCCATAAATTTAAAGCCTGTGGATATGGGGAATAATGTGTATGTTTATTCAGTTACACATTGCTTCTATAACAGCTTTTAAAAATGTATTTTATTTTGTGTGTGTGGGTGTATTGCCTACATGTAATGTCTGTACACCATTTTCATGCCTAAAGCCTGAAGATGTTGTCAGAGCTAAGGTAGGTGGGAGCTGGGAATTTTGGGCCTGGGTCCCCTGGGAGAGCCGCTAGTACTCTGAATCAGTGAACCATCTCTCTAGCCCCTATAACAGCTTTTTAATAATTAAAAAATTTAATGTTTCACGGTGTTTTCCCTCTAAAAATGTGAGCCTTGTGAAGAAAAGACTACCTTGTGGTATAGTATACGTGATTCCTGTAATGAGATTACATTTCTGTAAACCTGCTACTATTTAGGATCATAGACTGTTTATAAATAAAAATATGCTTTAAAGGATGTCATTAACTGAAATCATTCAGTGACACATTTCCATGATCTAAGGACACAGATCACATGGGCATTTCTCTACAAATATCAACAGTAAAAATGTTTTGTTGATATCATTTTGCTTGGGATTAAACGGTCATATTCATCTGATTAGAAGTGATTTTAATATGGAATCATTGCTTTTAGAATAATCATGGGCCAGACTGGGAAGAAATCTGAGAAGGGACCGGTTTGTTGGCGAAAGCGTGTAAAATCAGAGTACATGAGACTGAGACAGCTCAAGAGGTTCAGAAGAGCTGATGAAGTAAAGGTAATTTTAATTTTATATGAAATTGAAACTAGTTTTCTTCACCCCCACGTTAAAGAGTTTTACTTTGAAATGATACATATTTAGACAAGTTCATATTTACAGTAAAATTGATGGAGACTTGAAAGCTATGGTTCTTGATCTCAATTAAAATTACTTCATGGCTGCTTGGTGTGTGGTATGTGCCTTTAATCCCAACACTTGGTAAGTAGAGGCAGGATGATCAGAAGCTGAAGATTATTAGGCTGGTGAGATGATGAATCAGGTAAAGGCACTTGCTGCCAAGCCTGATGACCCGATTTTGATCCTTGGGACCTTCATAGTGGAATGGAAGGAGAGAACCAATTCACACAAGTCCTGACCTCCATAGACACTCACAGGCACACGAGTTAACAATGCAATAAAAAAAAAATAAAGACGTTAAAGATCATCCTGGGATACACATGAATCTCAAGTCAGCATCGGATACATGAGATCCTTTCTCAAGAATGAAAAAAAAAGAAGTATATCATGTTTATTAGTGGTAACATAAATATTTCAGTCTAAGGGTTATTTGCCCTGATTGGAAATCAGTCTTTTTTGTATCCCTTTGTACTGCTTGTGTAGACTCAGGGCCCAAACACAAAGACATTTGTTTGTGTTTCTAAAGTCATTATGATTTCTGAAGTATAAGTTAAACAGAAAGGATGGAGATACTTTCCTGTCCCCTTCTCACTGACAGGTAGTAGTGGGAGTGATGTTTTTGTATTTATTAGAGTATGGGTAACAGTAGTGTAGTGTATAAAATATGTGTACATTTGAGGACTTGGTATGGTATTTTTGAAGATTCACTAGATTTTAACCTGCTTTAGAGATGCTACATATTGTAACAATGTACAATGTCTTGTTTGTTTTTAAAAGACTATGTTTAGTTCCAATCGTCAGAAGATTTTGGAAAGAACGGAAACCTTAAACCAAGAGTGGAAGCAGCGAAGGATACAGCCTGTACACATCATGACTTCTGTGAGCTCATTGCGCGGGACTAGGGAGGTTGGTTAACACAGTGTTGTGATAATTATCTACACATTTGGTGCTTTTTTCTTATTGGAATGTTTATTGCTTATTGGGAAGAAGTCACTGACTCCAGGGTGTCTTTGTTTCACTGAGATTTGTTTCTGTGTGTATGACAGCAGCCTTCTGTCACATCACTACCAATTCCTTTAGCAGTGCAGAGTGTTTAAGCATATTAGACTTAAAAATAACTTTGAAATCAAATCTCTAAAATGCTCATCAATTCAGTATTATTTAGAGCAAGGCTTTCTAACTCACAATTGCTTTCCTTCCTGTCTCCTAATATAAATTAGCCACGTGATAAGAAATACTTCTTTTCATATTTATGAGCTAAGAAAGCTTTTTATTATGTATTTGTTTAAAGGCTAAGACTTCTATGAGAATTTTAAAAAATCGGCATTGAGAGATTGGCGTTTTCTACAGCATTTTCTGAGTGAGGTAGATCTTAATCATCATCAGACAATTCCCTGTTTTCAAAGAAAGGCAAAAAATTCTATGGTAAGGAAAGTGAGAAGTGTAATTATATTATAATTTCAAAAGAAGTTTTATAGTAGAGTCTATAATTGAATATCTTACCAAAGTATGCTGCCAGCAAGATGAGAGGGAATGGCAAAGTTCTAAACACAAGAGAGGTCATTATTGGGATTCAGGTTTGAGCATTTCTGTTTAGCTGCCTGTTTTATGTATAAAGATATGGCATAGGGTGTTAAATGGAAACTGAAGGAAAAAAAGTAATTTAGGATTAAGATTATACCACTGTAGTAGATTATTTATGAGTGCATACACATGGGGGACATATATTTGTTCTATTCAATGAAAGTTTTAAAATATATCAGTATTATAATAAACAAGCCATAATTTTCTGTCATGTGAGGCTTGTGAAGGTCTGACACAGACTTCAAAGACTTCTGTGCTAATACAGTAGCTACATTCATGATTGTAATGGTGACTTTAATGTTAATGGTGTTGTCTTGGTAAGAATACATGGTTTGGAAAGGCTCCTATAGTTTGACAGCTCTTTAAAGTCTGACTTATAATTTTGTACATACATGTTTTAAACTGATACCTTCCCCATTATCTCATGCAAATTAAAGAATAGACATTGGTGGTAATAGCTTTCATTATCATTTGAAGGGTAAAGGTCATTTTCTATGCCTATGAACATTCTAAGACAGCTGGGATTATAGACATGAACATGGATTCAGGCCACAGCACAGCCACAGACATCAACAGACCTGGCCGCAGTAAGATCATTTCCCTAGGTAGCAGCACAAGCCACCCACATCAGCATGTGTGTGTCCCCTCCCTGCCCCCCGTCCACACAGACCTGGCCTCAGTAAGACATGGCCTACAGCAACAGCAAGGACCCACCCAGACATCATCATGGCCTTTGGTGACAGCTCAGGTTATTCTGGTCATTATGCTGCCCCTCACCTCTTACCCCTGGCAGCATGGCCATGAACATCAACATGGTTTTAGGCAATATCACAGATCAGGGACCTCCACTTGGCCTTTGGTGGTAACGTGGGCCACAGACATCAACTCAGACCCAGCTGTAGCAGGACTTTGGACACAGATAGGACCTTCGGTAGCAGCCTGGACATTGTCCTCAGGTAGCAGTGCAGGCCACTCACATTGGTATTGTTCCTGCAGGCAGCATGAACCATGGAGGTCAAAATGGATTCAGGCCACAGCACAGGCCATGAGCATCTGAATGTTGTTAGAGGAGAACACCGTCCTTGGATATCAAACCAGACCCCAGCCACTTCAAGGCCACTGACCCACACAGTGGTCATTTGAGGAGGTCCAGTGTAGAAAGTGAACCGTTTCTCATCTCAGGACTCCATCATTGCCCAGACAGAGCAAGGGTGATCCCGCAGCTGGGGAGCTTGTTCAGTGCCTGAGTCTGCATCTGGTTCAGCTCCCAGCTGCACACATGTCAGAGCACACACTGCTCTGCTCCTCCACCATTCCCATCACTTCTCCCACTCTTTTGGGGAGGCCAAAAGAGGGCATCAGACCCCCCTGGAGCTGGAGTTACAGGCTGTGTGAGCCGCCTGACACAGACTCTGAGAACTGAGCTCAGAGCCTCTGTAAGAATCATAAAGGTTTTCAGTGATTGAGCCATCTCTTTAATTCCTTTCTTCATTAAAGAATTACCCAGTATCAAGTTGTCATTAAGTAACACCAAAGGGCACACACCTATTGCTATCATGTGGCTGTTTATCAAAATACAGTTTCCAAGTGACTGCCTTTGTCTTAACAACTAGAAAAACTTGTCTTTTTTTTTTTTTTTTTTTTAGTTGTTTTTTCCTAGGTTTAGTCTTGATGTTCTTAGTGTATTTCTCGTATATTTGTTATTCCCTGCCCCCACTAAAAACTATGAAGTGTTTTTCCTTTAGTGTTTTTGAGATATGGTCTCGCTATGTAGATCTAGACTACAGAGATCCATCTGCCCCTGCCTCTTGAGCAAGCCACCATGCTTGCCCTTCATTATTTTGAAGGTAAATTGTTTTTTCTACTGTAAATGCTTAAGAAATACCTGTCTAATTGGTAAATGACATAAGTAATTTAATAAAATAATCTGCCACATATATGTCTAGGAGAATATAATGTATTTATAAGTATCTGTGTCTTATTAATGAGAAGAGTGAGAATTTTGGCATACATTTAAATGTGATGTTGTTAGTAATAGAAATAGCATAGACTAGATATAATAATTTTTATATTCATGAGGAATTTTAAAACTTTTGGGGTTCTAAATATATGTAGATTTGCTCTCTAGTAATATTTGAGGTGATTAAAATTGTTTGCTTATGATATTTACAAGTAATTTTTTTAAAATGTTGAGTTCTATTAAAATAATAGAACATGTAAGTGCAATATAACTTATCATTTCTTGCCGAAGTACAACTGGGTGTGGTTAACAGGTAAGTAAGTTCTTGATTGCATGGCTTATTGTCTTGTAATGCAAAAGAGGAAGTTTTGGTTACAATTTGCAAAGAAAAAAAAGAACTTACTTAACTATTGTAGCCAAACTGTTGGTATTCTTCACTCTGAAACACTACCTACCATTTAACTTCAGTCTTCAGATATATTCTTAAGTTTCACTAGAGTAGCATATTTCCTGTAACTTTTGAGATAAGAACTCAAGGTTTTAAGGCTGGCTGATGGTGCATGGCCTTAATCCCAACAGCGGCAGGTTTGCAGTGGGTCCACAGCTCCGCCAGGGACTGTTGCTGTCCCTGCCAGTGCTGTTTACCCACTCCACTTTTTGCTGCTTCTTTCTCCCTGTTTCCAGCTTAGCATGCACCACTGAAACCAGGCAAGGAACATAATTTGAGGGAAGCCTTTATTGGGCTTCGTATTACAACATCAGAGAAGACAGCATAGGAGAATGTCTCCAAGCCAACTCACTGAGCTTGAGTTGCCTGCTTATATAGCTGAAGAAAGTTTGGTTCAGTACAGGCATTTGTTTTGGACCAATCAGCCTGTCTCTTAGCAGCAAGTGCTGTCATGAAGGTTTGTGTATTGTACCAGTAGTGTGTAGCCTTGTCTTTAGCCACAGTCCAAGTTGTCCCTTGGTTAGATGACTTGGGGAAAGTGATCCCTCTTAGGCCTAGATGAAATTGGTTGCAGTGTCATCTGGAATTGACCCAGGAGTGCAATGGCAAAAAGTCTGATACTATCTTGAACAGCCCTGGCTAGGGCTGCCTTTGGGAGTGAGGGCCGTCAGCTGTGATCATGCTGTCATTATTTCATGATGTCCAAGGTGTGACCTAGATAGCTGGTACTGGCATTAAGAGTAATTCGTTAGGTTTTCTACTCAGTCCTTTTTGTTTAAGGCAGTCAAGACAGCAAAGGATTGTCCAACAGCTGACAGTCTAGCTGTCTGCTTTTTAAGGAAGCAACCTTTATTGGCATTTTTTTTTTTACACAGAATGCACTTTAATTTTTTTTTGTTTTGTTTTGTTTACATTTTATTCATATATTCATTTATTTTTGTGTGTATATGTGTGTACATTTGTGAAGGTAAGAGGATAACTTGTAGGAATTGGCTTTCTCCACCATGTAGATTCTGGGAATTGAACTTTGTCAGGCTTGGTGGCAGTGCTTTTACCCTCAGAATTACTTTATAGGTCACTACTAGTGATTTTAAACAAACTTTACTCAGTGCTTACTACCTGCTTAATGGCCCAGGGAGAAATGATTCCCTCTCATCTGTCTCACTCATACTAGCTTTTAGTGAAAATGTCTGTTTGCATTTATTCTCAACACAGGATATTGCTAGTCTGATAGATACATGTTGCATGCTGTGTTATGTTACAGTTTGCCTTAACTCAGTGAAGCTGAGTGTTTTGCCTGCATGTATGTGCACCTTGTGCATGCCTGGTACTTGAATCCAGAGAGGATGTGGGAATCCCTGGAATTGGAGTTACAGATTGTTGTGAAATACCATGTGGGTGATGAGAAATGAAACCAGGTCTTCTGCAAGAGCGAGTAGTCAAATAACCACTGAGACATCTCTTTAGGCCCCATTTTTTGAACTGCCTTCCTTCCTTCCTCCCTCCCCCCCCTCTTCTTCTTCCTTCCTCCGTGTGTATGCATATGTATGTGTCTTTGCTTATTAGAAGATATTTTTTAAATGTTATTTTATGTGCATGGGTGTTTTGTTTGCACACCACTTGTGTGCTTGGTGCCCGTGGAGGCCAGAAGAGGGTTCTTGGATCCTATAGTCTGGAATTATGGATACTTGTGAGCCATCGTCTAAGTTCTGGGAATTAAACCTGAGTCTGCTTAAAGAGCAGCTAGTGCTCTTAACTACTGAGCCATCTTTCTAGCTCCTCTGTTTTGTAATTGGCTATTTTGGCATCTGGTCTAAGTTAGATTGATTTTTTTTTTTTTTTTTTAATATAATTTGGATTAGAAGTAGTTTTTATTCATCTCTTTCACATTTTTGTCCATTTTGATAACATCTTTGGTAAATTTAATTATATTTTAAGTTTTAGACTTTCATGTTCCTCAAGGGCTTAGAAAGTCTTAAGAATTATAAATTACCCATCTGTAACACAAAACATAAAAACCCAGAGACTGATATTGGAGTTCAAGCTGAGGGTCAGATAAGCAAAGCAGCCAAGCCACTAACTCTTACCTCTACCTCAGGCTGAAAGGGCCAGTCCTGTCTCCATGAGTTCTCCACCAAGCCTCAGACTGCTTCTCTCTTCAATGTGACTGGAGAATCCTCAGAATGCAGCCTGAGACACTGGGATCCTGTCTTTATATGCCTCCCTAGTGCTGGGATTAAAGGTGTGAGCGCTAATTCTCCTGTAGAATGATTCACTCTTGTGTAGATCTGGGTGGCCTTGGACTCATGGAGAGATCCACATAAGTCTGGCTCCTGAGTCCTGGGATTAAAAGTGTGTATCACCACTGCTCAGCTTCAGTGCCTGACTGGTGTGGCTGCTGGGACTAAAGACGTGTATCACCATTGTCTGACCTCTATAGCTTGTGAGTGGATTTGCATCTTGAACCCTCAAGCAAGCTTTATTAAATCATAAGTCATAAATATATCACCACACCAACCTTTTAGTTTTCTGGTTTTGGTTTTGTATTCTAATAACGATTTGACCTTTTAGGAATTTTCATGGAAGACACAGTGAGTGGAGGTGGGGTGTATCTTTTTCTTTAGCTGTCACTAGACAGCTTCAACACTATTTTGACTAATCAGTCAACAGTAGAGAACACTTAATTACCTGTTGACAAAATCAGCAGAAGCTGCTGACCCTGCAGGAGCCTAAGTGTAGCTTACTCCATAGTTGTGACAGCCTTGTCTGTTCACGTTTAGTGGAGCTGCTCTGCTTGGTTTAGTTTTTGAGACAGGTTTCTGCCACAGCTTGTGGATAGCCTGAACTCACATAATGCTCTGTTCAGGTTTTAGTTTCTTTCCTTCTGATGGTAGCAATAGTTTAGCACCATTGTTGAAGTAGGTACTTGAGCCTGCATATACACATGCTTTAGTGTCCCACTGTCTGTTCCCTGTCTCCCACTCCTGCTTTCTTCTCTTTTGAGTATAATTTTAATTTTACTCCTGTGGTTTTGATTTTTGTTCTGAGACAGGGTTCCATAGCCCAGGCTGACCCTGAACCCTTGAATACCTTATTCTCCTGTCTCTATCAAGTGCTAGGACTATAGGCATACACTAAGATACCTAGATTTTTGAGTATTTTGTAGTTTATGTCTTAGTACTATGTTCTATTTGTGATGTTTAGTGTTTTAACAAAAGTGGTTTTTAGCAGAACAGCATATAATGAAGGATATATTTTAATCTCATGGCCTCAGCCAAACAGACTGTCTTGGATTTTATTGTAGGATTAGGTTTGTTGTTTATGATCCCTTCATTTAGGATCAAGCTTCTGAAGAAGGGTATTAAAGGAAGTGTGTTAAGAAGCCTAATTGTGTTAGTCAGGGTTCTTTAGAGGAACATAATTTATATATAGTGAATCTGTGTCTATCTATATAAAGGGGGGATTTGTTGGAATGGCCTACAGCTGTGGTCCAGCTAGTCCAACAATGACTATTTAGTAGCAGAAGGTCCAAGAATCCAGTATTTGTTCAGTCTATGAAGCTGGCCGTCTAAAGTAGTCTTCAGTACACACCAGAATCCCAAAGTAGATGTCAGTGAAGGAATGGACTTGCCATTGAGAGTGAGAGCCAGCAGGCAAAGACATTGTAAGCTCCTTCCTCCGTGTCCTTTATATATGGTCGGCCAGCAGGTGTGGCCCAGATAGAAGTGATCTTCCTACTTCACAGATCCAGATTAGAAGTGGGCCTCCCTACTGCAAATGATTTAGCTAAGAAAAAGATCCCTTATAGGTGTGCCTAGACTTTAGAATTTTAGTTAATTTCAAGTCAAATTGACACCAAGAATAGCCATCACAAATTCACCCCTTGTCAACTTGACACCCAATCATATCTCCTTATTTCATGCTTAATTTCCAAATGAAAACACCTAGGTTGTAATTACACCTAACATAACTATCCCTCATATAAACTACATTATAATGTAGAATAGGTGGCAATGTCATTTGAGGGACATCCTTTTAGTATCTCAAACTTAAATATGATGACCACTGATATTCTCTTAATTGATATTACAGTACATGATAAAGCATCTGAGGGAAGAAAATGCCTATCTTTACAAACACATTCTAAACAAGATACGTCAGAACTACTTGTGTAAATTATAATCCTCATCTCTGCAACTGGCAGTGTGGCCTTAGCTGGTATTTATAACTATCTTCCTCTACTTCCCATTTTCTGTTTCTTCCACCTTCAGCAAGCACCTCAGCCAGTCTTGGCTCTTTTCCTGGAAGAGTGACCCATCCCTTCGTTCCTGAAGGGTCTATGTGCTTTGTCATCCTGCCTGGGTTAGGTTGTTGTAGCTTCCCATTGACTTTAATCACAGGACATGATAGCACCAAGAGATAACCTAAAGGATCTCCTGCACTCCAGACACTCTTTCTTACCTCCATTGTAGAGAAGCAATCCAATTATCTCTTGGTAATGTGGATCAGCCTTCTCTTCTAACAATGTTATTCCTTTCTTAGCCTGTTGGCTTAAGGGGGCATCAAAAGCCCAAAGAGGCCAGGGAGAAGTCTGAACTTCCAGATCAGTGGAATGTTTGTTGTGTCTCTTGGTGGAACTCCCCATTCTGCAACCAAAACTGCTAAGCCAGCAGAATTTAAGGTCACAGGGACAGGAAGCAAACATTTTCCTAGTGGATCACTAGGGATGATGGTGAGTGGAACAGTTCCCTTTTCCACCCCTTGATTCCTGGATCCATGGAGAAACTATATCATATATTGGATGCTGATTCAAAACATATAGCATCTTCTGGAGATCCCTGCCCCAGCCCTTCAGGCTACTGCCACCTAATTAGTGTTGTACTGTCTTCAAGGGCTATTCTTCCTGTCAGGCCAGCTGCATCAGGATGGTAGTGAACATGGTAAGACCAGTGGATTCCATGATTTTCTGTCTGTCTTCTCTGGCTGTAAAGTGAGTTCCTTGGTCAGAAATAATACTGTGTGGAATAACAGTGGATAAGGCATTTTGTAAGTCTACAGATGGTAGTTTTGGTAGAATCATTAGGTGAAGGAAAGGCAAATCCGTAACCAGAATAAGTATGTATTCCGGTAAGTACAAAGTATTGTCCTTTTCATGAAGTGGTCCAATGTAGTCAACTGACACCAGATTGCTGGCTGGTTATCCTGGGAGATGGTGACATATCTGGGCCTCAGTGTTGGTGTCTGCTGTTATCAGATCTGGCACACAGCAGCAGCTGTAGCCAGGTCAGACTTGGTGAGTGCCAGTCCATGCTGTTGAGTCATGCATAACCCTGTCTGCCACCATGGCCACTTTATGTGCCCATTGAGCAGTGCCAGGAATGGCTGGGGATATATATAGGCTGACTGTCCATAGGATCTGTCATCGACTTTATTATTGAAGTCCTCCAGCTGGTCACCTTTGATGAGCATTTACATGGGACAGTAATTAGCTTCTCATCCTTCAACCTTTTGAAGAGATCTGGCCACATACTTCTCCAGATGTCTTTCTTACTGATCTAATTATGCTCTTTCCAAGTCCTTGACCATTCAGCCAATTCACTGGTTACAGCCCATGAATTAATGAATAATTGTACATTTGGCCATTTCTCCTTCCAAACAAAACATGACCTGATCAAGGCCTGATCATGTATACATTACTTCCAGTTGACAAGGATTGCTGCTGCGTACAGCCTACTCTGTGTTTGGTGGGTATCTTAGTTAGGGTTTCTATTGCTGTGAAGAGACACCATGACTACAGCAACTCATAAAGAAAACATTTAATTGAAGGTGGCTGGCTTACAGTTTCAGGGGTTTAATCAAATATGATCATGAAGGGAAGCATGGCAGCGTGCAGGCAGATATGGTGTTTGTCTGTTCTGCAAAATATCACCTTGATTCACTTTATTGACAGTATCAGGAAATGTGTTAATCTGCTCCAGCAAGGACGCCACATCTGGTGCAGCAGCTGCAGTTGAGGTACTTGATTAAATTATTATTCTCCATAATACATCTGTCTTCTGCCCTGACCAGATAGGAAAATTAAACTTGGATGTGGTGGGGACCACTACCTCTTTCAAATCCTTGATGTTGCACTAATTTCTGCAATTCTTCCAGGGATGTGATACCATGCTTTGGTCCCCTGTTATCCCTGGTAGAGGCAACTCTAAAGACGTCCATTTATCCTTTCTAACCATAATATTCCTCACTTCACAGGTCAGGGAAACTTGTGGGAATTTTGCTAGCTTCTAAGTATATCTATCCCGATTCTGGGACTGGGTAAATAACCAAAGGATGAGTTCAGGAACTGACTGGACCTATAGTGTGAATTGTGGACTTCAGCCAAAAAAACTCCAGTAACAACCTGACTTCCATAGCCCCTACTTTAACTGGAGGGCCACAGTGTTCTTGAGGGCTTTTGAAATCAATGTCAATTCAGAACCAGTATTCAATAGCCCCCAGAAAGTCTTGATTGTTTCCTTTCCCCCAGTCTACAGTTAGCCTTGTAAAAGGCCTCAGGCCCCTCTGGGGAAAGACTGGAAAAAGGCTAACTGTAAAATGCTTAGATATTGTATCAAGATCCTTTCTCGGTGGAACCTGGCCATCCCTTCATTTAAAAGGATTTTGGGTCTACAAACTGTTTCAAAGTCTGGAAATTGGTTTATGGGCTGACTCCCTTTTTGCTTTGTAGTCTTTATTAGATTGAGAATTATTCTGCTTATATTAATCAGACAAAAATGCAATAAGTTTTTTAACTGTTTCATGTCTTGTCACGACATGATTGGACAGTAGCAAAAGTCTACGAACCATAAAAATCACTTTTCCTGTGCTGCCCATTACAGGCCAGGTCACCTTGGACATGGCTTTGTCTATGCTGCCCAATTCAGTAACTATGATCACCTTGTCTTTGGCAATTCAGTGCTGCCACCTGGCTCCATTCTAATTTGGGTCCCAATTAAACCCAATGCATTTTTTAAAGTCATTCAGTTGAACGACTGCACGTAAGGTCTAGTACAAGGAAAAGGGCGAAAACAAAGCTTTGCAAATGTGCTGCTGTCTATATCACCATTTTATG